>OZ004716.1:39812314-40154814 GCA_963924515.1 Vespertilio murinus | reverse complement strand
ATGCCTGCACCCTCCCTCCCTCCCTCCCGCTGCCTCTGGGAGACAGCAGGCCGAGGTGGAGGGAGCTGGGGACCCCACACAGCGCGCCTACCTGGGGGGGCGGCCAGCGCCCCGAGGAGCACCAGCGCGGGGAGGAGCCAGAGCATGGTCCCGGCCGGCCGGAGAGCAGGAAGCAGGACTCGGGAGCCCCGGCCTTTTATCCGAGGTCCTTGGCCGGCCGGGGCGGCAGCCCACGGGGAGGGAAAGCAAACAGGCCGGGGTGATAGCAGCCCCACCCGAACCCCGGCCCCCGGGTCACTGGAAGGGGGGGGGGCGGGGCTCAGGGAGCACGGGGATGGGGAGGCTGAGTTCTGAGAGGCGCGGGGTGGAGAATCCCCCGCTGCTCAGTGAGGCCAAAGAAGGAGGACGGGTTTTGTGGTTATTATTATCATTATCACTATTGGTAATAGTAATATCAGTAATAATATAACTATTCTCTTGCCTGCTCACTCCAGAGAGACGCTTGCTCACTGACTCCTGACAGCAGTCTTACCTGCCACCATCATTAAACCCAGGAGAGACGTTCAAAATACTCCCCATCGCCTAGTGCCCCGGGTGAGCCGTGTGTCCCAGGGGGCCATGTGCCCCGGGCGAGCCGAGTGTCCCAGGGGAAGCAGTGGGACCCAGGGGAAGGGGCGGTGAAAACCAGAGGAGGAGCGGACTCTATTCATGTGGTCCTGAGATAGTCACCATAAAACAAGCAGACTGCCAAATGAGGAGCGGATTCTATTCATGTGGTCCTGAGATGGTCACCATAAAACAAGCAGATTGTCAAATGACAGCGGGGAGGGGAAGGAGACCTGGGGGGAGATAGGAGAACAACCGAGGGACTGGTATGCATGAACATAAGTACAACCAACGAACACAGAACTCTGGGGAGGGAGGGCATAAATGGGAGGTGGGAGGGGAGGGGCAATGGTAAGCTATGTACACAGATAATACCTTAATAAAATAAAATGAAATAAAATAAAATAAAAATAAATTTAAAAAACAAAAAACAAAAAACAAAATACTCCCCATCACTGGCCTTTCCCTTCCAGTGGCTAGAACTCGGGGTGCTGGAAGAACCCCGACATGCTATTGGGGAGAGGGGCGGGGTGGGACTTAGGTAGCAAATTTTCACCAACCAAACCTGGACGCAGCTTGATATTTTAACAGCCGGACCAGCTGCAATCAGCCCAGAGTTTCCCCGTTTTGTGGGAAAGGAGGATAAGGCTCACGGCGGCCGAGACCGGTGTGGCTCAGTGGATAGAGAGCCTTGGCCTGGGGCCTGAAAGGTCCCGGGTTCGATTCCGGTCAAGGGCATGTACCGTGGTTGTGGGCACATCCCCGGTGGGGGGTGTGCAGGAGGCAGCTGGTCGATGTTTCTCTCTCATCGACGTTTCTAACTCTCTATCCCCCTCTCTTCCTCTCTGTAAGAAATCAATAAAATATATTTTTTTGAAAATAATAATAAGGCTCATGGATCCGTGCGAATGATGCTCCGGCTTCTTCGAGGAAACCCGCTGGCGCCCCAAGGCCTGGGTTCAAGTCCCAGCTCTGCCACTGCGCGCTGGACAGCCTCGGGCAGGCCTGCCAGCCCCCCTGCCTCCGCGTCCTCATCTGTCACGCAGGGCGGGCGGGCGGGAGTGCCACATTCCCTGCTGCGACACAGGTGGCAATGCCACATGGTGGGAACAGAGCGAGCTGCACCAGAGGCCTACCTGTCCACCGGAAAACGCACAGGAAAACGATGCAAAACTCTGCAAACCCGGTCACACGGCTGTCAAGTGGGGAACTCTGGGTTTGTGTGTCACAGGGGTGCCCCCCCCCACCCCCAGACTAAGGGCTGTGAGGATGAAGTGAGCTGATGTGCGTCCATCTCTGAGGACAGCAGGTGCCCCGTGGCCTCCTCGCTCCCTAGGGGCGGGCACTGCCAGCTGGGTGGGCCCCCCTCCCCTGGCTCGGAGGGGAGACCCCACGACACCGCCGGTGGAAGGGCCGGGCCAGGCTGAGCCCACAGGCCTGCCCTGCCTCCCGGCCTCCAGGGCGGGCCGCTCAGAGTGCGGTCAGTGTGCTCTGGAAGGGGCCAGGCCTTGGGGGGGAGATAAGAGCCCGGGACGGCTTCTCCTGGGGGTGGGGGGTGCTGAGGCAGAGAGAGGTTGGGGAGAAGGCCCACCTCCTCCCGGGTGAGCCCCCGGGTCCCGGAGGAAGGGGAAGAGGAAGGGCAGGGCCCCAGGCTGGAGTCCGGGGCTGGGGAGGCGGGAGCAGCCCCGGTGCTGCGTGACCAGGAGAGCCCGGTCCCCAAAGGCTGCCGATAAGGCGGGCGGGGACCCGGGCCGCAGGCTGCGCAAACAGGAGGCCAGCGGGGTAAAGAGCGCGGGGGACGGGAGGCAGGCGGGACGGTCCCCTGCCCTTCACTGGAAACCGGAAGGCCCGGGCCTCGGAGGCGTTACTTGGCGCCTCTACCAGCCTATCAGGGCGAGTGCGCCCCTTTGGCACGCAGACCGCACGCGATGGTGCTCCCGGGAGTTCCCCACTCGGCAGTCGTGTAACCCCGTTTGCATAGTTTTGCATAGGTTCCTGTTGCTTTTTTCCGGTGGAGAGGTAGGCCTCTGGGGCAGTTAGCTCTTTTCCCACCACTTGGTGTTACAATCTGTGTCGCAACGAAGAAGGTTGGGCTTGTTAACGAAAAAAAAAAACCATTGAAACCTGTAAAGAATTTTTGTGAGTTTATTTGAGCCAAACTGTCGACAATTGCCGGGAAGCAGAACCTCAACGGATTGAGATAATGCTCCGGAGAATGGCGGGTTACGTTTCTGTATTTATACATAGAAATCAAAGGAGGGACATAGGTGGGTTACATGAATATTCATTGGTGATGGAGTAAGGAGGCGGGAGAAAGTAAAGCCGGTGGGAAAGCCCTGGGATTGGATAAAAGTTAAATGATGGACGCTTACTTAGGTGAGTGCAGGAACAATTAACATGATAACGAAGGAATTTGAGGCATCTGTCCTGGCGCCCACCACATTAGGCTGTGCACCAGGGGCTCCAGAAAAAGGGAAGTTACAAGTTACTCAGACATCTCACAGATAGGTTATCTTAGAGGCAGGAAGGCAGATGGGCTCAGTAAAGATCAAGCTGATCTTTGTCTGGGAAACATTGGCCTAGAAAATGACTGCCCACTATAACCTGTTGGAAGTAAGATATTTAATTTTCAAACCATCCTTTGTGGTTACTTCAGGTCTCTCAGTCTGCAAGACTGCCACGCAGGCCTTCCCTGAGCTTATCAGGTCAGCAAGTGGCTCTTTTCGTTCACAGGCTCATACCATTTGGTAGGTGCACCATGTTCCGGCGCGGTAAGGGGCGGTGACAAGGAGAGCAGTTCTAAACAGCCCTCCATGGAGTGTGCCCTCCCCACAGGCTGGCAGAGGCCGAGTGTCTGTCTCCCTCAGGCTGGCCGACGCCGAGTGCCATCTAACTGTTTTTTGTTGGTTTTCTTGTTTGTTTGTTTTAATCCTCACCCAAGAATATGTTTGTCTTGATTTTAGAGAGAGGAAGGGGGAGAGATGAGAGAGATAGAGAGAGAGAGAGACATCAATCATTGCCTCCTGCGTGCGTATGCCCCCGGGATCGAACCTGAAACCTTTTGGGGTAGGGGACAACGCTTAATAACTGAGCCACCCGGCCAGGGCATCATCAAACTGTCTTCTCCTTGCCCGTCTGTAGGGGGAAGGCGCAGGGGAGGATGCAAATGGCCGTGAATTCTGTGCGGCTCCTTCCACCAAGAGATGGGTTATTCCCCTCCTCCGCTCTGAGCCCACTCAGAACTTGCTCTGAGCAACGGAACGCAGCAGAAGTGATGTCGCATGCCTCTGAGCCTCGCTGGGACTCGGACATGTGCAGCTTCTGACCCGTTAGCCACCGTGTGCATGAACCTGCCTGAGCCCTGTGTGCATGAACCTGCCTGAGCCCCGTGTGCACGAACCTATCTGAGCCCTGTGTGCATGGACCTGCCTGAGCCCTGTGTGCATGAACCTGCCCGAGCCCCGTGTGCATGGACCTGCCTGAGCCCCGTGTGCACGAACCTATCTGAGCCCTGTGTGCATGAACCTGCCTGAGCCCTGTGTGCATGGACCTGCCTGAGCCCTGTGTGCATGGACCTGCCCGAGCCCCGTGTGCATGGACCTGCCCGAGCCCCGTGTGCATGGACCTGCCTGAGCCCCGTGTGCATGGACCTGCCTGAGCCCTGTGTGCATGAACCTGCCCGAGCCCTGTGTGCATGGACCTGCCTGAGCCCCATGTGCATGAACCTGTCTGAGCCCTGTGTGCATGGACCTGCCCGAGCCCCGTGTGCATGAACCTGCCTGAGCCCTGTGTGCATGGACCTGCCCGAGCCCTGTGTGCATGGACCTGCCTGAGCCCTGTGTGCATGAACCTGCCCGAGCCCTGTGTGCATGGACCTGCCTGAGCCCCGTGTGCACGAACCTGCCTGAGCCCCGTGTGCATGGACCTGCCTGAGCCCCGTGTACACGAACCTGCCTGAGCCCCGTGTGCACGGACCTGCCTGAGCCCTGTGTGCATGAACCTGCGTGAGCCCTGTGTGCATGAACCTGCCTGAGCCCTGTGTACATGGACCTGCCTGAGCCCTGTGTGCATGAACCTGCCTGAGCCCTGTGTGCATGAACCTGCCTGAGCCCTGTGTACATGGACCTGCCTGAGCCCTGTGTGCATGAATCTGCCTGAGCCCTGTGTGCATGAACCTGCCCGAGCTCTGTGTACATGGACCTGCCTGAGCCCTGTGTGCATGAACCTGCCTGAGCCCTGTGTGCACGAACCTGCCTGAGCCCCGTGTGCATGAACCTGCCTCCTGCAGGACGGGGACGCATTCCGGCTGAGGCTGTGCTTGCCAGCCCAGCAGAGGACTTCGGAGTGAGGCCACCCAAGGCCATCCTGGGCCCAGTCCCCACAGAATCTGGAGGCGTGGTGTTGCCGTTTCTAAATCGCTGCGAGCTGGGGTGGTGCAACGCAGCCGAAGCTGCTCTGCTGCCCACGGGCTTTTGGTGCCGCTTTCACAAGAGTCCCGCGTCCTTCCTCTTCTGTCCCGTGCCAGTTTTTCTACTGACTCAGCCGCGGCGTGAGGTGCGTGAGGCCGCTGCAAACAACAGAAGCGTGTTGTCTCGCAATCTGGCGGCCGGAGGCCGAAATCAAGGTGTCAGCGGGACCGCGCTCTCCCTGAAGCCACGCCAGGGCACCCTTCCCCGCCGCCGGCCGGCCTCCGCTGGCTGTCTTGGCGTCTTGGCGTCCCTTGGCTTGCAGCTGCCTAACTCCAGTCTCTGCTTTCATCACCGATGCCCTTCTTCCACGCCTGTCTTCACAGGGTCATCTCCCGTAGAGGACACCCGTGCCCTTGGATGAGGGTCTGCCCTGCCCTACCCCATTAGGAGCTCATCTTAACTGGTTAGCGGGAGACAGCCCTATTCCGAATTACCGTATTTGCCGGGGTATAAGACGATTTTTTGGCCCTGAAAAATATGCCTCCAAGTGGGGGGTAGTCTTATACGGCGAGTATATAACAAACTCTGTATTTTGAGTGGAAATGTTAGGGGGTCGTCTTATACGCCCAGTCGTCTTATACGCCGGCAAATACGGTATTTTCCGGGCCAAAAAATCGTCTTATACACCGGCAAATACGGTAGGTCACTTTCTGAGTCCTGGAAGTCAGGATTCATTCTCTCTCTCTCTCTCTCTTTCTTTCTCTCTCTCTCCCCAAGAGAGCATAATTCAACCCCTAAAAGGAGCCCTTTGTGTGTTAGTAACATCATCCCTTGAATCGCAATGATTACCGTATTTGCCGGCGTATAAGACAATTTTTTGGCCCTGAAAAATACCGTATTTGCCGGTGTATAAGACGACTGGGCGTATAAGACGACCCCCTAACATTTCCACTAAAAATACAGAGTTTGTTATATACTCGCCGTATAAGACTACCCCCCCACTTGGAGGCATATTTTTCAGGGCCAAAAAGTCGTCTTATACGCCGGCAAATACGGTATTTCTGCTCTGGTGGAGCCTGAGCGGCTAAATGCTAGAGGCAGGAAAACTGTTCTTCTTTGCACAAACTCTGCAATGCTTTGCTTCTCTGGATCCCTCTTCTCCCCAAGTCGCCTCATCCCCGTGACGCGGAGGGAGGCGAGGCAAAACCGGCTGGTGCAGGAGGGGTGGGAGGAGGCTGGGTGCTTCTAGCCCCCAGGGCTTCTGGGGGCCCCTCCCCACCCCACCCCTGGAAGCAACCCTCGGCCGGTAGTTATGAGCATGGGTGCAGTGCCAGAAACCGCTTGTGTCCAAATAGTCCTGATTTCATTATTTTTTTTAAATATATTTTTATTGATTTCAGAGAGGAAGGGAGAGGGAGCTAGAAGCATGAATGCTGAGAGAGAATCACTCATCGGCTGCCTTCTGCATGCCTCCTGGGGATCGAGCCCGCAACCCGGGCACGTGCCCTGACTGGGAATCAAACCGTGACCTCCCGGTTCATGGTGGCTTTTAAACAACAGAAACGTACCTCTAGGGCGGTGTTCCCCAAACTTTTGACATATGTGTACCCCTTCTATAATTTTCATAACGCTGAGTACCCCTCGTGAAAAAAAAAAAAAGATGTATTTTAATAACTAAAAATGTATCTATTTTTTTCTTTTTTTGGTACATACCCAAAATAATACTAAACAGAATATAAAATTATTCATAATAAAATATAAATAAAAGTTATATTATAAATAACATTTATTTGCACACCAGACCATCTCATGCCTCACGAGACTCACTTGACTTGACTCATGAGAACGTAGGATCAGGCGCAGCTAAGCACGGTGCAGTGCATATCCCCACCGAACTCGGGTGCAACGTGGACCCCCACCAAACTCTTCCCGTGCCCCTGGGGGTACGCGTACCACATTTTGGGAAACACTGCTCTAGGGCCTCAACCTTTCGGACCTCAGGGACCTTCAGGAATCCACTGCCTTAGGGCACTGAAGGTCAGAAATTTCTAACGAGTCTTTAAAATATATATATATATATATATATATATATATATATATATATATATAATTGATTTTTTTAAATCTATTTTATTGATATTTTACAGAGAGGAAGGGAGAGAGATAGAGAGCTAGAAACGTCAATGAGAGAGAAACATCGACCAGCTGCCTCCTGCACACCCCCCACCGGGGATGTGCCCGCAACCAAGGTACATGCCCTTGGCCGGAATCGAGCCCGGGACCCTTCAGTCCGCAGACCGACACTCTACCACTGAGCCAAACCGGTTTCGGCCTAATTGATTTTTTTATAGAGAGGAAGAGAGAGGGATAAAGAGTTAGAAACATCGATGAGAGAGAAACATCAATCAGCTGCCTCCTGCACACCCCCCACTGGGGATGTGCTCTCAACTAAGGTACATGCCCTTGACCGGAATCGAACCTGGGACCTTTCAGTCCGCAGGCCGACGCTCTATCCACTGAGCCAAACCAGTTTCGGCACTAACGAGTCTTAAGGGGCCAAAATCAAGGCATCAGCAGGCAGCATTCCCCAGGGAGATCCTCGAGGTGCAGTGTGAATGTGACCCTCACCCCACGTGGTTCAGGATTCTGCACGCAAGTGAAAGAGACAAGGCAAGAAATAATAATTGGGAAATATTGGGGGACCAGGTGGGAGCCCAGCTCAGGAAGAAGGACTCCGCTTGGGCTCCGGCCTCGCCATCCTTTTATTCAATTGGGGATCCACCCATAGCCCTCAGGCAGCCCGTCTCCGGTAACAGGCAGACTGCCGTGTCTCCCCGAGAATAAGAAACCCTCCGAAAATAAGACCCACTTACAGGTTTCCTTCTGAGTGCAATATAAGGCATCCCCCGAAAACAAGGCCCCCAGGCTCTGTCTCAGGATGAAAATTAATTTACCGTAAACTGGTCGCTAGGGCCGCCCCGACTGGCGTCTAGCAACCAGTGACCTTACGCGGAGTCCTGACGTCACTGCTGTGTGAATGGAGATAAATCAGCGTGGAAACTTTGTGAAACCTAAACTGCAACAAGTTGTGACTTGGGTGAAGAATTCATGGGAGAAAATCACTGACAGTTGCATTGCAAATGCACTGCGAGCAGGCTACCTTGACAAGAAGTGCTCATTGAAAGACAGTGCTATTGCTAAACGTGAGAGATTTGGCCCACTGATTCTGAAAGAAATGGAGTGACAAGAAATTCACCAGGAAATTCAGGAATTTGATTGTTAGGATGATGCTCCAGAAGATGATGACATGATTGTCATTGAATAAATGAGTAAATTCTTGATACTGTAGGATTCCCAGTTTGTCTGGTTTGTGTTGACAACTACCGTACTACCGTACTGTATACAGGTAATACATTTCCTTTATTTCTATTTAACAATAAATGTGCACCGTATTCTTCTTCATGGAAAAATAAGACATCCCCTGAAAATAAGACCTAGCGCATCTTTGGGAGCCACAATTAATATAAGACACTGTCTTATTTTCGGGGAAACAGGGTATCTCATCAGTAAGGATTTATAGGACTGCCTGGTGGGGAAGCTGCTTCAGCCACCACCGTCTCCACTAACCAGTGGGTGCGTGGCGCTGGCCCTTGCCGGGGCTCCGGGGTCACCAGCCTTCCGGGATCCCTGTCCACACTTCTCTGGTGGTGAGTCCAGGGGTGGCTTCCCCAGCGCCGCGGTCTTCTTCCTTTTCCAGCCCGGAGAGCTGCACCCTGAATCCCTCTGGTCCGCTCCTTCCTCCGCCTTCAGAGCCGGCAGCAGCGCGCCCCCTTTCCGACCTGCCTTCCTCTGTCTGCGGTCAAAGGCCCCCTGCCTCCCCTCAAGGACGCGGTGACTGCACTCAGGCCCACCCAGAGCGCTGGGATAACGGCTCCGTCTTAAAATCCTTGACTGAGGCCTGGCCGGCTGGGCCCGACAGACAGAGCATCGGACCTCAGAACGAAGGGTCTTGCGTTTGATTCCAGTCAAGGGCAAATGCCTTGGCTGAAGTCTCGATCCCCGGCCCCAGTCGGGGTACATCCAGGAGGCAGCCAACCGATGTGCCTCTCGCACATCGATGTCTCTCTCTCTCTCTCTCTCTTTTTAATATATTTTATTGATTTTTTACAGAGAGGAACAGAGAGGGTCAGAGAGCTAGAAACATCGTTGAGAGAGAATCATCAATCAGCTGCCTCCTGCACACCCCCCACTGGGGATGTGTCGCAACCAAGGTACATGCCCTTGACCGGAATCGAACCCGGGACCCTTCAGTCCGCAGACCGACGCTCTATCCACTGAGCCAAACCAGTTTCGGCTCTCTCTTTCTCTTTCTCTCTCTCTTTCTCCCCCTCCCTTCCACTCTCTCTAAAAATCAATGGAGCCAAAACCGGTTTGGCTCAGTGGAATGGGCGTCAGCCTGTGGACTGAAGGGTCCTGGGTTCGATTCCGGTCAAGGGCATGTGCCTCGGTTGCGGGCACATCCCCAGTGGGTGGTGTGCAGGAGGCAGCTGATCGATGTTTCTCTCTCACCAATGTTTCTAACTTTCTATCCCTCTCCCTTCCTCTCTGTAAAGAATCAATAAAATATATATATATTTTTTTAAAAATCAATGGAAAAATGTCCTCGGGTGAGGGTTAACACACACACACACACACACACACACACACACTCTCTCTCTCTCTCTCTCTCTCTCTCTCTCTCTCTCTCTCTCTTTCTCTCTCTCTCTCTCCTTGACTTAATCCCTTGCACAAAAGATCCTGTTTCGCATCAAGTAACACTCACAGCTGCCAGCACCTGGGACCTGGATGTCATCGAGTGCTCCAGTCAGCCAACCTCACCCTCTAAGCCCCGGTGTCGTCATCGTCATGGGGCTGCCTGACGGAGGACTCGCCGAGTTCTTTAGATAAAGCGCTCAGAACCGCGCCCGCCCGCCCAGCACCCGCTCAGTCAGAGGGCGGAGTGCCCGTTCCTCTATCTGGAAAACGGGACGGAGGAATGCGGATGCTACGGGTTTCCCAGCCCCCTCACTCCTGGGGTGATTCCTCTCTGACACCCCAGTTTTAGCAGCAAACAAGCGAGGTGCTGGGGAGGAGAGGGCCACAGCAGACCCCCGGCGTCAGCCCAGGCCAAAGGCAGGCGGTGAGGGGGTCCCGCCTGCACAGTGTCTGTCTCTCAGCGTCTCTCTCCCCTTCTCTCTCTTTGCAGACAGTTGGTGTTATTCTCTCTACCTCCCTCTGTCACTCTGTCCGTCCCTGGTTCTGTCTCTGTCCTTGTCTCTCGTTTGCTGTTTTCTCATCTCTGTCCCCTTCCTCTCTGAGTTCCCCCGAGTTACTCTGTGTGTGGCCTCTCTCTCTGCTCCCTCCACCCCACCTCTAGCTCTGTCTCTCCCACTGTCTCTCCCTGTCTGCGTGTCTGTCTCTCCCCCCCTCTGTCTCCCAGAGGACTCTCCTCTCCTCCGCCCGCCCGGGAAGTCCCCGAAACCTGCGGGCCTCTCCCGGGACCCAGGGGCAGGCAGGATGGGGAGCGGCCCAGGTGAGTCACAGGAGGAAGGGCATTCCTGCCGTCGTTCTGGGGTTGTGCACAGCCGGGCCCCTGCCCGCCCCTCCCCTAATTCATCCCTGGACCTCACTTCAGCGGAGTGTGTCACTTAAGGCAGAGACAGAACGAGTCAGAGACAGACGGAGAAACGGAAAGAGAGGAAACAGATACCGTGACACAAAAAGAGAGTCAGTTCTAGAGACAGACAAAAAAAAAGAATGAAACGGAGAGAGAGCAAAAGAGAGAGATGGAGAGAGACGGAGATTAGAAGAGAGGCAGACAGAATGTTGGGGAGGCCAGAGCAGTCTGAGGAGCGGATGGGTGGGGTTCAAGACAATCCCCCCCACTCTTCACACAGAAGAGGAAATTGTGTCAGAGAGCGCTGAGGTCACCCGGCCCGGGAAGTGTAATCCCAGACCGCACAGTTTCGTGTGACACCCACCCCTGCTGCCCCCACCCACCCTCCCCCGACCCCTCTCTCAGCCGGAAAAAGCAAGGCTCCGAGGTGCGAAGCCACCTGCCCGTGGTCACCCAGGAGCAAATGGCTGAGCTGGGTCTCAAGCCCTCCTGGACCAGCACCCCCACTCATTTGGGGTGTCTTATTTCCCCAGCCCATGCACATTCATACCCCGTTCGCTCTCAGGCAAACCCCAGAGGGGCCCCCTCTTCCACCCGAGGAAACCGAGGCTCAGAAAGGAGGCTCTCTGTGGGTCCACGGGGCCCTGCAGGGAGTGGTCAGCACGAGGACCCTGACGGCTGATTCCTGCCTCCACCTCCCTTCCCACCTCACAGACAGGAACGAGGGCCAGAGGCTGGAGTTGGGCCCAAGAATACCTACTAACGACAGTTACGGTTTCCCGTTGAGTACCTACTATGCACCAGGCGCTGTAGCCAGCACCTCGGTTGCATTCTTTAGGCCCCTAGCACACCAGCCCTGAGAGGGAGGCACTTATGCTGCCTTTCCAGATAAGGAGCTTGGGGCACAGAGAGGTTAAGTAACCTGCCCAGGGCCACACAGCTCGTACCTCGCTGGAATTTGAACCCTCGCAGTGTGGTGCCAGCCCCCACACTCCCTTTTTTTTTTTTTAAATACGTTTTTATTGATTTCAGAGAGAGGAAGGGAGAGGGAGAGAGAAATTAAAATATCAGTGGAGAGAAACGTTGATTGGCTGCCTCCTGCACGCCCTCTACTGGAGACTCAGCCTGCAACCCGGGCATGTGCCCCTGACTGCAAATTGAACCGTGACCTCCTGGTTCATGGGTCGATGCCCCACCGCTGAGCCACACCGGCCAGGCAGAGTTCCCACTCTTCATCACTAGGACATGCTGCCTCTTAGAAGAGAAGGCTTCTTTGGGCCTTGGCTACTTCTCTTTAAATCACCAGCGTAAGGCTCAGTGAATAAGAAAGCAATAGGCTGGTGGCCATTTTGGGGCTCAGCCCGTCCTGCATCCAGATGACCTAATAAATGTATAATCCCGCCGAAACCCGTGTGGCTCAGTGGATAGAGCGTCGGCCTGTGGACTGGAAAGTCCCAGGTTCGATTCCGGTCACGGGCATGTGCCTTGGTTGCGGGCACATCCATGGTGGGGGGTGTGCAGGAGGCAGCTGGTCGATGTTTCTCTCTCATCGGTGTTTCTAGCTCTCTATCCCTCTCCCTTCCTCTCTGTGGAAAATCAATAAAATATAGCTTTTAAAAAATGTATAATCCCTTACTATATATATATATATATATATATATATATATATATATATATATAATAACAACAGTGCCATCACTGTGTAGAGGTGGAGGTAGAGGTAGGTACTCAGTGCCCGTTACTTTCTCCCTTCCCACGCCCGTTTAGGCTGCACCCCCAGATCCTCAGGCAGCTCCCGCCTCCGCACCTGCGTCCCCCGCTAGTCCCTCCCCCTGAACTCTTCCCAGACCAATTGCCCGACTGCCTCCCACCCCCATTCAGCCTCTGCTCAAACGCCACCTGCTCCGGGCAGCCCTCCCGGATCCCGCCACTTAGACTGACCCGCCACCTCCCCGCTCCCTGGCACCTTCTTCCCCTGGCTTGTTTCCCCGCTTTACTCACCGCTGCCCGGCGGCCACGGGGGAGATAACACGAGTCTACGCCCCAGCGCCTCTGAGGCTGGGACTCGGCGTGGTTTGCTGCCACGGCCCAGGCCTGGACCAGCGCCTAGAACTTGGTAAATATTGAAGGGATTTGTCAGAGTCCTCCAAGTGGGTTTAGCAACTGTTCAAAGATCTCATCTGCATTCTATTGCTCTGATTGGTCAGACGCATCCTAACACAGAGAGACGATTTTATCTTTTGCATTTTATTTTACTTTAAAAAAAAAAATCTATTGCCCTGGCCAGCTAGCTCAGTGGATGAGAGCATCGTCCTGATATGCCAGGGTTGTAGGTCCGATCCCGGGTCAGGACACATACAAGAATCAATCAACCGCCAAAACCGGTTTGGCTCAATGGATAGAGCGTCGGCCTGCGGACTGAAAGGTCCCGGGTTCGATTCCGGTCAGGGGCATGTACCTTGGTTGCGGGCACATCCCCGGTAGGGGGTGTGCAAGAGGCAGCTGGTCGATGTTTCTCTCTCATCGACGTTTCTAGCTATCTCTCTCCCTTCCTCTCTGTAAAATATCAGTTAAAAAAAAATATATATATATATATAATAAAATAAATGAAAATAAAAATATATTTTAAAAAGAATCAATCAATGAATGCATAAATAAGTGGAACAACTATGTTTCTCTCTCCCTTCCTCTCTCTCTAAAATCAATAAATTAAAAATATATATTATGAATCTTTACAAACACACAGAAAAAGAGACAGAATGACGTGTAAGTTACTTGAATCCCATACAATTATTTTGGCTTTCTTTTTTCCTGCATTCTATTAAAGTCGGTGCAGACATCAATGACATTAACCTCTAAATATTTCAGTGAGCTATAAAAAATTAAGAACAATTTTCCCACATAACCACAAAAGCCTTGTCATAACAGCGCTATGTACTTTTGGGCTGGAGTGTTTTAAAGTAAATTAGAGACACATTATTTCAAGCTCAGCTATTTCAACATTCGTCTCTAACTGATAAGACACTTCCCCACATAATGACACCACCATGGTCCCTCCTTACAGCACTAGTATTATCTAATGATCAGCCACAAATCCCCCTATCGGGTCAAGTTTTAATCTGAGGATCCCCAGGATCCCAGAGAGGGCAGTGGGGCGTCTGGAATTTGCACCCCAGCGGTCGGTCGGACACAGCGGTGGCCGAGGCCCAGTGAGTCAGAGCAGAGCCAGCCCCCCACTCCGCAGGCCCCGCCCTGGAGGAGGAAGCCGGGCGGGAGGGGGTGGGGGGCGCCCACGCATCCAGAGCTGACTTGCTCTTTCGTCACACGTCTGGGAGGAGCCCCAGGGTTGACAAAACTGCCTCCTTCCCGGGGCCAGACTCAGAGGTGCAGGGAGCTCGGGAGCCGCTGCCTAACATGGGCGTCCCGGGAACACGGCCGCTGCTGCTGCTGCTGCTGGTTCTAGCCTGCGTTCCAGGTAGGGCCGGGTCCGGCTCTGGGGACTGACGCTGAGGGCGGGGGAGGGAGGGACGCGAGAGGAGGGGGGCTCGAAGTCTGGAGAGGAGGAGGAGGAGGAGGAGGAGGAGGAGGAGGAGGAGGAGGAGGAGGGGAGCTCAGTCCACAGCCCCTGCATTGAAGCAGTGGTTCTCCTATCTGCAGCCCCACAGGGCACAGGACCTCCCAGCACACAGTGTGTCCTCAGGAAACCCTAGTGGAGCGGAGGCATTTAGTAAACCGCCGCCTTTTAGTGAGTCCTCTTCTAAGCTCTTCCCTTGCCATCTCAAACCGGGAGAGCGGAGTTATATTTTAACTGTTTTTACTACACAGAAGGAAACTGAGGCAGGGAGAGGTTAAGTAGCCCGTCCGAGGTCGCACAGCCAGGTCTCGAGTCGGTGGGAGTCTGATCCCACCGCAAGGCCGTCCCGCTGCTCCCTCCACTGCACACCCCTCCCCAGCACAGCGAGGACAGAGCATTGGGCACTCGGTCCACCGAGCGGCGAGGCCGAGCGTCCCGGAGGCGGAGGCTGGGGACCTCGGGCTGGCCGCCGGAGGACCCTCTCACCTGCTTCCCCCGGAAAATGTAGGGGAAAGGGCTGGCAAAGCTCGAGGAAATAGAGAAGGAACTGAGTCAGAGCGAGGTGGGAGGGGGGCTCTTTTGGGGTTGAGGAGTATTTTGTCAATGAATAACCCGGAAAGCCCTCCCGGCCGGTGAATGAGTAATGACTCTGGAGGATTCCGAATTTGGGGGCGGCGGGCACCGACCATATGTCAGGCCTGGAGGGCGGAGAACAGCGGCCGGGCTGGCCCGAGGAGCTATAACCTGGGGGCGGGGCTAGTGGGCGGGGAAAGAGCCTGGGGGCGGAGTTATTGGGCGGGGAGAGCGCCTGGGGCGGAGCTATTGGGCGGGGAGAGAGCCTGGGGGCGGAGCTAGCGTGACGGGAGATAGTCTGGGGGAGGAGCTAGTGGGCGGGGAAAGAGCCTGGGGGCGGAGTTATTGGGCGGGGAGAGAGCCTGGGGGCGGGACTAGCGGGCGGGGAGAGGGCCTGGGGGAGGAGCTAGTGGGCGGTGAGGGAGCCTGGGGGCGGAGCTATTGGGCGGGAAGTTGACCTGGGGGCGGGGCTAGTGGGCGGGGAGAGAGCCTGGGGAGGAGATAGTGGGCGGGGATAACGTCTGGGGGCGGAGCTAGCGGGTGGGGAGGGAACCTGGGGGCGGAGCTAGTGGGCGGGAAGTTGATCTGGGGGCGGAGCTAGCGGGCGGGGAGAGAACCGCCGGGATACGAGCTTGCCTACGTGGAGTGGGGGTTGAACCTCGGAGGGCTGAAGGGCGGGGTTAGGACTTCCGAGTGGACTGACGGGCGGGAGAGAATGTTGGGGACAGACTCAGGAGTGGGTAGAACCTGGGGAAGTTCGGAGCGGGGGGCGGAGGTAGAGCGTAAAGATCCGCCGGCGTCGGTGAGGACGGCACGGGCCTGGGAGAGCTGGCGGAGTGGCCGAGGGTCGGAGTGGACCGGGGGTCGGCGGGGTGCGGGAGCAGAGCTTGACTTCCGGGTGGACTGAGCCAGGCGACCGGACTTTCAGGATCGGGCTTCGCGCGGACAGATTTCCAGAGGAAGTTAGCGAGGGCCAGGCGTTAGGGAAGGACGTGTGTGTGTGTGTGTGTGTGTGTGTGTGTGAGTGTGTGTGTGTGTGTGTGTGTGTGTGTGCGTGTGCGTGTGTGCGTGCGTGTGTGTGTGTGTGTGAGTGTGTGTGTGTGTGCGTGCGTGCGTGTGCGTGTGTGTGCGTGTGTGTGTGCGTGTGTGTGCGTGTGTGTGTGCGTGTGTGTGTGTGTGTGTGTGTGTGTTGGGGGCGGGGTGGGAGATAGACTCCCAGGAAAGGGGTGCGTAGACAGAATGTTGGGGAGGACAGACTAGGAGTGCACCGGCCGGGATCCAGCCCCGGAGCCCAGAGGCTGGAAGGACGGGGCACGAACCTGCGCGCCCCGGGCTCGGAGGCTTGGCGCTGGTGCTGGGACCTCGGGGGGCGGGAGGGCCCGGCCAGAGCTGTGATTAACTCCCCGTGGTCCCGCCTCTCCCCAGCCACCCGGGGCCTGCGGTGCATGCGGTGTGAGAGGACCGGGAACTGCCAGGTCCGAGAGTGTGCGCCCGGCCAGGACCTCTGCAGGACCACGATCCTGAGCGTCTGGGAAGGTAAGCCCCCACCTCTATCCCCCGCCACACACACACACACACACACACACACACTCACACTCACACACACACACACACACACACACACACACACACTCCAGCGCCGCCGGGAATGCCCCGACCAGGAAGCCTTGTCTCACCAACCATGGGCAAATGCAAACAGAAAGACCAGGAGGCCGTTTCGCGCCCAGCAGATTGACAGACATTTAAAAACCTGGCAATGCTGGCGTCATGAGGGAGTGGAGCCACAGACCCTGCTTCTGGGAGGTCCACCTCGCAGGGCGATCTGGCAATCAGTATCTGGTATAGCCAGCATTCCAGCTCCAGAGCACACAGAAACACAAGGAGCCCTGGCCATGCGTGCCCAGGGACACGCGTGTAAGGATGTTCTGAGCGGTGATGTTTGTGGTGTGGAAACCTGGGAACACCCTGAAGCCACTTGGCAGCGGAGGAGAAAACCATGACGTAATCACCCCAGAATGAAATACCCCGTGGCTGTTCAAAGCAGAAACCAGAGCTGCGGGTATTCACATGGATACACCTAAAAAATATAAGGTGGACACGGGGGGGGGGGGGGGGGGGGAAGGCATGTTGCAGAGTATGATACCTTGAAATATAAAGCATAAAATATGTGAAGCAGCAGTGTAAGAATCACCTGCCCCGGTGGTTGCTCTGGGCAGGGCACAGGGGGATGTGATGGGGGGAGGGGGGACAAAGGGGTGTACCAAAGGCTTTCACTGTATCTTTTAAGGTTAGTTTATTTATTTGTTTTTCCAAAATACTGGTATCCATGAGTCATAGTATTTATTTTTTGTCTGTTTGTTTCTAATATATTTTATTGATGTTTTCTAGAGAGGAAGGGAGAGCGATAGAGAGTTAGAAACATCGATGAGAGAGAGACATCACTCAGCTGCCTCCTGCACACCTCCTACTGGGGATGTGCCCACAACCAAGGTACATGCCCTTGACCGGAATTGAACCTGGGACCCTTGAGTCTGCGGGCTGACGCTCTGTCCCACTGAGCCAAACCGGTTAGGGCAGTTTATTTTTTGAATGTCTGAAGTAAATGTAACAAAGTGCTTCATAGTTCATAAAACTGGATGATGAATACACAGTATATACAGTATATATGATATCATCATCTTATCCTTTTGGGGTAAGATTAAAGCGTCTTCCCTTAACATTTCCTGTTAGAGGCATCTCCCTGCTGATTGCTAAGTTGGGAGAGAGAGGGAGATGGAGCGAGAAGGTCCCAGTGATAGTGCTGCCACCGAGAGTAGGGTCCCTGTGAGGGGTGGGGGGGTGATTCTAGGGGAGGCAGAGTTAGACCCAGATAAGAATAGAGGCCTGGGGATCAGCCACGGGCGTGGCTACCCTAAGACCAGGCGCGTTCCGGAGTAACGGGACCCATTCCTCGCAGAAGGCACAGAGCTGGAGGTGGTGGAGACAGACTGCGCCCACCCAGAGAAGACCAACAGGACCATGAGCTATCGGATCGGCATGCAGGTCATCACGCTGACGGAGACCGTGTGTGGGTTCGACCTGTGCAACCGGCCCAGCCCCGGTGAGTAGGCCAGCCCTGGACGTGCCCAACCCCAAACGTCTCCAACGTCGCCCCGTAGTCATCCCGATCCTACCCTCCATCCTGTGCCACCCCAGCCCCAACTCAACCTCGCCTCCAGCCTCACCTCCACATTCACCTCCCCTCTAACACCCTCCGCCTCAAATTCATCCCTGTTCCACACACACCTCTAACCCCCGCCCTAAATCAACCCATCGCGTCTCAAACCACCACCAGTCCCACCCACAGACTCATCCCTCCCCTGACTCTGTCCCATCCCATCCGTGTTTGTGGGTGTGTTTTGTTTTTTTATTGTTTAAAGTACTACATATGTCTTCTTTTTCCCCCGAGTTACTCCCTCCCGCCCCGCACATGTTTGCTTTTATGGTTGTTAAAGTATAAGATGCATGCCGAAACCGGTGTGGCTCAGTGGATAGAACATCAGCCTGCAGACTGAAGGGTCCCAGGTTCGATTCCAGTCAAGGGCATGTACCTTGGTTGCAGGCACATCCCCAGTAGGCGCTGTGCAAGAGGCAGCTGATCGATGTTTCTCTCTTTGATGTTTCTAACTCTCTATCCCTTTCTCTTCCTCTCTGTAAAAAAATTAATAAAAAATATATTTTTTTTAAAGTATAAGATGCAACACCCACTCTTACAAAGCTACACACACATACACTCAAGAGGTGGATGAGGTATCTCACTGAAGATTGTCATCTAACCTTTTCCATGGGACAGACAGGGGATGGCCCGGGCAATAGATCACAGGGTCAGGGATACAAAGGCCAGAGATGCCAGAGGCTCAACATTCTTAAGGGAAGTCAAGGAGGAGGAGGTCACAGGCTGCAGTGGGCTCGGAAAGTTCCCTAGAATAGATGCTCCTTAGCTGTCGCAGTGGAAAAGGATGTGAAGAAACTTGTGTTGAGTCCCGTGGCTTCAGGCTCTGGTCAGTTTACGAAAAAGACGTAGAAAGATTCCAGTTGCCCACATCTCCACAGGAGAGAAAGGAGGGGAAGGAACGGCGGGCGGGCAGAGAGTCATTGTTCCGGCCCTAGCGAGGAAGGAAATCGATTAAGGCCAGTCCGGTCACAATGCGGTCCATAAGCAGAGAGCCTGTTTGTTTGTTTATTTGTTTGTTTTTCTTTTTAAAAAATAGGTTTATATTGATTTCAGAGAGGGGAAGGGAGAGGGAGAAAAGGATAGAAACATCAATGATGAGAGAGAATCAGTGACCGGCTGTCTCCTGCACTCCCACACTGGGGATCCAGCCCACAGCCCGGGCATGTGCCCTTGACCGAGAATTAATCTGTGGCCTCCTGGTTCGTGGGTCAGTGCTTAACCACTGAGCCACACTGTCCAGGCTGTACCGGTTTTTCTTGTTCTTCATCCATCCTGACCTCAAACTCTTATCTGTTGGAGGGAACTGGATCAGAGGTTCATTTTCAAGGAAGTGGCGAGAGAGATGACGCCAGCTTCCCCTGTGGTTAGAGGAAAACGCTAATAATTGGGTCCAAGTAATGCTTCCAATGAGGGATGATATTCAAAATATTTAATAATATCGATCGGTGCTGAAGGCATTGACGCATCGGAAGAGGCCCCCTGCTGGGTCTGGAGTTGCTCCTTTAGCTGGTGGATCCGGGGACTGGGGGATTCTAAAGAAAGGGTTGAAGTGGTCAGAAAAACCCGGCACAAGCCGAAACCGGTGTGGCTCAGTGGATGAGCATCGGCCTGTGGACTGAAGGGTCCCAGGTTCGATTCCCATCAAGGGCATGTACCTTGGTTGCAGGCACATCCCCAGTAGGGGGCGTGCAAGAGGCAGCTGATGGATGATTCTCTCTCATCAATGTTTCTATCTCTCTTCCTTCCTCTCTGTAAAAAATTAAAAAAATAAATAATAAAATAAAACGGTACCAGCTCTCTCCACAGAGAGCTTGGAGCAACAGCTGCCAATTTGGTAATTTAAACACTGCTTGGAGGGGGGGCATCAGTGGGGGGGATTGGAATGGGGGGTTGAGGACAAATATATGATACCTTAATCAATAAAGAAATTTATTTTTTAATATATTTTAAATTAATTTCAGAGAAGAAGGGAGAGGGGGAGAGAGATGGAGACATCAATGACGAGAGAATCATTGATCGGCTGCCTCCTGCATGCCCCCCACAGGGGATCCAGCCCACAACCCGGGCATGTGCCCTGACCGGGAATTGAACCCTGACCTCCTGGTTCATAGACTGACGCTCAACCACTGGGCCACGCCAGCTGGGCAATAAAGAAATTTAAAAAAATAAATAAATAAAAATAAACACTGCTGGGCAGGGCATAGGGGAATGTAGTAAGCTTGGGACAATCTGTAATGTGCCCCATCAGCCCCATTTCTAATGCCATCTTACCCTGCTGTGGTGACTAGATGGTTGGTTAAGCCACATCCTGTCCGTGAGTGACACTGGACACAGCTGTGACCGGGCAGCCGTGGGCCCTGCTCCCACGGAGCCCACAGTCCAGGGGACGGGGGACCCATCGCCGACAGTGACCGCCCTGAGTAACCGGAATGGGAGCGGGAGCACGAGCAGAGGGTGAGGACCGTCAGAGACGGTGTCGTGGGGAAGCACAGCCCAGAGCTGTCAGGGCAGAGCTGGGGGCAGAGGTCAGGGCTGGGATAAAAGGGGAGCAGGGCTGTGGGACCCTGGAGGAGATACGTGACCGGGCCGGGGAAGGTTTCCTCCAGCAGCAACAGCTAAGCTGGATCTTGAGGGATGAGAGGGCTGAGACTGTTGAAAAGACAGTGGAGCCCTAGCCGGTGTGGCCCAGTGAATAGAGCTACGACCCTGGGGACTGACGGGTCCCGGGTTCAATTCTGGTCAAGGTCACATGCCCTGGTTTCGGGCTCGGTCCCCAGTAGGGGGTGTGCAGGAGGCAGCCAATCAATGATTCTCTCTCATCATTGATGTTTTTATCTCTCTCTCCTCCCTTCCTCTCTGAAATCAATAAAAACAATTAATAAATAAAACCCTAAACAATAAAATAAAAAGCCAGTGGAAAGGGTTTTCCAGGCAAAGGGGGCGATAGATACAAAGGCCCCGGGGTGGGAGGAAACAGTGTGGCCGAAGGAGAGGGTAACGTGGGCGAGAGGAGCTGGTGGAATTGTCTGCATCACATCACACAGCGTCTCCAGGCTGCGGTGAGGAGTACAGACTTCATCCTGGGAATGGGGGAGGTCGTGATGGAGGGGTTCGGGGATGGAGGGATTGAGGGGTGTGGTGATGGAGGGATACAGTGATGAAGGGATGGAAGGATGTGGTGATGGAGGGATGATGGAGGATGTGGTGATGGAAGGATGGAGTGATGATGGAGGGATGTGATGATGGAGGGATGGAGTGATGATGGAGGATGTGGTGATGGAGGGATGATGGAGGATGTGGTGATGGAGGGGTGTGGTGATGGAGGGATTCGGGGATGGAGTGATGATGGAGGATGAGGTGATGGAGGGATGTGGTGATGAAGGGAGTGATGGAGGGATGTAGTGATGGAGGGATGTGGTGATGGAGGGATGCGGGGATGGAGTGATGAAGTGATGGAGGGATGAGGTGATGGAGGGATGGAGGGAAGATAGGGAAGGGAGGCCAAGGTGGGTGGATGAGATTGTCCAGGTGAAGATGAAGGTGGCTGAGTAGAGTGCCAGCCCTGCAGACAGAGAGAAGTGGGTGGACTTCGGAGCTATTTACCAGCAGATGAGCAAGCGTTAGCGGCAGGTTAGACACGGCAGTGGTGCTGTACTTCCTCTGGTCACGATGGAGTCTGTTGTATAAGACTAGCCCCCTCCCTGCCAATGACACCTGTGAACCAGGGCGGGTTAAAACAGTCACCGGAAGTCTCTGACCGCCGCAGGTGAAGAAAAGATGCTGAGGCGCTCCGTCTTTGAAAGAGGGAAGCGCAGCCGGTGAGTTCCGCCGACAAGCTGGGCTTTCCCGGGAGCGACTGGCTTCCTGGGGGAGAAGCAGAAGCCAGAGAGAGGTGGTCGCTGGACCACGAACACGGACGTGGCGTCCGGGGCTGTCCGTGTGTAGGAACTGAGAGGGAAAAGCCAGAGAAGGGAATCCCGGAATCTGCAGGCGACTTCCTTCGGTCCCTGGCAGGCTGTGCGTGCACGGGGTGAGGCGCCACGGAACTCAGCGGGAAATGGTATCCGGGAAGCTCAGAACCGAGCAAGGATTCCAGCAGCCATCGGATGCGGGGCAGAACCAAGGTGCCACGTTGGCAAGGAAGGCCTTGGTAACCACCTCAGGCTTTTCTCTGAGACCACACCCTGGGAGCAGGGGCAACACTGAAATAGACCGGCCCCAAAACACCCACGTCCCACCGTCAGCAGGAAGAACGTCTGGCCCTCTTGGGAAGAAGATCCGTCACTCTAAGCCTTTACAAATGTCCTTCTATCATGTCTGGCATCGAATCAAAACTTACAAGGCAGCTTGAAGAAAATGAAAAGGGCCAATGGACCGGAACCCAAGAGGAAAATCCCACAATAGAAACAGAATCCCCATTATTCCGATATTGGAGTTATTACACGTGAAACTTTACAATAGCTATGATCAATATATTGAAGAAAATAGAGGATAGGAAAAGTTTTAGCAGAAATCTGAGCCGGTTTGGCTCAGTAGGTAGAGCATCGGCCCGCAGACTAAATAAAGGGTCTCGGGTTTGACTCGGCCAAGGGCACATGCCTCTGTTGCAGGCGGGGTCCCCGCCCAGGTCAGGGCTCCTGTGGGAGGCAACCAATCAGTGTGCTTCTCACATCGATGTTTTGCTCTCGCTCTCTGTCTCTCTCCCGCCATTCCACTCTCAGTAAAAATCAATGGAAAAATATCCTCAGGTGAGGATTAACAAACCAACCAACCAACCAACAAAATGTAAAAGAGCCCTAGCTGGTTTGGCTCAGCGGATAGAGTGTCGGCCTCTGGACTGAAGGGTCCCAGGTTCAATTCCGGTCAACGGCACATGTCCAAGTTGTGGGCTAGATTCCCAATAGGGGGTGTGCAGGAGGCAGTCTCCCCCCTCCCCTTCCTCTCTGAAATCAATAAGAAATCAATAAGATTTTTTTAAATGTAAAAGGGTCAAACAGTAAATACAGAACAGTGACTGAAATTAAGAACTCAGTAGATGTGCTTATTAGAGATCAGAAATAACAGAGCAGCCCTCACCGGTTTGGCTCAGTGGGTAGAGTGTCGGCCTGCATACTAAAGGTTCTGGGTTTGATTCCGGTCAAGGGCATGCAACTTGGTTGCGGGCACATCCCCGATGGGGGGTGTGCAGGAGGCAGCTGATCAATGTCTCTCTCTCATCGATGTTTCTAACTCTCTATCCCTCTACCTTCCTCTCTGTAAAAACTCAGTAAAATATATTTTAAAAAGAAGAAGAAGAAGAAGCATTCTCTAGGGCCATGAAGGGATGCACAGGGGTGGGGGTGGGGGTGGCAGCGATGGAGGCCAGGCAGGAACTGGTATGAAGGAGGCCTGAGCTGGCCTGGTCGGGAGGCGGGAAAGGGGGGATGGGTTCCAGAAAGATTCGGAGTGGACAGGGTTTGACGCCTGGCTGGCGTGGCATAAGGAGGGGTTGATGCTGAGGCGAGCCCTCCGGGGGGAGCTGGATCCACAGGACTCGCCCCGTGGGCTCACCATGCTGCTCCCCCCACGCAGGCCGGGCTCCCGCCTTTCCCCGGAGCCGGAGCCGCTACCTCGAGTGTGTGTCCTGCGCCTCGTCGGACCTGAGCTGCGAGCGGGGCCGGGACAAGAGCCTGCAGTGCCGCAGCCCCGGCGAGCAGTGCCTGGAGGTGGTGACGCACGGGGACCTGGAAGGTGAGCCCTCCCTGCCAGCCGCCCCTCCCCTGCCTCAGTCCCTAACCCACAGGGCGGAAGCCAGGTGGAGAGTTGGCGCTCCCACACACCAGATGTCCCGTCCGGGGCCACCACGCAGCTCGCGGTCAGCAGGAACCCGGATGCTCTCTCGCAGTCAGCAGGAACCCGGATGCTCTCTCGTTCCTCACACCGATTCCATCTCCGCATGGCCTCACAGCCCCAAACAGCTACAGAGTCCAGGCCTCGGGCCCACGATCCAGGGAGCGGGAAGGGGGCCCTGCTGGAGGGCTCCGTTGATTGAGCACTGTCCCGAGCCCCGAAAGGTTGCCAGTTCGATTCCCGGGCAGGGCACACACATGGGTTGTGAGTTTGATACCCAGTTGGGGAGCATATCCGGTCAAGATTTCTCTCTCACATCGATGTTTCTCTCTCTCTCCCTTTCTCTAAGCATGTCTTCAGGTGAGGGTTTTTTGTGTTTTGTTTTTTTAAAAATACACAAAAAACAAGGAAGGTGAAAAGAAGGGGCACCTCTCATTTTGTAGGGGTTCTTTTTTCTGGACATCCCATAAGCCAGTGGTCGGCAAACTGCCGCCCGCGAGCCACATTCGGCTCTTTGGCCCCTTGAGTGTTTAGCAAAGGCCAGCTTAGGAGCACCCTAATTAAGCTAGTAACAATGTACCTACCTGTATAGTTTAAGTTTTAAAAATTTGGCTCTCAAAAGAAATTTCAGTTGTTGTACTGTTGCTCTTTGGCTCTGTTGGCTAATGAGTTTGCCGACCACGGCCATGAACCTTTCGGCTTACACCGCATTAGCCAGAACTTAGCCACCACGGCTGAGACCCTGCGGGTAGGAAATGTGTCTTTGGCCAGATCTGAGGAAGGGGGGAGGGGGGAACGGACAGGCGGCTGCCGGGGCCGCTCCAGCTCAGCCCGCCTCACACTCTGACCTCTCCTCTGCCCGCAGGGAGCCCAGAGGATGAGCGCCACACCCGAGGCTGCGGCCACCTCCCCGGCTGCCCCGGCCCCACCGGCTTCCACAACAACCGCACCTTCCACTTCCTGCGGTGCTGCAACACCACCAAGTGCAACGGGGGCCCAGGTGAGGGGCGGGGGCGGGCGAAGGGCGGGGCCCGGTGAGGGGAGGGGCCTGGGTAAGGGGCGGGGGTGGGCGAGGGGCGGGGGTGGGCGAGGGGCGGGGCCCAGGTGAGGGGCGGGGCCATGTAAGGGGAGGGGCCATGTGAGGGGCGGGGTCCGGGGTGAGGGCGGGGCCAGGGAAGGGCGGGGCCAGGTGAGGGGCGGGGCCCAGCGCGTGGCCTGCGGGCTGGGCGGAGGTGCCCTCCGGACACGGCCACTCTCTGGCGGGCTCATACTCCTCTCCAGATCCCTGTTTCTTCCTCTGAAAGACAGACATAGCAAGTCCCTCCTCAAAGGAGGATTCTGTGGGAATCCAGTGAGTCCATCCCACCTTCACCGAGACCCACAGGCGACGCTTCCTGCATCCTCTAGAATCCCTTCCACCCCGGTCTTAGCCTCCATGCCCTCTCGCATAGGTGGTTGCAATGACCTCCTCTCTGGTCCCCAATGTTCAACCAGCAGCAAGAGAAGTTTTTTTTGTTTTGTTTTGTTTTGTTTTGTTTTGTTTAAATATATTTTATTGAGCCGAAACCGGTTTGGCTCAGTGGATAGAGCGTCAGCCTGCGGACTGAAAGGTCCCGGGTTCGATTCCGGTCAAGGGCATGTACCTGGGTTGCGGGCACGTCCCCAGTAGGGGGTGTGCAAGAGGCAGCTGGTCGATGTTTCTAACTCTCCCTCTCTTTTCCTCTCTGTAAAAAATCAATAAAATATATTTTTAAAATTTTTATAAATATATTTTATTGATTTTTTACAGAAAGGAATAGAGAGGGATAGAGAGTTAGAAACATCAATGAGAGAGAATCATTGACTCTGCAGGCCGACACTATCCACTGAGCGAAAACGGTTTCGGCTGTTTTTTTATTTTTTGTGTGTGGTTTGTTTGTTTTTTAATGTAAATGAGATCTTGTCGCTCTCCGTCCTCAAGTACTTTAACTTTCTCTGAGGGTAAAGCCAGAGGCCATGCTATGTATGCCCTATGCCCATCACCCCTGCCTCCTGGTCTTGATTTAGTTCTGCAGCTGCCCAACTCGGCCCTGCCTTGGGGCCTTTGCACATGCAGCGCCTCCACCAGGAACGCGTCTCCCTAAGAGCTCCCCTGCCTGGCCGTTCCTCTTTTGGGTCTCTGCTTTAAACTGTCATCCTCAGCGAGGTGCCCTGTCCCTCCCCTTCAGCACGATCTGAGCCCACCGTGTCACTCTGTCGGTGAAACGGTACGACAGTCCTCTGCTGTGCGCAGGGCCGCCACTCCACCGGTGGCTATGGAGCGCTTGTCACCTGAACTGAATTTTGAATTTTATGTCCTTACTAGAGGCCCGGTGCACAAAATGTGTGCACTGGGGGGCTGGAGGGGGAGGTTCCCCAGCCTGGCCTGTGCCCTCTCAGTGTGGGAGCCCCGAGATCAATCTCCCACCCACCCTTCTGGGGCTCCTCAATGGATTGCCCCAAAGAGGGAGGTCGGAGCTGGGGGTCCTGCCCCTGGCGTTGCCGTGTGGAGCCAAGT
The DNA here is from genome assembly GCA_963924515.1 of Vespertilio murinus. Lineage (NCBI taxonomy): Eukaryota > Metazoa > Chordata > Mammalia > Chiroptera > Vespertilionidae > Vespertilio > Vespertilio murinus. The sequence goes on along the minus strand of OZ004716.1, from coordinate 40,128,417 downwards.
GCAGTCAAGTCCCCGCCCACCCGCACATGCCCGCTGTGCACACAGCTTCCTGGTGATGGATTGTTACAGCCTGAGGGCCTGACGATCATATAGGCTTTTATTAGTATAGATTATTAATTCATTCCAATGTAGATGCATCCGTATGTGGCTAGTGGACAGTGTCACTCCAAACTGTAAGTTCTGTGAGAGTAGGGACTGTTTGGGCTTACCCAGATGCCTGCCTACCCAGAGCCTGGTCTTGACAGAGGCTCATGGGGTCCTGAGAGCTGGGATTTCTCCCTCAGGCCCCAGAGAACCCCCCCAAAAAAGAGTGCAGTTCCAATGTCCGCCACCAGAGGGCGCCGTGCCACCTCAGGCTGGGGCTGGGCGTCAGGCGGGCAGGACACCGCTCCCCACCCCTAACCCTGTTTTAATGACCGCGGTCTTGTCTTCTCCCCAGTCGTGGAGCTCGAAAACCTGCCGCTGAACGGCCTCCAGTGTTACAGCTGCCAGGGGAACAGCACCCGCGGATGCTCCCCCGAGGAGACCTCCCTCACCGCCTGCCGGGGCCCCATGAACCAGTGTCTGGAAGCCACGGGCACTGACGGTGAGGCCCTCGGGGGTGGGGAGGGGCAGCTTGGAGAGGCCGGCCTCCGGTTTGGCTGGGCCTGGTGGAGGGGGGCCTTCTGCGGGGTTCCCTGCAGCGGGGTTCAGACGGCAGGAAGGCATCGGGACTTGCCCAGCAGGGCATGTGGACGGTTTTGGGGGTGGGGCTTCCTGTGGACATCCCGGGCCTCCATCCGGTGACGCCCTGGAAAGGTCTCTGCCCCCCGGTAGTTCCCCACCTTTCTGGTCTCGAGATGCCTTCGCGCTCCTAAGAGGTCTTGTTTCCATCCCTTGTGTCTATCGGATATTAACTGCGTTATAAATGAAGAGAGGCTTTTTTTTTTATCAGATGTACTTTTTAAAAATATATATTTCATTGATTTTTCACAGAAAGGAAGAGAGAGGGACAGAGAGCTAGAAACATCGATGAAAGAGAATCATCGATCAGCTGCCTCTTGCACACCCCTTACTGGGGATGTGCCCGCAACCAAGGTACATGCCCTTGACCGGAATCGAACCTGGGACCTTTCAGTCCGCAGACCGACGCTCTACCACTGAGCCAAACCGGTCCCGGCCAGATGTACTTTTAATTTATTTTAAAATAACAACGAAAAACCCATTTCACGTGAGCATATTTTTATGGAAAGAAGAAGATTTGCATTTTCCAAGATGAAAAAAAAAAAAGTAACGAGAAGACGGGCGTTATCCTGCGCTTTTGCACATCTCGTCCCTGTCTGGCTTAATGGAAGACAGCGGGGTCCCCGTGGCTGTTTCTGCATGCCGTCTGCTGCAAGCTCACAGGCCCTGGTGGTTCTGGAAAAGACCCCTGCGCGCTCCGGAGAGGAGGGCGGGAGAAGCCAAACGAGGCTTTGGCATTGTCAGGAGAATGTCTGTGACTCCCCAGGTCCCCAGCTCCACGCTCAGAGCTTCTGCCCTTTCTGGTGGCTCGTCACCCGGGGGGCCGGGCCCGAGAGCCGGAAGTCACCCCGTCGTCTCTCTCCTCAGGGCCAGGCCGCCCGGGCTACACGGTGAGAGGCTGTGCCACGGCCTCGTGGTGCCAGGGCCTCCACGTGGCCGAAGCCTTCAAACTGACGGATCCCAGCGTCTTCTGCTGTGCCGGACATGGCTGCAACCACCCCGACCGGGACGTGCATCCCCGCAGGGGGGGCGGCCCCCGGCCCGGCCCGGCCCCCCTCAGCCTCGCCATCGCCCTGCTGGTGACGGGCGTGCTCCTCCGGACCTGACCCCTCGCTCTCCCCGCCCCGGCCGGATCCGGGGCACCCCTCGCCCCTCCCTCAGCCTCCAGGCCTGCAGACTTGCTGTGTGACTTCAGGCCCTGCGCTGCTTCCTCTGGGCCTCAGTTTCCCCAGCTGTGAAAACACCGCTCACAGGACTATGAGAAACAGAGGAGGAAGCTAGAGAAAGGCTGCGGGCCAGCAGGAGTTCTTATTACTAATATTGTTGCCCCTGTTGTTGTGATAATTAATTAATATTTGTTTTATTTAATATTTTATACTTTATATTAAAGATTTTTATACAAATGAACAGGGCCAGACCTGTCCTTCTCCATAGCGTCTATTTCCCTTCCTTCCTTCCTTCCTTCCTTCCTCCCTCCCTCCCTCTCTTTCTTTCTTTTTTCTATATATTTTTATTGATTTCAGAGAGGGAGGGAGAGGGAGAGAGAGATGGAAACATCAATGATGAGATAGAACCATTGATCAGCTGCCTCCTACACGCCCCCTACTGGGGATCGAGCCTGCAACCCAGGCATGTGCCCTGACCTGGAATTGAACCTGTGACCTCCTGGTTCATAGGTGGATGATCAACCACTGAGCCAAACTGGTTTCGGCAAGCATCTATCTTTCAAAGATGCATGGGGGAACCCTTCCTCAGGCTCCTGGAAGTAGGGGTCACATGGCAGGACCCAGGTGGCCAAGGCCTCCGCCGTGGGAGCAGTCCCGAGGGGCTTCCACCCTAAGGCGCCTCCACATCTATTTCTGGGCTCCAAATGCAAACTTCTAACTCACCCTCCTCCTAAAGCACGGACCTTCCCGTCTCTTCTCCCAAACTCCAAAGATCAAGACTGCTTTGTTGTTCTGTGTAGGCATGTCTCAGAGACAGGAGACAGGAGATATATGGGGGATGGCCTGCCCACCAGACTCCCTTGATGCACTGCAGTGAAGAACAAGGCTAGGACTACATTTCCCCTGATGCTCTGGGGCCGGGGCTCTATTTCCTGAGATACCCTCAGACTCGCTGACAAAAACGAGGAGCTACCATTTCATCAGCGTTCTTGGGGCACACGGTGGAAGAGTTCACATTTCCCATGGTTCCCGAGGCAACCCCATAGAGACACATTACGTGGGGCCCCGTGGCAAATGAAGGGAAAGATCAGCTGAGACTGGTTTGGCTCAGTGGATAGAGCATCAGCCTTCGGACTTAAAGGTCCCAGGTTCGATTCTGGTCAAGGGCATGTGCCTTGGTTGTGGGCACATCCCCAGTGGTGGGTGTGCAGGGGGCAGCTGATCAATGTCTCTCATCGATGTTTCTAATTCTCTATCTCTCTACCTTCCTCTCTGTAAAATATATTAAAAAGAAAGAAAGAAAAATCAGTCATCATCCCTGGTGCTTGGGACTAAGTTTCCTTTTCGAACCTCCCCAAAACACGCTACCAACTCTCATTGGCTTAAGGAGATGGGGTCTGTAACTAACTAACTAACTATATATATATATATATATATATATATATATATATAATTGATTTTTAACAGAGAGGAAGGGAGATGGATAGAGAGAAACATCGATCAGCTGCCTCCTGCACACCACCCACTGGGGATGTGCCCGCAACCAAGGTACATGCTCTTGACCGGAATCGAACCCGGCACCCTTCAGTCCGGAAGCAGAGGCTCTATCTACTGAGCCAAACCGGTCAGGGTTGTAACTCTGCCTCTTGAACGTGAGTGGCTCTGTGACTGCTTTGGCCCATAGAAGGTGGTGGAAGGGGTGCCGCCCCACGCCCTGGGCCCAGACTTTCAGGAGCCATCCATCGGCTTCCGGGAGCCAGCTGCCGTGAAACCCTCCCGCACCAGCCTGCGTGCCGCCAGGCCGCCCAAGCTGCCCGTGCTGTGCCATATGGAGAGGGAGCCACAGATGCTCCCGTCCTGTCAGCCCGCCCCCCCACCACACACGCACACACACGCACGCACACGCACACACACGCGTGAAGGAGCTGCCTTGGACATCGCCCCCAGCAGATGCCATGTGCAGGGCGAGCAGGAAGCCCAGCTGCTCCCACTGCGGCGGGCTGCTATCAGCGCCTACAAACTGGCTCCAGCCGCAGGAATGTGCTCTCCCAGGGCTCCGGCTGCTGGGAGCCCACATTCCAGGGCTGGCGGAGCCGCGCTCCTTCTGAAGTCTCTGGGTGCTGCCCACACCCCGTGCTGCTCCTGGGTTTGCGGCTACCTCACCCCACCCTCTGCCTGTCATCGCACGACCTTCCTCTCTGTGAGCGTGGCTGTGCGGCTCCACACCTCCCCTCTCTTTGTAAGGACGCAGCCATGGATTTAGGGGCCCACCCTGGCCCAGTGTGACCTCATCTTAACTTACCCACGTCGGCAAAGACCCTATTTCCAAACAAGGTCACATCCATAGATCCTGAGAGTTAGGACTGCAACAAATATTTTTTTAAAATATATTTTATACCCGAAACTGGTTTGGCTCAGTGGATAGAGCGTCGGCCTGCGGACTGAGGGGTCCCAGGTTCGATTCCAGTCAGAGGTATGTACCTTGGTTATGGGCACATCCCCAGTGTGGGGTGTGCAGCTGATCAATGATTCTCTCTCATCAATATTTCTAACTCTCTATCCCTCTCTCTTCCTCTCTGTAAAAAATCAATAAAATATATATTTTTAAATAAAATAAAATATATTTTATTGATTATTTACAGAGAGAAAGGGTGAGGGATAGAGTTAGAAACATTGATGGGAGAGAAACATCGATCAGCCGCCTCTTGCACACCCCCCACTGGGAATGTGCCCGCAACCAAGAATCGAACCTGGGACCTTTCAGTCCGCAGGCCGAAGCTCTATCCACTGAGCCAAACCGGTTTCGGCTTCAACAAATACTTTGAGGGGCCACATTCAACCCGCAACGCCAGTTAGTAGCCAGAACCAAGGTTTCAGTATGCGGCCCCCATGACCCACCCCTGCGTCTCCAGCTGTCAAGCAGCCCGCATGCGCCCCAGTCCCCTATGGGGCACGCACGCCCTGTGCCTGCTGAGCCCTGCTGACATTCCTGACCCGCAGACTCACCGGAGGAAAAGGCTGTGGTCTGACACCGGAGGGTCTGGGTTACTTCATTACACTGCAGTGGTTAACTGGGTCAGTCACTGGTTTGCTTGTTTTGCTATAACATCCATAAAGGGCAAGGCTTTTTATTTGTTTTCTACTGTCTAGACCAGCCGTGGGCAAACTACGGCCCCCGGGCCGGATCCGGCCCGTTCGGCTGTTCTATCCGGCCCGCGGAGCCGAAAGAGCGGAGGGTTCTCTTGCTCTCCCCTCCGCTCCTTCACCAGCAGCCCAAGATGAGAGTGCCAGCACGGTCAGGTTGCTTTTGCTCCGGCCCTCCGGTCCAGTTTAAGAAACCATTGTGGCCCTCGAGTCAAAAAGTTTGCCCACCCCTGGTCTAGACTGGTGCCTGGGACGTGGCAGATGCTGAAGAACAGGAGGAGACGAAGGGAGGAAAGACTACATTGTCTATGTTATCAAAAAAACTGGGCATGGGCGCTAGCCGGTTTGGTTTAGTGGATAGAGCATCGGCCTTCGGACTGAAGGGTCTCAGGTTCGATTCTGGTCAAGGGCACATGCCCAGGTTGTGGTCTCGATCCCCAGTGGGGGGTGTGAAGGAGGCAGCCAATGATTCTCTCATCATTGATTTCTCTCTCTCTCTCTTTCTCTCTCTCTCTCTCTCTCGTTCTCCCTTCCTTTCAGAAATCAATAAAAACAAAACAAAACAACAACAAAAACTGGGCATGGACTCCATCTCCCAAGATAACATTTTCTGAGATGCTCCATCATTAAAATTGAGGATAACTTCACCTTTGCCATGATTCCCCCCGACAGAAATGGCCGACTAGCACCACATTTCCCAGGATGCCCTGCCACAGGCACTGAGGCTAGGACTGCATCTCCCATGAGACCCAATGGCAGAGACTGGAGTCTAGACAGGGGTGGGCAAACTTTTTGACTCGAGGGCCACCATGGGTTCTTACACTGGACCGGAGGGCCGGAACAAAAGCAACCTGACCGTGCTGGCACTCTCATCTTGGGCTGCTGGTGAAGGAGCGGAGGGGAGAGCAAGAGAACCCTCCGCTCTTTTGGCTCCGCGGGCCGGATAGAACAGCCAAAAGGGCCGGATCCAGCCCGCGGGCCGTAGTTTGCCTACCGCTGGTCTAGGATGGCATGGTCTATGGTGCCCGAGGCAGATTTCGAGGCCAGGGACCCATTTCTCCGAATGTTCTACACCAGAGCATGTGACCGGACCTCATCATTGCTGGCCTACAAGGTTTTTTTTTCCAAGGACCTCGCTTGCAAGAGGCAAAATCCAGTTAAGCTGACTTAAGCAAAAATGACAGTGTTGTAAGGAGTTTAGAATCCAGGCAAGCGCCAGGCCCCTGGACCTCACCAGGGACAGGACACAGAATGGAAAAGCGGTGTGTGACATTACGGTGATCTCCCTTCTGCAAAACCTCTCTGCTTCTCTCCTCTGTTTCTCTAAATGCGTGGCTTCCCTCGTGGGCTTTTTCTGTCTCTCCACAGACTACCTTATTTTTCTTCATACGCAGTAGCCAGGATGCCCTTGAAATGTCAAGACCCGCCCTAGCCAGTTTGGCTCAGTGGATAGAGCGTCGGCCTGCAGACTGAGGGGTCCCAGGTTCGATTCCAGCCAAGGGCACATGCCCGGGATGTGGGCTCCATCCCCAGTTGGGGGTGTGCAGGAGGCAGCTGATCAATGATTCTCTCTCATCATTGATGTTTCTATCTCTCTACCCCACTCCCTTCCTCTCTGAAATCAATAAAGAAATATATTTTTTATAAAAGAAAAGAAATGTCAAGTACCAAGAACAACTGGGGGAAAAAAAAAAAGAATAACCAGTTCCTGGTTCTAAAGTTCTGGCAGACAGGCTCTGCCGAAGTCCCCCTCTGCTCCTGTGGCCAGGGAAGTGCATCAAAGCTACTACAGCCGAAACCGGTGTGGCTCAGTGGATAGAGCGTGGGCCTGCGGACTGAGGGGTCCCAGGTTAGATTCCGGTCAAGGGCATGTACCTTGGTTGCGGGCACATCCCCAGTAGGGGGTGTGCAAGAGGCAGCTTATCGATGTTTCTAACTCTCTATCCCTCTCTCTTCCTCTATGTAAAAAATCAATAAAAATATATTTGAAAAGAAAAGAAAAAAGCTACTACATACAGTTGTCCGGGTGATGAACAGGCCTCCACTGCTCCTGCAGCGACCAGGGGGTGCAGCCCGTGAGCAAGAGCTGGGAAAACAAGCTGGGGGGAGACCCTATCACCAGGATGGGGGGGCGGGGGGGGGGACAACCGGGGAAGAAGACTCGCTCAGGGCTGCCTCTACGGGTTCTGTGTGAACCGCCGGTAACATGGTGGCCAGGGATGCACGTGCCAGGACACACAATGCGATGGCAACCACGGGGAACTGGGTCCCTCAGACAGCAGGAGGCCGTGCTGAGGGTAGTTCCCGGCCGCCTGGTCCGATGCTCCCGCTGCGTCCCAGGAGCGACTCCGGCTTGTCCGGCTCCTGGCCCAGGATGGCCACGCAGCTCCAGGCGTCACACCCACACGCACAGGCAACAACCAGGGGCCCTTCCTACCCAGGGTCTCCTCTTCATGTTTTAAATGGGATTTGTATTTATTTCAGAGAGAAAGGGAGAGGGGGAGAGAGAGAGAAACATCCATGAGAGAGAAGCCTGGATGGACTGCCTCCTCCACTGGGGGGAGGCACGTGCTCTGACGGGAATCGAACCGTGACCTCCTGGATCATAGGTGGACACTCAATCACTGAGCCACGCCAGCAAACTGAGTATCCTTTTTAAAAAATATATATTTTAATTGATTTTTTACAGAGACGAAGGAAGAGGAATAGCGAGTTAGAGACATCAATGAGAGAGAGACGTCGATCAGCTGCCTCCTGCACACCTCCTACTGGGGATGTGCCCGCCACCAAGGTGCATGCCCTTGACCGGAATTGAACCTGGAACCCTTGAGTCCACAGGCCGATGCTCTGTCCACGGAGCCAAACCGGTTAGGGCAGAGTCTCCTTTTAAAACAAAGAACAACGACGCCAACACAGACAGGCCAACTCGCCCTCACGTTGTGTCTGCCTGACCCGTGGCACACCACGTCCTCGGCAACCACCGGCGGGGGCAGGAACCACGATGCTTGGCGGGCCAGACTCAGACCCCGCCCCCAGGGTTTCCCCCCATCACCGGCTACTGGAGAAAGGTGGCTGCTGACCGGATTAGGGTGTTTTTCAGGAGGAACAAAAGGAGGGTGTGCGTGAGAGGGGGACGCCACCCAGCCTCCCTCCTGTATGGAGAAAAAACCAGTTCTCCCCTACAGTGTCATTCTCGGCTGTGCCTCCTTCCTTTTCACACGGCTGCCATACTCACACACTTCTCGTCACCAGTTGTGGGGGGCAGGGTGTCTCCACCCCAAGCAGTTCTGCAGTTTAACTCAGTCCGGCCGCTGTCTACCTGGGGATAGAATGAGACCCCGCAGGCAAAGGGCCCGGCCCCACAAACCTCTCCCCCTTCCGGGGCCAGGGGCCACCCAGGTCGCCTCCTGCACGTGTGACCCACCGGTCATAAGCGAGGGGCTCCCCACGCCCGCCTCAGGGCGGGTGGCCCTGCCGGAGACAGGAAGGGTGCAGATGCCCACCGGACGGCAGCCGCCGTGCGCAGGGCAGGGTGTGTGGGCAGAGCCGTCGGGGCACATCGCTCTCCCGGCACCGACACCGGCTCACCGACCCAGAAGCTCCCTGAACGCCTCACCTGTGGGACTTGCACGGTGGCTTCTCCACGCAGGCGTGATGGGGCGTGAGCTTCCCTGTTCAGCCCTTCCTCCTCCTCGTTAGCCCCGGGGGGCGGGGGGGGGGGGCGAGGAACAGAGCTGAAAATTCAAACCTTCTAACCAAGGCTTGGTCTTTTTTGTGTTTTTTTTTACAGAGAGGAAGAGAGAGGGATAGAGAGTTAGAAACATCGATGAGAGAGAATCATCGATCAGCTGCCTCCTGTACACCCCCCACTGGGGATGTGCCCGCAACCAAGGTACAGGCCCTTGACCGGAATCGAACCTGGGACCTTTCAGTCCACAGGCCGACGCTCTATCCACTGAGCCAAACCGGTTTCGGCAAGGCTTGGTCTTTTAGGTGATCAGCTCTCACCGGGGAGCCATCCAGGAGCCCAAAGTCACTTCGTTAGGACACCCCATCACCTAAGAAATGACAAGGTTTTCAAGCACGCTGTGCCAGGAGTTGGGGGCAAAGACCAACTATATGTGCCTGTTGTCTTAGGGAACGACAAGGAGTGACAACTAACAAGGTCTGCAAAATCCAAGACTTCAAAAACTCAGGAGCACCGGCCCGGGCCGCTGACTCCGCTGACTGGGCATCGTCCCTGCACACACCTGGGTGTGAGCGAGACCCTGGGTTGGGGTGCATGTGGGAGGCAACCGACCGATGTTGCTCTCTCACACCAATGTTTCTCTCTTTCCCTGTCTCTCTCTCTCTCCTCCTTCTTCTCTCTCTAAAATCAGCAAACAAGCCGAAACCAGTTTGGCTCAGTGGATAGAGCGTTGCCCCTGTGGACTGAAAGGACCCGGGTTCGATTCCTGTCAAGGGCATGCACCTTGGTTGCAGGCACATCCCCAGTAGGGGGTGTGCAGGAGGCAGCTGATCGATGTCTCTCTCTCATCGATGTTTCTAACTCTCTATCCCTCTCTTCCTCTCTGTAAAAAAATCAATAAAATACATTTTAAAAAATAAATAAAATCAACAAACGCATCTTTGGGTGAGGATTTAAAAGACCCTCAGGAATAGTCAAGTCACGGTGTGCAGCCCTTCCCTTCCCCCTCCTCTCCCACCCCCAACCCTACACCCCGCAGCGGGCACCGCAGCTGCCTCCCCAGCAGCCTTTCTGCGGAGAAAGCTGGTGTCGCCGGGCCTGGCGGTAGGGGGAGCCTCTGGCTCGTGTCTCGTTCAATGAGCAGCACCGCAGCCCCGGGCCGTGGGTCCTGGCTCGGTGACAGGCAGGGCGGGCACCTTCTGGGCCAATGAGGCTCACGGAAAGTTTTTTCTGGAGGCTTCTGGAGGGAAATATGTGCCCTCGGTCCTGAGGGAGCTCTTCTCTCCCTCCCTCCCTCCCCACCTCAGGCTCTCCCCGTCCGTCTGTCTGTCTGTCTGTCTGTCTGTCTGCTCCTCTCTGCCCCTCCCAAATGTGCAGGAAAAGCGTGGGCCCAGGGTGTTTGTTTGGTCCAGAGGACCATGCAACCTGAGGGGAGAGGCTTGTTCTCCAGATGGAGACGGACTGACCATGCTGCACCCAGCCACACCCGAGGCTGGTTTTTATTTTTATTTTTTAAAATATATTTTATTGATTTTTTACAGAGAGGAAGAGAGAGGGATAGAGAGCTAGAAACATCGATGAGAGAGAATCACCGATCAGCAGTCCCCCTGCACACCCTCCACACCGGGGACGTGCCCACATTCAAGGCACATGCCCCTGACCAGTACCGAACCCGGGACCCCGCAGTCCGCAGGCCGATGCTCTATCCACTGAACCACACCGGCTTCGGCCCGAGGCCGTTTTTACGTGTGAAACGATTCTCTTTCCCTTAAGCCTGTTGGGGTGGGTGTACTGCACCTGCAGGAAGACCCTGCTAGACAAGGTGCCCTGAGTGGGGTGGGGACAGGGCCCCCGCGCTCACGGTGTCCTCGAGGGGAAGACTGGCGGGCCCGAAGAAGAGAGGCGAGAACGCCCTGCAGCTGGAGTGAGAGCCGTTGGTCAGCGCCCAGGCAAGGAGCCCCGCAGATCCCTGGGGGCCAAGACAACCCTCAGCCCCCCTCCACCCGACACCGTGAGACGCCTCCCCTCCGCCTGTCCTCACGCGCAGCCCTGGAAGGACTCAAGGTGACCCCGCCCGGCCCCCCCTTCCCCCAGTTCCCGGAGGACAAACTGAGGAGGGAAAGGAAGGGGATCAGCCCGGGCTGTGATGCAGGGGTCGGCGGGAGGTTCGGCCCAGAGGACAGAGAGGATGCGGGGAGCCGGCCCCTGGGGACAGGAAGGATGTCTGGGTTGAAGGCCCTCCGTGTGCCCGGAGGCAGAGCATCTCGGTAGTGACGGCGGTGACAACACGCAGTTGGGGTACCTCCATCGCCTCATCGTCAAAGGGCCTGGGGAGGCTTCTCACTCCTGTGGGTCCCCAGGGAGACAATCCTGCCCCAGGTGCACGAGGGCCCCCCGAAGCGGGCTCAGGGAGACCCACTCCCCAGCGAGGAGAAGGGACCCCGTCTGCAGGGCTGAGTCAGCAACACAGAAGGACGAGACGTGGGAAGGGCGCCTAGGAGAGGGCCAGCCGGGGCGGGAAGGGCGGGGCACGGGCGGGGCAGCTGCACGCGGCGCCGGAAGGCTCAGCACCGCGCCTCCTCCAGCCGGTTCACTCTCAGGGCCCCTGCGGGCAGGTAATGGTGTGGAGACACGGGGTTTCCGGGGCAGGACAGGAGGGAACGTGGGGTTGGACTCCAGCCCAGCCCAGCCGTGGACCTGCCCCAACTGGAAGGTGGACCGGCCCAGCTCACAGCGTCAGGTGACACCGTCCCTTCGCTCACCTGTCCACGGGCCACTTCTCACGCTCACTTTCCCACGGAACACGCCCCTCCCTCGGCCTCACGCCCTCACCCGGTGCACGCCCGCGCGCACACCCTCACCTTCCCGCCCGTGACCGCCCCACCTCCCTCCTCCCTCCCCTCCCCTCCCTCCCCTCCCTTCCCCTCCCCTGCGCCCGGCCCGCCCGCCCCGGCGCTCAGCCCTCCAGCCCCTCGCGCCCGCACCTTCCACGCGCGCCCTCACCGCCCGCGCCCGCCCCGGCCCGCAGCCCTCACCCCGGCACCTGCCCCCTCCCCGCCCCGCCAGCCCCGGCCTCCCGCCCGCCTCCCCGCGGGCCGCGCCCCCGCACGGCGTCTCGCGGCTGCCCGGGTCTCCGGGTCTCCCCGTCCCGTCCTTCCCGAACCCGCCGACCCGGCCCAGAGCCCCGCCCACCGGCCCGTAGCTCCGCCCACCATACCCGAAGCCCCGCCCCGGGCGGGCAGGGGGCGGGGCGGGGGCGGGGCCGCGGCGCGGGCGGCGCAGGTGCCGGGCCGGGAGCGAGCGGCGGCGGCGGCGGCGGCGGCGGCACCATGGGCCGGGCCCGGCGCTTCCAGTGGCCGCTGCTGCTGCTGTGGGCGGCCGCGGCGGGGCCAGGTAGGTCGGGGCCGGGGCCGGCCGGCCGGGCGGCGGCGGGGAGCCGGGCGCGCGGGCAGCCGGGCCGCCGCGGGGCCGCAGAGGCCGAACAATGCGCGCGGGGCCGGGCCGGGCCCCCTCCCCGGACAAAGCGCGGCGGGCGCGGGTCGGAGCGGGAGCCGCGGGCGGGCGGGCGGGGGAGGGGGCGCGGGCCCGGCCGCCGTGCCGCAGCCCCCCCGCCCCGCACAGGCCCCGATCCCGGCGGGGACAAAGGGACCGAGACCCCCACCTCCACCTCCTCCACCACCACCGCCCCCACCCCGGCCCCGGCCCCGGCCCGCCTGCCCGGGCCGGTCCCGCCGTCCTTCTGTCCGCGCTCTGCGTCCCTCTGTCCGCCTGCGTCCGAGCCCTCGGTCTCTCTCCTGGTCCCTCTACCCTTGTCCCTTGCACCCCCTGCACCCCCCGCCCCCGTCCCTCAGCCCCCAAGTCCTGCCCCCGTCTCCCCTTGCCCCCCTCTCCCCCACCTCTCTACCCTCTTTGTCCCCCACCTCCGTCCCTTGGTCTCTGCTCCTTTCCGTGGGTCGCTCTGTCCCCCTTCCCTGTCCCTCTGTATGCCTGCTCTCCCTCTCTGACCCTGCCTTGTGGTCACCCTTGTTCCTCTCCCTGTCCCCCATCTGTCCCGTCCCCTGGTCCCTCTGTCCCCTACCCTTCTGTCATTTGTGTCTCCAGCCCCCCCTGTCACCTCTCTCTCTCCTTCCTCCCCCGTCCCCTCCTCGGTCTGTCCCACGGTCTCTCTGTCCCCTGCCTCTCTGCCGCCTCCCCTCTCTACCCTTACAGCCTCCATCCTGGGATCCCCACTCCCACCCTCCACCTCTCTCCCTCCAGCACTGTGTGCCCCTGGGGACGGACTGAGTCAGGCCGGGCATCCTGGGAGGCCCTGGAGAGACGTGGGGGGCGGGGGGGGGGATTGTGTGGTGAACTCGGCATGTGGGCACACACGTGGATTCAGCAGATTCCTCCCGATGGCCGCCCCTCCCCACCCGGTCACACACCCAAGCTGCTCCCCTCCGGGGCAGCGAGAGAGCCACCCCCCAGAGCTCTCACACCCGGGGAGGGGAGCTGGGGACCCCCGAGATCGCGTGACCCTGAGACTGGGGACAAGGTCAGGAAATGTCACCCACGCACCCTTCGCACGGTGCGCCTCCAACCTGCCACAGGCCCCCTCGGACCCGGCGGGCAGCGCCGGCCTCGGGAGGAAGGGAGGCCTGGGAGGTGGCCGGGCGGGGGCGGGAGGGCTCGGAGGTTCAGTGAGGCTTGGGAGCCGAGTGGAACCAGGTGGCACCGGGCTGGGGGCCTGGGTGCCGATCCTGGCGTGATCCTGGCGTGCGCCGTTGACCAGTCACCGATGGTGAGGACCCTCCTCTCTCCAGGGGCTCGGTTTCCCTCTCCGCAAAGCAGGGATGTGGGACTCGGTGACCTGGCAGGGAAGGCATTCCAGCTTGAACCCCAGACAAGGTGAGGGGCCAGGCTCTCTTCTCTGGTCTCCGCCGTCGCTTCCGGACGCGCATCCTTACCTCCTTCCTCTGCCACAGACACGCTGCCATTTCCCAGATGCGTGCTCTGGTGCCTCAGCTACATCTCCTTCCAGTCTTATTTTCCTTCTTCTTCTTCTTTTTTTAGGCCCTAAAATCCAGCCTCCTGGAATCCTAGAACCAATGAAGCCAGTAAACAAAAACCCTGGGGGTGTTCTGTACCATCGACACCCCGCTAGGATTCTAGAACCCCCAAAATCTCTAAAACATCTTGACACCTCTGAGATGCTGGAACCTTGGTGGCACCAGCATGCTGGCCCCTCGGCATCTTCCACATTCTGCAATCTTGGCCTCTCGGAGACCGCAGGTCTCGGCCTCTCTCACATCTAGAATCTTGACAAGCGTAGACCTGTGGGCTTTGGAGCCTCCGGATCAGAAGGTGGCCACCTACTCGGTGCAGGAATCTCTCGCCCAGCGCTTCTGGGAGGCAAGCCTTACTGGTTTTTCCCTCGTTTGAAACCGCCGCATCCTGGTACTCTAATCCCTTCTGTAAACTTTCTCTAAATCCCGGGGCTTAGCAAGTCGGGAGAGACTGGTGTCCTGGGAGGCGCTCTGGACCGGGAGCCAAGGAACGGGGGGCCCCTCTGGTGTGGTTTTGTATCGCCCCCGTCCCTCCTGAACCTCACCTTCCTCCCCTTCGGCACAGTGCGGCCGAGGGAGCTGCTGAGGGCATGATCTCAGAGGGCCCTGCCTGCTCTCCTTCCCATTGGAGGTTTCCGAGCGGCGCTGGCCACTGGGTTTCGGGGTGTGTGCCCCGTGCCCTCGTTGTCACCTCCTCCCTCTCTCACCTTGCCCAGCCAGCGGCGGTGGGGAGGGGCGAGGGCGTCCATTTGTGTCCTTTCAAAGACGTGCTCTCTCTCTCTCTCTCTCTCTCTCTCTCTCTCTCTCTCTTTCTCTCTCTCTCTCTCTCTCTCTCTCACCTGGCTCACTCGTCTGCCACGAATAGCAGGAGATGCTGAGACTGATGCCAAAGGAAAGAAGGGTCCGGGTGGGACGTGAGACAGGGTGGGTAGCCTGCCCGGCGATGCACGGGCCAGAGCTTGGAACAGACAGCGCGGCGGCACCGACACCCAGATACAGAGAAAAGAGAGAGGCTGTTTGAGCTGGGGGGCCGGGGCGGGGGTGAGGGGGGGGCTTGTTGATCCCGGATGGTGTTTCCCTCCTAAGTGACTCACTTTTCCCTTCCAACGTTGTGCCCAGCTCCTCTGAGGACAGGGGGCTTCCCCCCCCCAGGGTGAGTCAGCCCCGGGGTCAGGTCTTGGGACGTTTCTGTCGCTGACCCCCACCCACCCACCCACCCAGGAGCTGGATGCCGAGGCCCTGTCGCTGAGGTCAGATTCCTGCAAAGGATGCCAGGACCTTAAGACGCAGTGGGGCCGGGGCCGGGGTGGGTTAATGCGTGCGACCCAGGCCTGTCCCCACCGTGGGGAGCACAAAGGCAGCTTTCTCCCTCTGGGAGGGGCGGGAGGCTTGGAGACAGTCAGACTCGCCAGCACCCAACGGCTCGTGGCACCAGGGCCCAAGCACCCACTGGCTCCCGCCTGTGCAGACCCCAGGCCGCTGGGGCTTCTGGGAACCGGGCGCCACGGCTCCTCCGCAGGCACGGGGGGGGGGGGGGGGGCAGGGGGGCGGCAGCAGCAGAGCTGGGGCGCTCCTGGGAGGGGTGAACAGTGGCCCCGGGGGTGGCAGCTGGGACAGGGAGCGCTCAGTGCAGGCTTGCCCCCTTCCCGGAGCAGGAATTCCCCCCGCTGACCTCCCCCCCACCCACTCAGGGGGGAACGCCAGAGGATTCCCCCACCCCCTGGGCCCGCGGCCTGGAATCCAGGGAGTTCTGAGTATCCCAGAAATGTGGGGGCCACAGGGGAGACTTTGTGTGTGAGGCTGCTGACTCACCCCGAGGCCCCCACCTGGTGCTTGGTTTCCAGCTAAGAGGGGGATAGAGGGCTGGGGAGGCCGGACGGTGGCTCCGGGAGCTGAGGACTGTGTACCTGGCGTCAAAAGTGTCCAAGAGAGGAGTAGGGTGGGGGCCTGGACCCCTGGGTGTGAGGGAGGAGGGCTGGGGGCCTGGCCTCCTGGGTCTGAGGGAGGAGGGCTGGGGCCTGGACTCCTGGGTGTGAGGGAGGAGGGCTGGGGGTCTGGACTCCTGGGTCTGAGGGAGGAGGGCTGGGGGCCTGGACTCCTGGGTCTGAGGGAGGAGGGCTGGGGGCCTGGACTCCTGGGTGTGAGGGAGGAGGGCTGGGGGTCTGGACCCCTGGGTGTGAGGGAGGAGGGCTGGGGCCTGGACTCCTGGGTCTGAGGGAGGAGGGCTGGGGGCCTGGACCCCTGGGTCTGAGGGAGGAGGGCTGGGGGCCTGGACTCCTGGGTGTGAGGGAGGAGGGCTGGGGGCCTGACTCTGAGGGAGGAGGGGGCTGGGGACTGGACTGGGGTCAGAGGGAGGAGGGCTGGGGGCCTGGACTCCTGGGTCTGAGGGAGGAGGGCTGGGTGCCCGGACTCCTGGGTGTGAGGGAGGAGGGCTGGGGGCCTGGACCCCTGGGTGTGAGGGAGGAGGGCTGGGGGCCTGGACCCCTGGGTGTGAGGGAGGAGTGCTGGGGGCCTGGACTCCTGGGTGTGAGGGAGGAGGGCTGGGGGCCTGACTCTGAGGGAGGAGGGGGCTGGGGACTGGACTGGGGTCTGAGGGAGGAGGGCTGGGGGCCTGGACTCCTGGGTGTGAGGGAGGAGGGCTGGGGGCCTGGACCCCTGGGTCTGAGGGAGGAGGGCTGGGAGCCTGGACCCCTGGGTCTGAGGGAGGAGGGCTGGGGCCTGGACTCCTGGGTGTGAGGGAGGAGGGCTGGGGGCCTGGACCCCTGGGTCTGAGGGAGGAGGGCTGGGGGCCTGGACTCCTGGGTGTGAGGGAGGAGGGGCTGGGGGCCTGGACTCCTGGGTGTGAGGGAGGAGGGCTGGGGGCCTGGACTCCTGGGTGTGAGGGAGGAGGAGGGGGGCTGAGGACTGGACTGGGGTCTGAGGGAGGAGGGTTCCAAGAAAGAAGGGCTGGGGGTCCATACTCCTAGGTCTTGGAGGAGGAGGGGCTGGGACCCTGATGCCTGGGTCCTGCGAATACAGGCGCCTTCACAAGGCTGAGCTGAGGAAGAATTGATGCTTTGTGCAAGGATGTGCGGACTCCGCCATTGATGGGGGGCGGAGGGGGTGCTCAGCCCGGACGCAGGGCTGTACCACCTCCCTAGGGGAGGCAGAGGGAGAAGAAGGCGCGATGCCACAGACCTCCCGGGGAGCGGACACGGAGGGGTGGCTGTGACCTTCCTGGCACCGTGACCTTGAGACTCCCTTGGGTATTCGCTGACTCAGGACCCAGGAAGCGCTCCCCGCCCCACTGAGTTTCCGTGGAAACATCCACCAGCTGTGTGCTTGGACCCCTGGCTCCGGGGCCTGAGGAGGAGGGGGCGGAAGGCCCAGAGTCCCGGGTTTGAGAGGGACTCCTGGGAGTGAGGGAGGAGGATGCTGAGGCTTCAGACTCCTTCCTGGTCCTGATGGGAGGGGGTGCTAGGAGCCGAGAGGAGGCAGTTGGGGCTGGTTTCCCGGGTCCGAGGGGGCAGGGTGCTGGGTTCTGGGTCTCTGCATGTCACCTGCTCAGCCGCTCTTTCCCAAACCAAACCCTCCCGTCTCTTTTCCAGGCACCATCCCCATGACAACTCGGGGCTGTCAACACCGTTTAAAGGGCCAGCGCCCTAGTCCCCAAAGCTCAACCCCTCTCTGACCAGAAAGTCCCGCCTCACCACCCCCCAGCCCCAAAACAAAAGCTCCTGGGACATTAATATTCCAGGCACAAACGCTGTTGGTTACTGAGTCTTCAGGAGGGGGAGGGAACAAGACAAAAAGCCCCACCCTCACCCCGCGTGCACCCTCAAGCAGAGAGCAGGAGATGACTTTGGGGGGGCATCCTGATGGCTCTCCGGAGGCATTACGCTTCTGCCACCAAGTTGCCTGGGGCCCCTGGGCCTCAGTTCTCCACGTCTGTAAAATGGGGGGCTAGTATCGGGCTAGCCCTGAGGTGTGGGTCCATGGCGAGGCTTCAAAATGTTTTGTTTTGTGTGGGTTTTTTTTTTTAAATACATATTTTATTGATTTTTTACAGAGAGGAAGAGAGAGGAATAGAGAATAGAAACATCGATGAGAGAGAATCATCGATCAGCCTCCTCTTGCACACCCCACACTGGGGATGTGCCCGCAACCAAGGCACATGCCCCTGACCAGAATTGAACCGGGGACCCTTCAGTCCGCAGGCCAATGCTCTATCCACTGAGCCAAACCAGTTCCGGCCAAAATGTTTTTGTGGTTTTTTTTAAGTGCCGGCTGGAGCAGGCAGGCCCGTGTTCCTGTGCGCGGGCAAGTGCGTGGAGGCTGTCACGATAGCAGTGTTGCAGAGGGCTCCCTGAGCTCAGGGCCTGGGCTGATCCCCAGGAGGCAGGCATTGGCTTTTTCCCCGTTTTACAGGCGGGCAGCTGAGGCTCAGAAAGGGCCAGCCGCTGCCCCGGGTCACACAGACGGCCAGCGGTCCAGCTGGGACCGACCCGGGCGTCTAAGATGAGAACAGCGATGCCGCCAAGCGGTCGTGAGGCTGAAATGAGATCCTGCCGGCCACGTGCCATGCATTCACCCGTCTCCAGACATCGACCAGTGCCCGGCACACGGCGGGCACGGAGGGCGTAGCAGTGAGCCCCGTGGTTCCTGTCCCTGCTCCCCGGAGAATTCATCCAGCGGTGGGGACAGTAAACAAACGAGCACATCAGTGAAATAAGTTCGGCGAACTTTCCACACGGGATGTAAAACAGCGGTGGGGAAACAGAGCGTGTTCCAGAGGCGAAGGGCGGGGGGGGGGGGGGGGGAAGAAAGTCACTCCGAAGAGGTGTCCGGGTGAGCAGGGACCCAAGTGGGCACAGGAGGCAGTCCTGGGTGGCCCAGGGGGAGGAACATTCCGGGGGAGAGGGAGGAGCCAGCGACAAGGCGCTGGGTGGCCGCAGGCTCAGCGTGCTGGTAGGTCGTGCTGGTAGGTCGTGCTGGTAGGTCGTCGAGGCCAGTGAGCGGGAGTGAAGCGAGGGTGATGGAACTGGAGCCCGAGAGGGGCCAGGCCACGTAGAAGGCCCAGGGCAGGAGTCTAGATTTCATTCTAAGTGTAATGGCAGCAAGGGAAGGGTTGTGAGCGGAGAGGGGACTTGATCTGATTTACTTTTTTGGAAAATCCATCTACCGGTAGCTGCCCCGTGGAGAAGGGCCTGGTGGGAGGCAGGCCCATGCGCAGTTCTTAAAGGTCCAAGTAAGAGCCCTGGCCAGCTGAAACCGGTTTGGCTCAGTGGTAGAGCGTTGGTCTGCGGACTGAACAGTCCCTGGTTCAATTCCGGTCAAGGGCATGTACATTGATTGCGGGCACATCCCTGGTGGGGGGTGTGCAGGAGGCAGCTGGTCGATGTTTCTCTCTCATCGACGTTTTTAGCTCTCTATCTCTCTCCCTTCCTCTCTGTAAAATATCAATTAAAAAAAAAATTTTTTTAAAGAAGTTTCACCTTAAAAAAAAAAAAAAAAGAGCCCTGGCTAGTAAGGCTCACTTGGGCATCGTCCCATGCACCAAAAAGTCGCTGGTTTGATTCCTGGTCAGGGCGTATGCCCAGGCTGCAGGCTTGATCCCCTGTGGGGGCCGTGCCGAAGGCAGCCAGCCGCTGATCAGTGTTTCATTCTCACATCAATGTTTCTCTCTCTTTCCCTCTCCCTTCCTCTCTCTCCAAAAACCCATAAAAACATCTTTTGGATGGGGGAGGGGAATGGTTCAAGTAAGAGATAGTGTCATTGGGCTAGGGCAGTGGTCGGCAAACTGCGGCTCGAGAGCCACAGCTAGGCCCCTTGAGTGTGGCTCTTCCACAAAATACCACGGCCTGGGCGAGCCTGTGTTGAAGAAGTGGCGTTAGAAGAAGTTTAAGTTGTCCTGTTGATATTTGGCTCTGTGGACTAAGGAGTTTGCCGACCACTGGGCTAGGGCAGGGGTGGGGAACGTCCAGCCCACGGGCCATGTAAGGCCCACGAAATCATTTGTTCTGGTTCAGCCAAGGCATTAGGGGTGAGTTAATTACATGTTTGACCAGCCGAAATCAGTTTGGCTCAGTGGATAGAGCGTCAGCCTGCGGACTGAAGGGTCCCGGGTTCGATTCCGGTCAAGGGGCATGTACGCTGGTTGCAGGCACATCCCCGGTAGGGGGTGTGCAAGAGGCAGCTGATCGATGATTCTCTCTCATCGATGTTTCTAACTCTCTATCCTCTCTCTTCCTCTCTGTAAAAAATCAATAAAATATATTAGAATAAAATTTTAAAAAGTTTTATCAAATTTAGCGGGCTAATTTTTAAAAAATATATATTTTTTATTGATATTTTATCAGAGAGGAAGGGAGAGAGATAGAGAGCTAGAAACGTCGATGAGAGAGAAACACCGACCAGCTGCCTCTTGCACACCCCCCACCGGGGATGTGCCTGCAACCAATGTACATGCTCTTGACCGGAATCGAACCCGGGACCTTGCAGTCCGCAGACCGACGCTCTACCACTGAGCTAAACCGGTTTCGGCAAGTGGGCTAATTTTTTAAGTTGATAATTTTATATGGCCCATGAATGATGTTATACATATACGAATGGCCTTGGCAAAAAAAAAAAAAAAAAAGTTTCCCCACCGCTGAACGAGGGTTTTGGTAAAAGAGACAAAGAGGAATGGATGTGGGATATGTATTGGAAGAAGAGTAGGTAGATGTTGCTGATGGGAAAGGTGTCAGAGGCGAGGGGAAGGGTGAGACCGTGCGTGATTTCTGGGTCTGGGGCCTGAGCAGCCAGGCGGATGGTTGTGGCCTTTACTGAGATTGAGGAAACACGAAAAGGAAAACATTTGGATTGGACACGTGAAGCTTGATCTTCCGGGAGGTACTAGATAAATCACTATGAGTGGCTTAAAAAACACAGAAAGTCACACTACGCGTGAAATAAGTCCCAACACAGGCATCCGGGGCTTTTACACGTCACCAGCCGCCCAGGCACCGCTCAGCTCCCAGCCGCACCATCCCTGCGCCCTGGTCCTCGTGGCCCAACGTGGCTGCCAGGACTCCAGGCATCGCGTCCTCGCCCCAAGCAGCACAGAGCTGACCTGGTGGACAAGGGTCCTGGCCCCCCTTCTCGGAAATCCTCCCCAAATTACCACACGGCCCTTTTCCTGTACTCACCCAGCTGCAAGAAAGCCGGGGAGACCTATCTGTGCGCGAGGCCTAGGGCAGCGGTGACACCCCATTGGGTTCCTCTGCTGAGGAGAGGGAAGGCATGGACGTCGGGGTGGAACGCTCGCTGTCTCGGCCTTCACCCCTTGGGATTCGTCTTCTCCAGCCCTCGGCCCCCAAACGAGGTGACCCGTCCTCCTCACAGGGAGGAGAGCGCCCTCGATGGGGTGTTACAGTGATTTGTGTCTAACGCCACATAAATCTGGAAAGGCCCTCCAGGACAGGGACTTTTCTGACTCATCTCTGGGCACGCAGCCTGGGGAACCTACCCACTGCCCAGGAAATACTCCCATGAATGGATAAGACAGCGTGTAAGAGACATGGAGCCATAGTTAGCCAACAGTTAAAGGTATACCACCAGGTGCGGCCATGGTTCTCGCCTGCTCCAAAACCTACACCAGCCTTCAGGAGAAAAGGCTATAATCTCCTCGCCTGGCACACCCCAACACCCCCCACCGCAGCTGGCCATGCACCCAGACAGTCAGCAGTGGGTGCAGGTCCGGGGTTCGGAGTCAGGGATCCGGATGCAGGGCCTGGGTCCGCCACGCGTGGGCTGTGACCTTAAGCAAGTCATTCTCTCCCTCCGGACTCACCGTCTCGCCTATAAAATGGGAACTGGGAGGAAAACGTGATGGGAAAGGGAAACCGGGGCCTTACGCTAATTCCGATATCGGGATGACTGCGTGGAAATTATACAGGTAATGTCCTCAGCACAGCAAGCGCCTAATAAACAATAGCTATTGTGATTGCGATTCTGAAGATGACAGTGACAATGAGGATGGTGAAGCTGCCGATGATTAATCTCAGCGTTGAGCCTTCTTCCAGGCTGTTTTCTCCGCTGGAGACGCCCCCTTCCTAATCACCTACCTTGTTCCTCTGCTGTGTTAATCAGAGCCGGTTAACGTCCCTAACAAACAGTCCTGGAATCTCAGCGGCGTCGCAAAAAAAGTGCATTCCTCGCTCCTGTTACAGTTCTGTGCTGACTAGTCACCGGGGGGGCAGTGAGTCAGGGCCCCCCGGCTTCCAGCTCGTGATCTTATCTTTTTCTAAGCTCCTTGGGGTTCTCTCCATTCAGCCATTAAGAAGGAGTGATGCCCTGGCTGGTGTGCTCAGTGGTTAGAGCGTCGGCCCTTGAACCAAAGGGTCTCAGATTTGATTCCTGGTCAAGGGCACATATCTGGATTACCAGGTTGGAGAGCATGCAGGAGGCAACCAATCAATGTATCTCACATTGATCTCTCTCTCTCTCTCTCCCCCTCCCTCCCCTTCCTCCCACCCCTCCTGCCCTTCCATTCTCTCTCTCTCAAAAAAAAAAAAAAAAATCAATGGAAAAAATATCTTCTGGTGCGGATTAATAAAAAAGGAAAAGAGCCAAAACCGGTTTGGTTCAGTGGTAGAGCGTCGGTCTGCGGACTGAAAGGTCCCGGGTTCGATTCCAGTCAAGGGCATGTACATTGGTTGCGGGCACATCCCCAGTAGGGGGTATGCAAGAGGCAGCTGGTCGATGTTTCTCTCTCATCGATGTTTCTAGCTCTCTATCTCTCTCCCTTCCTCTCTGTAAAATATCAATAAAATATATTTTTTAAAAAAAAGGAAAAGAAAAAGAAGGATGTGAGTGAGATGAGTCAGTTTGGAAGAGGTGTTTCTCTCTTCCATCCATATCCTATTGACCAGAAGTCAGTCCTATGGCCCCACCTAAGTACAAGGGACCCTGGGAAATGTAGCTTAATTATGTGTTGTACCAGTTAACTTTAGGGGTGAAACAGCCCATCTAAAATGTAGTGGCTTTAGCCGAAACCGGCTTGGCTCAGTGGTAGAGCGTCGGTCTGCGGACTGAAAGGTCCCGGGTTCGAGTCCGGACAAGGGCATGTACATTGGTTGCGGGCACATCCCCGGTAGGGGGTGTGCAGGAGGCAGCTGGTCGATGTTTCTCTCTCATCGACATTTCTAGCTATCTCTCTCCCTTCCTCTCTGTAAAATATAAATAAAATATATATTTTTTAAAAATAAATAAAATAAAATGTAGTGGCTTTAGCCTGGCCTGTGTGGCTCAGTGGTTGAGCATTGACCAATGAAGCAGGAAGCCATGGTTCCATTCCCAGAAAGGGGGCATGCCTGAGTTGTGGGCTTGATTCCCAGTAGGGGGCATGCAGGAGGCAGCTGATCAGTGATCATTGGTGATCATTCTCCCTCATCATTGGTGTTTCTATCTCTCTCTTCCTCTCCTTTCCTCTCTGAAATCAATACAAATATATTTTTAAAAATAAAACCTAGTGGCTTTACACAATCATGTTATTTGCTCACAACTCTGGGATCAGCAATTTGGACGGGATCAATGGGGCAGTTCTTCTCTTGGTCACAGTTGGGGTCACCCGTGTGGCTGCAGTCACCTGCTGTCTCCCCGGGGCTGGCTCAGTCACATGGCTGGCGGGGGTGCCGGCTTTTGGCTGGGCTGCTCTCATCTTCAAGGAAGCTACTCTGGGCATCTTCGCTCAACTGTCTCAGGGCAGCAAGAGGGCATGAGCGGAAGCTGCAAGGTCTTTTGAGGCGTAGGTTCTAGCAAATTCTGTTGGTCAGAGCGAGTCCCAAGGCGTGCCCAGACTCCCAGGGTCTGGGTGCCTCGGTGGGTGGAGCCGCGGAGTCACCTTACAAAGGGCACGCGCAGGGAAGGGAGGCGTGTGTGGCCATCCCGCAGACAAACTGCAGCACGGGCCCAGGTGTGGACGGCGGGGTTCAGGGAACACCCCTGGTCAGCTCCTGTTTACTCGAGATCTGGATCCAATAGAGCTTTCTTCCAGAACCTTCTCTAATCCCCCATCTCCCGAGGCAGTCTTTTTTTTTTTTTTAATATATTTTATTGATTTTTTACAGAGAGGAAGGGAGAGGGATAAAGAGCTAGAAACATCGATGAGAGTCATCGATCAGCTGCCTTTTGCACGCCCCCTACTGGGGATGTGGCCGAAACCAAGGTACATGCCCTTGACCGGAATCGAACCCGGGACCCTTTAGTCCGCAGGCCGACGCTCTATCCACTGAGCCAAACCGGTCTTGGTCCTAGGCAGTCTTAAAAACAACTTTAAAAATTGTTTTTATTGATTTTTTTTTTTTTTTTTTTTTTTTTTTTTTTTTTTTTTAGAGAGAGAGTGGAAGAAAAGGGGAGGGAGAGAAACATTGATGTGAGAAAGAAACATTGATCGGCTGCCTCCTGCACATCCCTTACCGGGGATGGAGCCCCAAACCCGGGCATGTGCCCTGGCAACCTTTTAGTACATGGGAAAAAGCCCAACCAACTGAGCCACACTGGCCAGGTTTTTTGTTTTGTTTTGTTTTTTGTTTTTTACTTAGTATTTATTTCCTGCTGAATTCGCTCCCAGGCCATACGTTTTTGTTTCTTCTGGAATATCCCTTTCTTCATGCAACTTCCTCTCTGGTTAGGACTATTGCTCTTATTCAGAGGCACCATCTCCGGGTGGCGGGAGGTTAACCCGCCCGGGAGCTCTGAGTGTTTGCACTGCATCTTGGGAGCTTTTCACCCGGATGTACTCAGTGACCAGAGGATCTACATCTGAACCAGGGTGGGCAAACTTTTTGACTCGAGGGCCACAATGGGTTCTTAGACTGGACCGGAGGGCCGGAACAAAAGCAACCTGGCCATGCCGGCACTCTCATCTTGGGCTGCTGGTGAAGGAGTGGAGGGGAGAGCAAGAGAACCCTCCGCTCTTTCGGCTCCGCGGGCCGGATAGAACAGCCGAACGGGCCGGATCTGGCCGGCGGGCTGTAGTTTGCCCACGGCTGATCTAAACCTTTAAGCTCAGCATTCTCTGCATTTTTAAGCTTGCACAGCGAAAATGCAGCATTTCTTACCCGGCCAGTGTGGCTCAGTGGTTGAGCATCAACCTAAGACCCAGGAGGTGGAGGTTCGATTCCCAGGATATATGCCTGGGTTGTGGACTCGATCTCCAGTGTGGGGCGAGCAGGAGGCAACCATTCAATGATTGTCTCTCATCGATGATGTTTCTGTCTCTCCCTCTCCCTTCTCTGAAATCAATAAAAATATATCTTTAAAAATTCAGCGCTCACCGAAACCAGTTTGGCTCAGTGTCGGCCTGCGGACTGAAAGGTCCCAGGTTCGATTCCGGTCAAGGGCATGTAACTTGGTTGCGGGCACATCCCCAGTAGGGGGTGTGCAAGAGGCAGCTGATCGATGATTCTCTCTCATTGATGTTTCTAACTCTCTCTTCCTCTCTGTAAAAAATCAATAAAAAATATTTTTTAAAAAATTCAGCACTCTTTTTTTTTTTGTGCTACTGACCCTGTATCCAACCCCACTCTTTAGCCTGGGCACACCTGGATCAAGCCTGCAACCCAGGTACATGCCCTTGATCAGGAATCAAACCCGAGACCCTTCCATTCCCAGGATGCTGCTCTAACCACTGGCCCACACCAGCCAGGGTTACTTGGTGGCTTTTTTATTTTATATTTTTTACAGAGAGGAAGGGAGAGAGATAGTTAGAAACATATGAGAGTCATCGATCAGCTGCCTCTTGCACGCCCCCTACTGGGGATGTGCCCGCAACCAAGGTACATGCCCTTGACAGGAATCGAACCTGGGACCTTTCAGTCCACAGGCCGACTCTCTATCCACTGAGCCAAACTGGTTTCGGCTACTTGGTGGCTTTTTGAATGTGCATAACCCTGATGCCTTGGGCAGTTTCATGGGTGTTCTTAAAGTGCTCACAAAGATTTGCATGCATCCTCTTGATTGGCAGGATTTTGTGGTTTTTCTGGGTCAGGTCATTTTCAGAGGTCATCTCCGGCCGCTTTTGGGGAGAGCCCCCAGGCCGTCTTGGCCTCGCTTTCCTCTGGGCTCCAGGGTGCCCGGGGCAGCCCCCACCAGAGTCCCTCTCTTGGACTCCAGCCTGCAGGAAGTGCTGGATGCGATAAACTGAACGTGAGGGGAAGGAGAGGGACTGGAGGTTTGGATGGGACAGCAACAGATGGGGGAGAGAATTTCGGCCTCAACGAATCTCCGGTCCTGTCCAGGGGCGGGCCAGGAAGTGCAGACGGAGAATGTGACGGTGGCCGAGGGCGGGGTGGCCGAGATAACCTGCCGTCTGCACCAGTATGACGGGTCCATAGTTGTCATTCAGAATCCGGCCCGCCAGACCCTCTTCTTCAACGGCACCCGCGGTGAGTGCTGGCTCCCAGACCCCGAGGAGGAGGGCTGGGAGCTGATTCCTGTGACAGGAAAGAAGGCAGAGCTGAGACTCTGGACTCCTGGGTCTGAGGGTGGAAGGGGCTGGGGGCTGGGGCTCCTGGGTCCTCACATAGCATGCAGCTGGGGAGGGGGGGGTTGAACCCTGCTCCTGTGGGTGGGAGGTCCTGAATCATTCTGGTCCCCAAGGGGGTAGCTAGGTGGGCACCTTAGATACATAGGCACAGCTGGAGCAAAGAGGCAGAGGGCTGGACTCAGAGCGCCTGGAGGAAGGGTCGAACCCCTGAGGCCAGGGTTCCCCGCGTTCACTCCTGGTTCACTCACTCTAGCCCTGAAGGATGAGCGTTTCCAGCTTGAGGAGTTCTCCCCTCGCAGGGTGCGGATCCGGCTCTCAGACGCCCGCCTGGAAGACGAGGGAGGCTACTTCTGCCAGCTCTACACGGAGGACACGCACCACCAGATCGCCACGCTCACCGTCCTGGGTAACCACCCCTCCCTCCGCCTCCCTCCGCCGCCGCCTCCCTCCTCTGCCTTTCCCTCGCCCTGGGACCCTGCCCCGGCTGCGTTCGCCCTCCGGGACATCAGGGCCAGGCAGCCCCTGGCCTCTACATTTGGCCCCCGCTGCCCGGTCACTTTGAACCCCCCTGGCTGTGCCCCTGACCTTCCCGCTTCCCCACTCCTCCCTGCCACAGTGGCCCCGGAGAACCCCGT
The DNA here is from genome assembly GCA_963924515.1 of Vespertilio murinus. Classification (NCBI taxonomy): domain Eukaryota; kingdom Metazoa; phylum Chordata; class Mammalia; order Chiroptera; family Vespertilionidae; genus Vespertilio; species Vespertilio murinus. Next base: position 40,101,508 of record OZ004716.1, on the reverse strand, counting down.
GGTGGAAGTCCGGGAGCAGGCGGTGGAGGGCGGCGAGGTGGAGCTCAGCTGCCTGGTCCCGCGGTCCCGCCCGGTTGCCGTTCTGCGCTGGTACCGCGACCGCAAAGAGCTGAAAGGTATCACGCCCCGGAGAGTGGGGTCAGGGGGGTAGGGGAGAGGCCAGCGAGGGGCGGGGCTCGGGGAGGCGGGGCTCCGAGGGGCGGGGCCTGTGAGAGGCGGGTTCGTGGGGGCGGGGCTTGGAGGGGAGCGCCCGGGCCCCTGCCCCCGCCCTCCACGTGCAGCTGTGGAATGCAGTGACAGGTGGGAGCACGGGGAGTGGCGGAGGGAGCGCTCTGGAAAGAGGAACACGGGATGGAGGGCTTGATTCCGAAGACGAGAGGCGGGGCCTGTGGCTTCGGGGCGGGGCTTAGCAGATAGCCTGCTTTGGGATTGGCTGCGGGGAGGAGGGAAGGGTACGCCCTCGGGGGCGGGGCCGGAATCGGGGACTAAAGACGTCCGGTCGGGGCCGGCAGGTGTGAGCAGCAGCAGGGAGAACGGCAAGGTGTGGAGCGTGGCGAGCACAGTGAGGTTTCGCGTGGACCGCAAGGACGACGGCGACATCGTCATCTGCGAGGCGCAGAACCAGGCGCTGCCCTCGGGGCACATCAAGCAGACGCAGTACGTGCTGGACGTGCAGTGTAAGTGCCCGGCGGGCAGGGACCCGGCGGATGGGGGCAGTCCCGACGCCAGCCGCTGGACCCCGGGGGGTTCCAACCCCGCGAGATGGCCCTGACAGCCACCCTCCCGTCTGACTTCTGCCTGCAGACTCCCCCACGGCCCGCATCCATGCCTCGCAAGCTGTGGTGAGGGAGGGGGACACGCTGGTGCTGACGTGTGCTGTCACGGGGAACCCCAGGTGAGCTCGGGGGCCTGAGACTCCTGAGGAGGGACCCTCTGATTCCTAGATGCCCCCAGATTCCGGAGAAGTCGGAATTGGGTGCTGGCGTCCCTTACTCTCACTGTTCTTCACCCTCGTCCAGGCCAAATCAGATCCGCTGGAGCCGCGGGAACGAGTCTTTGCCGGAGCGGGCCGAGGCGTTCGGGGAGACGCTGACGCTGCCTGGCCTGGTATCAGCTGACAATGGCACCTACACCTGCGAGGCGTCGAACAAGCACGGCCACGCGAGGGCGCTCTACGTGCTCGTGGTCTATGGTGAGTGGGGGCGGGGCTCGGGAAGGGGCGTGGCCTCCCGGGATCCCTGCCTTGTCCTGGGTGGGCGAGGCCTGTGCAAAATGATTGATTCCAGAGGTCCAACAGTCCATAAAATTCTTATAGTTCGAAGGCCAGACTGACCGTCTGGGTTCAGTTTTTAAAAATATATATATTTTATTGATTTTTTACAGAGAGGAAGGGAGAGAGATAGTTAGAAATATAGATCAGCTGCCTCCTGCACGCCCACCACTGGGATGTGCCTGCAACCAAGGTACATGCCCTTGACTGGAATCGAACCCGGAACCCTTCAGTCCGCAGGCCGACGCTCTATCCACTGAGCCAAACAGGTTTCGGCTTGATTCAGTTTTGACTCTGCAACATCCTATTGCCGGTGACATAGTCTGCTCCTTAGTTTCCTCTTGGGTAAAGTGGAAATGAACAATAGCACCTATTTCAGGGTTTATGAAGATTATAGGAGCTAAATATATAAAGTGGCCAAAGCCAGTTTGGCTCAGTGGTAGAGCGTCGGTCTGCGGACTGAAAGGTCCCGGGTTCGATTCCGGTCAAGGGCATGAACATTGGTTGCGGGCACATCTCGGTAGGGGATGTGCAAGAGGCAGCTGGTCGATGTTTTTCTCTCATCGACATTTCTAGCTCTCTATCCCTCTCCCTTCCTCTCTGTAAAATATCAATAAAATATATTAAAAATAAATAAATATATATATAAAGTGGTTGGAAGGACCCTCGAAGGTTAGGTTCAGTGGGTAGAGCGTCAGGTTGCGCACCAAAGGGTCCAGGGTTCAATTCCAGCCAAGGGCATGTACTTTGGTTGCAGGCTCCTCCCCCGCCCTGACCCTGGTCAAGGCAGGTGCAGGAGGCAACCAATAGATGATGTTTGTCTTTCCCTCTCTCTTCCACTCTCTCTAAAAGGTCAGTAGGAAAATATTATCAGGGGAGGATTAATCAAAAATAAAATAAAATACAGTGGTTGGAAAGCCCCTAGCCAAAAAATGTTTAACTCTTACGACGGTGCAGCAGGGATTTTGGAAATGTTTGGGCCCTAGATAACATTTTAGACACCAGAAGCATTTTGGACAAGGTGTGGTGAGGGGCTTGGACCTGAGGTTCTACGGGGGAAGAAACAGAGTCCAAAGAAAAGGGGAGTGCTGTTACAGTTCTCCGGGGGTGCGGTGAGGAAAGGAGGCAGAGCAGGTACTCGCAAAATGACTCAGGAGCCAGTGGGGCGGTGTGTAATCCAACACGCATTCCTCGAGGTGGGGGAGCCGGTGGCAGTAACTTGAGGGGCACGGCACGGGAAGGGGCGTGGTCAGAGGGTGGGTGGAATGATCTAACAGGTTGGCAGTGATGGGGCCGGGCGGGGACCGTCCTCCCGTGACCTGGTCCCGCGCCCTGTTCCTCTGGCAGACCCCGGTGCGGTGGTGGAGGCTCAGACGTCCGTGCCCTACGCCATCGTGGGCGGCATCCTGGCGCTGCTGGTGTTTCTGATCATATGCGTGCTGGTGGGCATGGTCTGGTGCTCGGTACGGCAGAAGGGTGAGTGGTGGTGGGGTTGTAGTTGGTGGTGGGGTTGTAGTTGGTGGTGGGGTTGTAGTTGGTGGTGGGGTTGGCAAGGGGGCGGGGCCTAGAGACGGAATTGGAGAGAGGGCAGAGCCTAGAACCAGGATACCCTGTGGGATCTGAGGCCAGTATTCCCAAAGGGGCAGGTGTTTTGCCCATGAATAAAAGGGGTGCAACACTGATGCTGAATTAAATCCGTGGGTTTAAGTTAAATGACTTTACCTTCCTAGTTGCTGGGTTCCTTGGGAACAGAGGAAGGGGATAAGACCCAGAGAGCAGATAAGGGTTGATCTTGCCATGAACTTGTGGTATTTTGCTAATTCTGCTTCACCTCTTTCTCTGCCCATTCTGCTGTTCCCTGATCTTGATTCCCCCTGTTCCCTGCGTTCCTTTCCTCCCTCTTCCTTGTCGGATGTCTGTCTTGTCTGTCTTCTTCCCGTTTATTTCTGTCCAATTCCTGGGCCACCCCACAGGCTCCTATCTGACCCACGAGGCCAGTGGTTTGGATGAGCAGGGAGAAGCGAGAGAAGCCTTCCTCAATGGCAGTGACGGACACAAGAGGAAAGAAGAATTCTTCATCTGACCCCATCTCTACCCCAGGCCTGGGCCTGGGCTCGGGTGCACCCCACTGCCAGCTGCAAAGACATTTACCGGAGTCTGAGATGGTGGGCGTCTCTCCCCACCACTAACACCTCAGACGTTTGGGCAGGGATGGGGGGTGTCATATGCCTAGGTCTCTGCGAGGGCCGGAAGCAAGGTCCCAGAGGCCTGGGGTCCCCCAGGGGGGCAGGGGCCAAAGGTCCGGATCCCCCAAGTCCAGGGAGGGCGGTAGGGATTGGGTTGGGGAAAGATAACGGGGAAGGCCAGGGCCCCTAAGCTGCAGAACCAGGTCATGCGGGGAGGGGATCAGATTCTGGGAAGGGTGGGGTGGGGCAGGGAAGGGAAACACAGAATTCTTTGGGGGTCCGAGACCCCATGCCAGCCATTGTAGGAGCTCCATAGAGCTCTGGGCACCTCTTTGCAAAGCCATGTTTGCACGGTGGGGGTAAGGGTGGGGGGGAGGGTGTGGAAACAGGGATTCTGTGTCTTTGTGTCATGACGTTGATGGAGGAGGTGAGGGAGACAGCCCGGCCCTTTTCCCCAACCCCCTCCCCCAGGTTCCAGCTCCCCTGCCTTCTCCCTTCTCCCCCCACCTCTGTCCTATCTATATTTGTCTCTCTGTCCACCCACTCCTGGGGGGCCCTCCCCAGCTCTCCTCCAGGCACCCCCCGCCCCGGGAGGGGGAAAGGAGTTTAGGGAGGGTGTTGGTCTCTATGGTTTTATATATAATATATTAAAAAAATAAAAAATCTGTATGAAAATATCAGATTATGCCCTCCTCCCCCATTCCTGGCTTTTGCCCCCCTTCTCTTGTTTAAAAAAAGACAAAACAAAACAAAACACCACCACACGACATTTTGTACGGGGCAGGGAGGGGAATGGGAAGGGGGTTTGGCAATCCCACTAACCACCATTAAACTGAGGAGAGAACACGTGTTTGTGGTAGTCGTGTGTCCGTCCTTCTGCCCGAAGCCGCACCCTGTTGGGAGGGGGGAGGGAGGGCAGTCGCCGGTGAACCATACAGGCCAAAATGAGGTCTCACCAATGGTACCTTGACCCTCCTGGAGGGGGAAACTCGGTGTTCCCTAGACACTCGTTCAGCCAAATAGTCATTCTTATGTCCTCGGTACTTACTGAGCTACCCGATCCCCACCCCATGACCTGGACCCTTCCTGTGGCTCACCCCGACCCCAGACATCAGTCTCCAGGGCAGCTTTCAATAAGTCCAGCCGTGGGCAAACTACGGCCCGCGGGCCACATCCGGCCCGTTCAGCTGTTCTATCCGGCCCTCGGAGCCGAAAGAGCGGAGGGTTCTCTTGCTCTCCCCTCCGCTCCTTCACCAGCAGCCCAAGATGAGAGTGCCAGCATGGCCAGATTGCTTTTGTTCGGCCCTCCGGTCCAGTTTAAGAACCCATTGTGGCCCTCGAGTCAAAAAGTTTGCCCACCCCTGAATTAGTCACATCTCACGCTGGTCCTGCCTTCCTCAAAACCTTACCCTGCCTCCCTACCTGTAGAGCAAGTCAAAGCTCCTGAACCTTGTATTCCAGGCCCTTCATTCTCTAAAATCTAAATGAGTGATTCTAATTTTACATTAAAAAATATATTGGCCTCTTACTTTGTGCCAGGTGCTGCTCAAAGGTGTTCCAGACAGCGTAACACAAGTCTGAAACATGAGGCCCCAAAGTGGGAAAGGGGACCCCGTGTTTTACCTTCATGAAGCTTTCACAAGGAAAAAAGGACTTAATTTCAGGGTGCCATTAAGATAAAAGGCAGAGGGAGGGGATGAGGAGTGCTGTTTTATCTTAGCTCATTATGGAAGACTCCACACACACAAATAGGCAGAGCCGGACAGTGAAGTCCATGCATCCCTCAGCCCAGCTTCAAAAGCCTTCCGTTCACAGCCCATCCTGCTTTGTCCACAGCCCCCTCACTCTAAGGCAGATCTGGAGGTGCTGCTTTAGAAAGAACAGAACAGGGAACGCCTCTCGGATTGACATCTGTGCCAAGATACGGATGGTTAACCAGAGCAGCCATTTGAAGATCAGAGGGAAAGCATTTTTAGGAAAGGGAACAGCAAGGGCAAAGGCTGGGGTGTTTGATGGGAACTGGAGTTAGGAATAAAGAGAGAGGTAGGAGAGGTCAGAGGTAAACAGGAGCATGCCATGATGAAGTTTGGATTTTATCTATGCACAATGGGATCCCACTGGACAGTTTTAAGCTGGAATCTGAGTCCCTTCCAAGAAGCCTGGACTCCTACAATATCTTCAGCATAAAGCCTGAACTCAGCACCACCTATATACTACATAGTTGTCTTTCCCCTCCCTGATTCTGGGATCCAGGCATACTATCTGCTTCCACTTCCTCAGTCAAATCCTGTATTGCTTTTTCTCTCTCTCTTCCTCTAGGCCTTTACCGTAAACTCTTCCCTCTGCCAGCAGGACTCCCATTCCATTAATCCTTGGCTTAAAGATCACCACTTTTTCCGGCTGGGGCAGACACCTCCTCTAGTCCCCCCGCAGCTTCCTATGCTCCATTCACTTCAAGTCTGACCACTCCAGATTGTGGTTCTGATTGTGGGTGGCTTTCCTTCCTTTGATTGGGGCATCATGACCATAGGGGCCGGGGTATGTCTTGTTCACTGCGGAAACCATAGGGCCTGCTAGCGCAGGGCCTGACACACAAAAGAGCAGTAATTATTTATCCGGGTTGGAGCCGGAGGGTTCCTGACCCTCGAGCCGCCTCGACTGATGCAAACGGATTCCTGCTAAACCAACGCGCTCCCAGCTTCGCGCTAGTCCGCCGTCTCTGCGCACGCGCCTCGCTCCGGCGCGCGCCCCCAGCCCCACATATGCTAATCACTGCGCTGCAGAGGACGGCTTTTCCGGGGGAATATGCAAATCACTCCATTCGGCGCTCCAGGCCCCCATTGTCCCGCGTTAAGATTATGCAAATGAACAGGCCTCGGGGCCCGAATGCGGGCCGAGCTGGCGTTCGTTCCCCTGCCCCCCGGCTCATCGCATCTTCTATTGATCGCCTTCCTGCCCCGCACACGCACGCGCGCGCGGGCCCTGCCATTTCTCGGTCGGGCCGGCTGCGGACCGTACCAAGTGGACCCGGACCGCGAGGGGGCAAAGCCCGGAACCCCCTGCGCTGGCCTCGCGGAGGCCGGACTCGGAGAGCCCCTCTTCACACCGTGCGCCAGGAGTGGTCCGTCTCCGCGCGCAAGCGCCCTAGGCTCCTCGCGCCCCTCGCGCTCCTTCCCGTCCTGCTCGCAGCGCAGGCGCCGAGCCCAGGCGTGCAGCCGCCGCCGCCGCCGCCGCCGCCGCCGCCGCCGCCGCCGCGCCGGAGCGGGCCGCCCTAGCCGGTGAGTGTCCGGGATCGAGGGGCGCGGGGCATGCTGGGAAGCGGGCGCTGCGGCCCTGCTGCATGATGGGAGTGACGGCTTCAGTCACGGAGCAGCCGGTTAGCGGTCTTGGGCGGTGATGGCCTGAGGACAAGATCTGGGCTCCCTCTGAGCGGCTCCATGCTGCCCTGGCGCAACAGGGGGGGGGAAAAAAAAAAGGACGCCCTGCCCTAAACGTGTGGGAGTCGTCGGTCCGCTAGTCGTTATAGGCCTGGTGCATTCTTGGAAGAACTACCCTAGTTCGTGCGGGGAACCTTTGTCACACACCCCGCGATGAGCATCTTGGAAACTAGGAGCGCTTCGACGACGCTCCTGGAAAGGTGGTCATTGCAGGCCTGAGGCATCCTGGGGGGAGTTGCCGCAGGGCATTGTGGGGACTGGTCCTTAATGGTGCCGTGAAACGTTTTGCTGTGGCTCCTTACCCGCAGCATTGCGGGAAGGGGTGGGTGCCCGTTAGGTTCAGGCGGGGAACCTTGGGGGTTGATTGCTATAGGCTCAGGACATTGTGGGGTCTCCTCATGGCATGTGGTAGCCTCATTTATGCCCCCTCTAAAGTCCTGGGAGCCAGGCTAGCCGTCATAGTCACTGAGCACTGGGACTTGTGCACCAAGGAATGCCTCTACCCGTCCTCGGTCTTCCGTAGTACTCCACAAGGGGCTCTGCGTGATGTGGAAGGGGAAGGCTAGGTTACACCGGTGAGCAGTGTCTCCTGGTAATCTCATAGGAAGTCCCGAAGTGTTCCTGGTGTATGATTGCCAGTTGAAATACTTGATTTCAGATAAACAAATGTACGTCCCAGATATTACATGGACCCTTCCTTCTATGTATATTAAGTAAATAGTTGTTTATCTGGAATTCAAATTCATTGGGTGTCGGCTGGTTTTTTATTGTTAATCCTCACCGAGGATATTCCATTGATTTTTTTAGAGAGGATGGGAGGGAAGATAGATAAAAATCCACGTGAGAGAGACACAGTGATTAGTTGTTTCCCGCCTGCGCCCTGACTAGGACTGGGGATCAAAACTGCAACCCAGCCGATACCGGTTTGGCTCAGTGAATGAATGGAGCGTTGGCCTGCGGAATGAAGGGCCCCGGGTTCGATTCCAGTCAAGGGCATGTACCTTGGTTGCAGGCATATCCCCAGTGGGGGGTGTGCAGGAGGCAGCTGGTCGATGACTCTCTTATCGATGTTTCTAACTCTCTCTCCCCTCCTCTCTGTTAAAAAATCAATAAAATATATATTTTTAAAAAACTGCAACCCAGGTACTGGGAACAAACCTTTGCACGGGTGGACACTAACCAGGGTTCATCTGTTTTTAGTCTGGTAACCTTGTCCTGACATAAATGAATCCCTACAGGCAATAGTGTATTATGATAACTGTTCTCTGCCATTACGAATCTTCTCCGTCCTTAAAGCCCATATCTTGGTGTCTCTAGAAAGCTCTCCTGCCCCAGCCTCCTTTAGGCTAATCCTAGTCGTTTTCTCTTTAAACGTGGCTTCCATTGTACACCTACTGCCCAGCACAGGCCGTGGCATATAAGAAGTGCAGCTGATGTTGCCCGCACCTTCACTAACTTGCTCTCCCTGTGAGGAAGTGCAGTGGGAGACAAAGAAGTGGTGTTGGGGGCGGGAGTGGGTTGGGGAGGGGAATTGGTGATGAGGGAGAGAAAGCACCGGAGTTCAGAGAAGGCTTCTTGGTAGAGGCAGAGGTAGAGTTTGAGCGGGGAAGACGGACAGAGGTCCTTGTGTTTGAGGGGAGCGTTGGAGGGAGAATAGGAGTTCTCCAGGCTGACAAGGGGGGAGGAGGACATTTTGGAGAACAGCAGGGTTTACTAAGTCCCACAGATGTGGAAAGTCCTGGCATGCACAGGGAGAGGGAGAAGTCTGGAATGGCTGCGGTTTATAGAGTCGGGAGTGGGAGTAGTAACAGCTACTGTTAATGGAGTCCCTGACACCTACAAGGAATTTGTATGAATGAACCCACTGAATCTTCGAAAAATACCTTCAGCCGAAGGATCATTTTACGAGAGGTAGGCTGACATGGTTCATGTACCTCCCAGTTGGTGTGACCTTGGACTACTTGTTAGTCCTCTCTCAGGCTTCATCTGTGCAAAGGAGAAAATCTGTTTCAACGTGGTTAGAAGGAGTACCTGAGTTTAAGTCCTAGAAGCGCCCCCCCCCCTTTTTAAATATATATTTTTATTGATTTTTCACAGAGAGGAAGGGAGAGAGATGGAGAGCTAGAAACATCGATGAGAGAGATACATCATGCCCTTGACCAGAATCGAACCTGGGACCCTTGAGTCCGAAGGCTGACGCTCCATCCACTGAGCCAAACCTGTTTCGGCTCTCCCCCCCCCCCCTTTTAAAAAAATATATTTTATTGATATTTTACAGAGAGGAAGGGAGAGAGATAGAGAGTTAGAAACGTCAATGAGAGAGAAACATCGACCAGTAGCCTCTTGCACACCCCCCACCAGGGACGTGCCCGCAACCAATGTACATGCCCTTGACCGGAATTGAACCCGGGACCTCTCAGTCTGCAGACCGACGCTCTACCACTGAGCCAAACCGGTTCGGCAGGCTCCCCCTTTTTTTAATTCATCACTTGAAGATATTTTTCCATTGACTTTTTTTAGAGATGGGAGAAACGGCAATGTGAAAGAGACACATTGGCTGGTTACCTCCCACACGCGCCCCGTCTAGGTTGGGGCATTGAGCCTGCAAGTAAGGTGTGTGCCCTTGATCGGAATCAAACCCAGGACCCTCCAGTCCCCAGGCCAGCGCTCTATCTACGGAGCCAAACCACATAGGGCTGGAAGCCCACTTTGTATCCAGAAGGAAACAGGCTAGAGAGAAGTTAAGGCCTTCCCTTGAAGCTACACAGTTTTAACAAACCTAGATACTATCTTGCCGAGGTGTAAACTGATACAGAACTAGGGCTGATCTTCACAGACTAGCACAGACGCACCAGTTGTTTAAATTCTTAAATACTTCCAGACTGGTTGGTATATCGCCACTACCCCAGGAGTCTGTACCCCTAACTGCCATATTGAATCCTCCCCCAGCCCGACTTGCCCACAATCCAGCAACGGACTGACCGATGCCTCGCACAGAACCATGTCCCGGTCTCAGTTCTGAACCATGCCCGTTCTAATATCCGCTTTTAAATATTTGGAATGTTACCTTTCCTCACCCCATTGAATCAGAACCAGGGGTGTCTTTGTTGCCCAGATGGGGGGGAATTAAAGTCTCCATTGGTTTGCCTTCCCCCATCACCGAGCACACGGCCAGGCCCAGAGGCAGGTGCTATGTACAAATTTATTGAGTTGCCACAGGCCTTTCCTCTCCCCCTCCAGCATCCCTCCTCCGGCTGACATCCTGCATTCGAGAGCTCGTGCGGAGAGCGGCCGGGGAGAGACGCTGCCTGCCTAGCTTCCGCTCTGCTCCCGTCTTCTCCTCTGGCCATGACAGAGACTCGTGAGCCAGCTGAGACCGGAGGCTATGCCAGCTTGGAAGAAGACGACGAGGACCTCTCTCCAGGTGAGGGGTTGGCTCGAATGCTATCCTGGTTGGGGGTTGGGGCTCCTTTGGGAAGTCTTGGCGGGGCTTGGCCCCTTGCCACGTCAGGCCTTCTGTTCTTACTGGGACCTTGTACCCTGCTCGGGGACCCCTTCCTGCTGGGGCTTCGGGGGGTTCTAGACTGGCTGCGATTGCTCTTCTTGCTGGGGGTGCCAGACGGGCTGTGCGCTCTCTTGCTGGGGGTTCCAGCTCTGTGGCCGCTACTCTTTCTGGGGGTTCTGGATCGGCTTCGGCCCCTCTCCTTTCCGTGGGTGTGATGTCTCTCTTTTCTAGGGGTTCTAGTTTGGCTGTGCTCTCGTTCCTTGCTGGAGCTTCTAGATCGGCTGTGTCCGCTTTCCTTGCTGGAGGTTCTAGATCGGCTGTGACCTCTTTCCTTGCTGGAGGTTTTAGATCGGCTGTGACCGCTTTTCTTGCTGGAGGTTTTGGATCGGCTGTGATCTCTTTCTTTGCTGGAGGTTTTAGATCTACTGTGACCTCTTTCCTTGCTGGAGGTTCTAGATCGGCTGTGACCTCTTTCTTTGCTGGAGGTTTTAGATCGGCCGTGATCTTGTTCTTTGCTGGAGGTTATAGATCTGCTGTGACCTCTTTCTTTGCTGGAGGTTTTAGATCGGCCGTGATCTCGTTCTTTGCTGGAGGTTATAGATCTGCTGTGACCTCTTTCTTTGCTGGAGGTTATAGATCGGCTGTGGCCTCTTTCTTTGCTAGAGGTTTTAGATCTGCTGTGATCTCGTTCTTTGCTGGAGGTTCTAGATCGGCTATGACTGCTTTCCTTGCTGGAACTTCTAGATCTGCTGTGATCTCTTCTTTCTTTGGAGCTTCTAGATCGGCTGTGACGCCTCTCTTTTCTGGGCGTTCTAGTATGGCTGTGACCTCTGTCCTTACTGGATCTTCTGTTATTTCTCTCCTTGCTGGGGCTTCTGGACCGGCTGTGATTTCTTTCCCTTCTGAGGGTTCTAGGTAGGTATTGACTTTTCCCCTTGCTGTGGGTTCTAGAGTGGCTGGGCGTTTCCTTCCGGTTACAACTTCTTGCCCTCTCCCAACTCTGACTTCTGGCCCTGCTGTGGGTCCTCTTCCGACTGCGACTTCTTGCCCGTCTGGGTGTTCTAGATCGGCTGCGACTTCGGCTCCTGCTCGAGGCGCTAGATTGGTCGCGGCTTCGAGTACTGCTGGAGACGCTGTCCTGGTTGTAACTCTGGTCCATGCTGAACATTTCATTTGGGTTGTAACCCCGTTCCCTGCTAGGGGTGAACGTCAGACTATAGCTCCTCGCCCTCCTGGATGCTGACGGGGACAGAGTGAAGAGAATCCTGGTGGGGCTGTAACTCTTTGCCCTGCTGGGGATCGCAGCCAGCCTAAGACTCTTCCCCACGTCCCAGGTCCCCGGTGGGCTGTAGCTGGGCTGGCTCTTGCTCCTCCTCCGGCCGGTGGTTCGAGACTGGCTGTCACTCTTCCCGCTCTGCTTTTGCTGGGAAGGAGTTCTCACCTTGCTGGACGTGCCTCGCTTGGCACCCTGATTCTTCGTCCTGCCGGGCGACCTCATGGAGTGTCTCCCCCTTCTGCCAGGGGTCCGGCCCCGGCTGTGTGTGCCCTTCCGGTGGTGGCGCCTGACTCTGCAGGCCTTGCTGGATTTCCTGGGCCTGGTGTCGGTGCCCGCCTTGTCGGACGGCCCCGCCCCGCTGCGGGCTCTGGACCTGCTGCCGGGCTGGGCGGAAGGGTCCGTCTTCCTGCTTTCCCACTTGGTGGACTTGGAGCTGCCCGGGCCCGTGACCAAGTGGACGGGCAGCGCCAATTTAGCGGTCTTCAAGAAGGGAGGAGACTTGGGAGACGCTGTGGGCATCGAGGGTCCCGTGGATGCCACAGACATGCTGGGCATTGTAGGTGGAGAAGGCATGGTGGGCGCAAAAGGGCTTGTCCAGGCCCTGGAAGTCATAGAGGACATGAAAGCCCCGGACGACCACCTGGTTTTCTTCCACAGAAAGAAACTTCACAGCTGCATGAAGTCATAAAGGGCATGGAGGATCTTGGAGGGTAGGTGTGTGAAGTCAGAGGGAGGACAAAGAGGGGCGGGGCCCTCCCCCACCCCAAGGCATTCAGCACCTGTCTCCTGAGGCTGACAGAGGCCCGCCATTGCTGGGGGCACAGACAGGCAGCCAGGTCGTCCGTCTCCAGATCCTAGATCTCCTGCAACCTTTCTCCTTGCTGGGTTGTGTTAGAGCAATGGTCAGCAAACTGCGGCTCGCAAGACACAAGCGGCTCTTTGGCCCCTTGAGTGTAGCCCTTCCACAAAATACCACGTGCGGACTCGCGCACGTACAGTGCAATTGAAACTTCGTGGCCCGCGCGCAGAAGTTGGTTTTCGGCTCTCAAAAGAAATTTCTATCGTCGTACTGTAAGGTCCCAAGACCCCCAGTGAGTCCGACGGAGGGGGCGACGACCCCAAGTCAAACACCGAGACCGAAACTTGATGCAAAAAGCATGAGGTTTTAATACAAGCACAGCGCAGGGGCTTCTCAGGCAGATAGCATCAGTGCTGGCTGACTGGGAGCCCCGAGTAACTGCAAAACATGAGTTTATAAAGGCAAAGACCACACCCAGGTGGGGTTACACATGGAGGGGGAAGAAGGGAACAAGGAAATCCCAAGAAGGGCAGCTGGGCTCGTTAATTACATGTTTTAATCTTGCAAGCCCCTTAGTCTCTTCCCTTCCCATTCCTCTGGGCAAGTCCTCAGGGTAGGGAGTTTCTGGGGACTGATTTCATTCTTGCCTAATCTTCAACCATAAAGAACTGACCTCATCCCTGTCTAATCTTTAACCATAAAGGTCACATCCTGGAACAGGCAGTGGGGAAGGTCAATTCCTCCATCGTGGGGCCCTACAGTACTGTTGATATTTGGCTCCGTTGACTAATGAGTGTGCCCACCACTGTGTTAGAGGGTCCAGAGCTCGACACTGGCTGCCTGGGAGTCAGGGAGGACCTCACAGAGGAGGTGAGGCGTGAGCTGGGACCTTAAAGAGGAGCAGGAGTTTGCTGCTACCCGGTTTCCCCGAAAATAAGACAGCGTCTTGTATTAATTTTTGCTCCCAAAGATGCGCTGGGTCTTATTTTCAGGGGATGTCTTATTTTTCCATGAAGAAGAATACGGTACACATTTATTGTTAAACGAAAATAAAGGAAATTTATTGCCTGTATACGGTACGGTAGTACGGTAGTTGTCCACACGAACCAGACAAACTGTGAATCCTGGGGGCCTTATTTTCGGGGGGGGGGGGATGCCTTATATTTCACTCAGAAGGAAACCTGTAAGTAGGTCTTATTTTCGGGGAAACACGATAGAAATGGGAGAACAGAGGCGAAAGCCTGGAGGAGGGAGGGAGATCAGGACTGTGGGGCCACCCAAGCAATGAGCGGAAGTCTCCGCCTTTGGGGGACCAGCACACACACACACACACACACACACACACACACCCAGGTGCTGATGAAATAGGCTGAGAAAAACAAAGCGGAGCTGGGAGGGAGTGCTGGTCATACAGGACGGTCAGGGTGCCCCTGAGAGAAGGTGGCGCTTGAGCAGAAATGGGGCAAATCTTGGACCCTCTCCAGGAAGGCTGGCAAGGCCCTGGGCATGCCCCGGGTGTGGCTGTTCTGTGAACAGGACCCTCTGGCTGCCAGAGAAAGCTGAGGAGGGGGCCAGCATGAGCACGGGGCAGGGCTGTTGTCCTAGGACAGTGGTCGGCAAACTCGTTAGTCCACAGAGCCAAATAGCAACAGTACAATGATTGGAATTTCTTTGGAGAGCCAGGTTTTTAAAACTTAAACGTCTAATGCCACTTCTTCAAAACAGACTGGCCCAGGCCATGGTACTTTGTGGCAAGAGCCACGATCCAGGGCCAAAGAGCCGGGGCCCGTGAGCCACAGTTTGCCGACCATGGGTACAGCGCAACACATTACCCGAATACACTGTTGTTCCAGTTGCCTACAGTATTCAGTACAGTAACATGCTGTATGGGTGTGTGGCCCAGGAACTGCAGGGGAACATAATTTGTCACCCCCAAATACGGTTAACCCTTGAACAACACAGGTTTGAACTTCTCAGGCTCATTCCTAAAGAGGACTGATTGTTCCGTTGACCCCCTTAGCCCAAACCCAGGGCATTCAAAGGGTCAATCATAGGTCTATTTAGAGTAAGGATTATTTACAACTTCCGCCCCTTTCTCCCCCCCCCCCCCACACATACTGTATTTGCCGGCGTATAAGACGACCCTTTGGCCCTGGAAAATATGCCTCCAAGTGGGGGGTAGTCTTATACGGCGAGTATATAACAAACTCTGTATTTTTTGTGGAAATGTTAGGGGGTCGTCTTATACGCCGGCAAATACGTATTTTTCGGGGCCAAAGGGTCGTCTTATACGCCGGCAAATACGGTACCCCTCACAAAATAGCTGCTCTGAAAACCAAGTAGAAGTTGCCCTTTACAGAAAGGCATTTACATTTGTAAGGGTGTCTCCTTCAAGAGAAGGAAGGGGGCTGACCTTATCTCTAGAAACTTTCTTCCTTGTGGGAAGACCAGGACTTAAATCTGCATAACAACCTCACTCTTGTCTACCACTGTTTCCGGGAATCTGCCAGAGCTGACCCCTCCCTCCTCCCAACATCTTGTCTTCAACTAAGGAAGGTGTTTAAGTAAGGTGACCAGACATCCCGCTTTTGGCAATTTGTACCGCGGCGTCTTAAAAAAGTCCTGATTTTTGGAAAAATCGGGACTTTTATAAGATGCCGCGGGACACGGGGACAAACTGTTTAAAAATCGGGACTGTCCCGCCAAAAGCGGGATGTCTGGTCACCTTATATTTAAGGTGGTGGTGGCTTTAGCCATTTTGGTGAGCTACTCAGTTTTCCGGAGTCTTCCGTGTATACAGGGGGTATATGGTTACTAGACTTTTTTTTTTCGCCTGTGAGTCTGTCTTGATTACCGGGATGCCTCAGCCAACAACCCAGAAGGGCAGAGGGAGGTGACTTTCCCCCCCCCACAGAGTAACACCCCGGCTGTGTGGTAGGCTAGACGGTCTAGATTTGAGTTAAGTGCACTGGGTAATGTTCACACAACAGAATGGCCAAAGGAATCATCCCTTAGAACACAGCCCTTTCAGGAAGCAGCACATGGCTGTACATAAAACCACATGCATCAAAGTACACAGACAGTGTGTGTTTTAATTCGCGTAACTATCTGTTCAAACGTCTGTCCTTCAAAGGCAGCCACCCGTAGTTAGCTTGCCACATTAGAACTGTACCACTAGCCGAGGTCGGTTTGGCTCAGTGGTAGAGCGTCGGCCTGCAGACTGAAAGGTCCCGGGTTCGATTCCGGTCAAGGGCATGTACATTGGTTGCGGGCACATCCCCAGTAGGGGGTGTGCAGGAGGCAGCTGGTCGATGTTTCTCTCTCATCGACGTTTCTGGCTCTCTATCTCTCTCCCTTCCTCTCTGTAAAATATCAATAAAATATAAAAAAGAAAAAATATATATAAAAAAAGAACTGTACCACTAGAGGCCTAACTGCTCCGTTCCTCAGTTTCCCCATTTGTCACTTAGGAATAAATACCAGTGCCTCCCTCACAGGGTTGCTGTAAGGATTAGGTGAGTTACTACATGAAACTAGGGCTCTTTTGAAAGCAACGGGCACCGCCGCCGCTGCTGTTCCCGCTTTTACTCCTGTTTTGTCCTTATTAACCCCCTAAGATGCAGTTCTCATAAGATATTGATTTGCTGAACACACAGACACTGAGCACCTACTGTGTGCCGGGCCCGTTCCTTGCAACGGGCTGCCACCGGTGGGGAAGGGCAGGCCTGTGCCCGCGCGCCCTCCCCCTCCGTGGGGGAGCCTGACTGAGTGGGGCTGGGGGGGGGGACCCCACCCAGCACAGCCCCTGACGCCGCCCTCTCTCTCCGCCCGCCCCGCAGGCCCCGAGCACTCCTCCAACTCCGAGTACACGCACTCGGAGCCGGACTCCGAGGAGGAGGAGGAGGAGGATGAGGAGGAGGAGGAGGAGACCACGGACGACCCCGAATACGACCCCGGCTACAAAGTGAAGCAGCGCCTGGGCGGGGGCCGCGGGGGCCCCTCCCGCCGGGCCCCCCGGGCGGCGCCGGCCCCGGACCCCTGCGCCCCGCCCTGCCGGCTCTGCGGCCGCGGGCCCCTGGCCGAGGCCCCGCCGGGCGCCCCGCCCTGCCGCCTCTGCGGCCCCGCCGGCCCCGCCGGCCCCCCGGAGGCGCCGGCCCCCGAGGCCAGGGCGCCCCCCGAGGCCAGGGCGCCCCCCGAGGCCAGGGCGCCCCCCGAGGCCAGGGCGCGCGGGGAGCGGGAGGGGGGGCCGCCCCGCGCCGCGGAGGGCCGGCGGGGTGCCCGGCGCGAGGAGGAGCCGGAGGAGGACGAGGACGAGGAGGGCGCCTACCACTGCACCGAGTGCGAGGATTCCTTCGACAGCCTCGGGGCGCTGCACGGGCACTTCATGCTGCACGCCCGGGGCGAGGTGTAGGCCCGGCCCCCCGAAGCCGGCCGGGGCTGCGGCCGGGGCTGCGGAGACAGGTGGGCGGGTGAGATGCCGGGACGGAGCCCTGCCTGTCTGCGTCGTCTTAGCGTGTGCGTGAGGCCAGAATAAAAGCCACATTCTGTGTGTCGGTCCAGCGTGCGTTTGGTGTTTGTGTGTGTATGTGTGTGTGCCTGTGTGTTTTCACACTCCAGCATGTGAGGCATACGCCTGGGCACCTGCCTGCCCCTCGCTCCCGGGCTCCTTTCAGAGCAGTGGTTCTCACCCCCCCCCCCCCAGCCATAAAGTCATTTTCGTTGCTGCTTCCTACCTAATGTTGCTGCTGTTATGAATCGTAATGTAAATATCCGTGTTTTCCGATGGTCTTAGGCGACCCTGCTAGTGGTTCTCAACCTGTGGGTCACGATCATCGGAAAACACAGATATTTATATTACGATCCATTAACAGTAGCAACATTGCAATTATGAAGGAGCAACGAAATATGGCTGGGGGTCGCCACAACCTGAGGAGCTGTATGAAAGGGCCGCGGCGTTAGGAAGGTTGAGGACCACAGCTCTTGGGGGAACTTTAGGTTTGTTGTTGCCTAGATGGTTACCATTTACTAAACACTGTGTGTTCAGTGTGGTTTCCATGTGTCTACGCATAGAACCCATGATATACTGGCTCGGACACAACAGAATTTTGTTTCTTGTTCACATAATAGCACAGGGTGGGTGTTTCAGGTTTGCAAACATCTGTCTAATGATTTGGGCACCCAGACCATGTCTTAAAGTCCGCTGTCATCCATTTGGTTATGGCTTGGGAGCTTGGAAAGGTATTCTTAAAAAAATATATATATATATATTTTATATATATATAATATATATATATAAAATTTTATATATATATATAAAATTTGATTTTTTTACAGAGAGGAAGAGAGAGGGACAGAGTTAGAAACATCAATGAGAGAGAATCATTGATTAGCTGCCTCTTGCACACCCCCATTGGGGATGTGCCCACAACCAAGGTACATGCCCTTGACCGGAATCGAACTCGAGACCCTTCAGTCCATAGGCCAACGCTCTATCCATTGAGCCAAACCGGTTTCGGCTGGAAAGGTATTCTTTTACAAGCCCTATCCTAGCCCATGCTGCTTGCATTTATGCCACGGCCCCCACTCACTGCGGGGGAGCCCGGGAGGGCGGCCCAGGAAGAGGAAAGCGGTGCGTGGAGGACAGCTCGTGTTCCCTGTCACTTCCCCTCACAACCTGCACAAAGACCACTTTCGCTGTAATCACAGTTTCCTGTGCCAAGTGCGAGCCCAAGAGCTCTCTATATGCTGTGCATCTAGGAACTTACAAGAATAGAAAATTATAATCAATTGCCATTTTCCCAGCACTGACAGCCATGAGATCATCCGGTCCTTAGAATAGCTCTGAGGGAGGGCCTGTGATTCATTCGCTCGTTTCACAAACACCGGT
Organism: Vespertilio murinus; assembly: GCA_963924515.1. NCBI lineage: Eukaryota > Metazoa > Chordata > Mammalia > Chiroptera > Vespertilionidae > Vespertilio > Vespertilio murinus. The sequence goes on along the minus strand of OZ004716.1, from coordinate 40,083,148 downwards.
TGAGGACCTGTGTGTTAAGCACTGGGAATTAGCAAACGAAACCCTTGTCCTCAGGGCTTACGGGGGGCAGAAGAGGGCCATTGGTGGGGCAGACTGAACAAGATGGGTGGTGGCTGCTGTGCGGAAAAGGCAGGGAAGGGGGTTGCAATTTTTTAAAAAATACGTTTACTGTCGGCCTGGTGCACAAAATTTGTGTGGGTAAGGTCTATAGGCCTGGCCTGTGATCAGGGCTGACCTGTGAGGTGATGAGGGGGCCTCTGCTGGCACCTGCATTGGGGGGCCCCCACTGGCACCCCCTTAGCTGGCCTGGGGCCTGACAGCAGCTCCTGCATTGAGCAGCTGCCCCCTGGTGGTCAGTGTGTCATAGCGGCTGGTCATCCCACCATTTAATAGATTTGCATATTAGGCTTTATCACATGGGATAAATTTCAGAGAGGAAGAGAGAAAGAGAAACATCAGTAATGAGAGAGTCATCCATTGACTGCCTCCTGCACTCCCCTACTGAGGATTGAGCCTGCAGCCCAGGTCCTCTGACCAGGAATTGAACCGTGACCTGGTTCTCAAGTAGACACCCAACCACTGAGCCACACCTGCCCGTGGGGGTGGCAGTTTTAAAGAGTGTCATCTTCCCGGAGGAGGTGACAGGCCTGAAGGAGGGCGGGGAGGAGGAGCCATGCACAGCGTAGGAAGGTCATTCCGGGTAGAAAGAGGCAGGGTCTGCCAGAATCGAGGACCAGGGCGCTGGAGAAGGAAGGAGGGCCGAGCTGGAGGGGAGCAGGGGGCCGGTCCTTACAACTCTGTCCACGCTTTGGCTCTTGCTCTGAGGTGGGAAGTACTAATTCACAGAAGCTTGGCACCAAAGCCGCTTTAAAAATAGAAGCCTGATTATTATAATGATAGGTATGATTTACTGAGCGTTTATTGTGTGCCGATCCTGTTCTAAGGCGCTTTACTTGTGTTAACTCAGAAGCTTGGCAACTAAGAACCTTCGAGAATAGGACCGGAATTTCCACAATGACCACCAAGTCATCGCTCACAGTGGACCAGGCCCTGGGCTAAGCACAAAGGTAGGGACCTTTATTTATTTACTTACTTAATCTTTATCTTTATTGGTTTCAGAGAGAGGGAGAGAGAGATAGAAACATCAATGATGAGAGAGAATCATTGATTTGCTGCCTCCTTGCACACCCCCAACTATGGATTGAGCCCAAAACCTGGGCATGTGGCCTTGACCGGACTCAAACCTGGAACCCTTGAGTCCACAGGCTGGCGCTCTGTCCACTGAGCCAACCCGGCCAGGGCAGGAATGTTACGTATTTACTCATTCATTCAACAATGACTTATTGAGCACCTGTGAGATGCAGGCACTGTTTGAGGAGCTGGGAACAGAATGGTGAACATGATGAATAAAAAGCATTGCTTTTGTGGACGTTAACCTGGGGGTAGACAGACACTTTAGATACTTAAGCAAAATATAAAATACATTAGAGGCCTTGTGCCCTAAACCAGGAAGGATGTCCCTCAACCCGGCCTACTCCCCAGGGGATCAGGCCTGAGCTGGCAGTTAGGCATGTCTGGCAGCGGGGACCCCTGGAGGGATGTCCAACTGACAGCTTAGGGGCAGCGGGCAGCAGGCAACCTAAGCCATAGTGGGACATCCCTAATGCTGGTGCCGTCAGCCCTGCTCGTGGTTGAGTGGCGCCCACACTGTGGGAGGCACTGACCACCAGGGGGCAGCTGTGGTCAGTGCACATCATGCGACTGGTCGTTCCCCAGTTGTGACACACCATTAGGGTCAGTTTGCATGTTATCCTTTTATTATCTGGGACTATTATCTAGGATATACTGTTAGAGGGTAGAAAGTGCTGTGGAGGGAAAGGGGGAAGTGAGGCGTGTGTGTGTGTGTGTGTGTGTGTGTGTGTGTCTGTGTGTGTGTGTGTGTGTGTGTGTGTGTGTGTGTGTGTGTGAAGCAGTTCCAAGTGGGGTGGTCCCAGAAGGCTTCACGGAGAAGGTGACAGAGCAGAGACCTAGAGGAGGGGAAGAGTGCGTTTGTGGCTGTCTGCGGGAGCAGCAGGTGCAAAGGCCCTACGGTGAGAGCCTGTGTGGGATGTTTGTGATAGAGCGCACAGGACCAAGAGGCCGTTAGTGAGGACGGCAGACCAGTATACTGACTTTGGCTTTCTCTCTGAGTCCGGGTCATCGTCATAGTCTTTAGAGGCCCAGGGTCTGCCATCGTGATATTTTCCAGCTGCTGCAGCTGGGGCACAGAGACGCTGAGCTAGCCACCAGTAACTAGCAGAACACAGGCTTGCTTCCAGAAAACTGGAGGCAGGGCACATAGCCTTGGCCATGAAGCCACCAGAAATAGAGGTCTGGCTGTCCCCAGCCACCTTCTGACTTGCAGGAGTGTGTTTAGTCTCCACAGCATTATTGAGATTTTTTCAATCCCGTTGGTTACCCACATTTAAAACTGGGCAGCCCGGCTGGTGTGGCTCAGTGGACCAGTGAACCAGGAGGTCGATTGGATTTGCCAGGATTGCAGGCTTAATCCCCAGGAGGGCGCGTGCAGGAGGTATTATTGATATTTCTGTCTCTCTCCCTCTTCTCTGAAAGCAATTTAAAAAAATTATTTTAATGGTCTGATTTGCTCTGGCCGCTGTGGCTTGGTTGGTAGGAGTGTCGTCCTGCCAAGGTCGAGGATGTGGTTCCCAGTCAGAGAACCGATTGATGTTTCTCTCCCTCTTGCTTCCCCTCTCTAAAAAGCAAAAGAAAATGTCCTTCAGGCAGATTTCATATAAAAATGGAGGTTTCTGGCTTCTCTTGAAAAAACTGTGAGATCTAGATTGCTAAGCCCACAATCCCATGGGGCAGTAATTTGATGGAGCTGAGAAAGGTTCACCTCAGGTTCTGTGGGCATTCCCTGCCATGATCCCCATCGCCTGATATCTGGACCCCTCATACCTTCTTGCTTCATTGATTTATGTTACCTGCTTGGCCCCAAAGAACATCTGCATTTTTAAAAAAAACTTATTTTATCGATTTTTTACGGGGGGGGGGGGGTAGTGAGTTAGAGTTAGAAACATCAGAGAGAGAAACTTCAATCAGCTGCCTCTTGTACACCCCCTACTGGGGATGTGCCCGCAATCAAGGTACATGCCCTTGACCAGAATTGAACCTGGGATCCTTGAGTCTGCAGGCCAATGCTCCATCCACTGAGCCAAACAGGTCAGGGCAACATCTGCATTTTTGATGCCTGTTACAGGATATTAGACCAAAGCATTTTTCATTTTTTTTAAAGTTTATTTTAGAGAGAGGCGGGGAGGGAGAGAAAGACAGAGACATCAATGTGAGAAACACTGATTGGTCACCTCGCACATGTGCTCCAACTGGGGGTCTAACCTGTAACCTGGGTGTGTGCCCTGACCGAATCAAATCTTTGGTGCACAGAACAATGCTCCAACCAACTGAACCAACTGGCCAGGGCAACCAAAACATTTTTCAAAACTCATACTTTTCATACTACAAGCTCCAAATCTCAGAACCTGGCATTTATCCACTGAAACTTTCATATCTACTAGCCTATCTAATAAAAGAGCAATATGCAAATTAGTCACAACTCCACTACACCCACAAGCCACACCCACCAGCCAATCAGAGTGACTATGCAAATTAACCCAAATCAAGATGGCTGCAGCCACAGAGAGCAGGGAGGGAGCCTTGGGTTTCCTTGGCAGTGGAGGAAGCCAAGCTTTCCACAAACCCTGGCAGGCCCAGGCCTCCACTCAAGGGTACAAGGTTTCAATTGGCTCCACTCTAGGCTACAAAGTTTTAATTATAAAAGATAAATAAATTCCAGATACCAGGGCCTCCACTTAGGTCAACAGGGGGTATGGCCGGCCTGCAAACCACCACAGGCCCATTGCCCAGGCTGCCCCACGCCCCAAGGAAACCCCCTCCCTGATCTGGATCTGGGACACCCTTCAGGGCAAACCAGCTGGCCCCCACCCCTGCACCAGGCCTCTATCCTATCTAATAAAAGAGTAATATGCAGATTGACCATCACTCCAACCACAAGATGGCTGCCCCCTGTGGTCAAAGATCCTGTCCCCATGTGGACACAAGATGGCCAGCAGGAGAGGACAGTTGGGAAGGACCAGGCCTGCAAGGGAGGGCAGTTGGGGGCGATCAACCCTGCAGGGGAGGGCAGTTAGGGGTGACCAGACTGGCAGAGGAGGGAAGTTGGGGGCAAACAGGCTGGCAGGGAACAGTTATAGACATCAATAAAGCTGGCATGGGAGTGGTTGGGGGTGATCAGGATGGCAGGCAGAAGTGGTTAGGGGCAATCAGGAAGGCAGGCAGGCGAGCAGTTGGAAGCCAGCAGTCCTGGATTGTGAGAGGGATGTCTGAATGCCGGTCGGGCCTAAACCGGCAGTCAGACATTCCTTGAGGGGTCCCAGGTTGGAGAGGGTGCAGGATGGCCTGAGGGACAACAACCCCCCCTCCCCCAAATCATGAATTTTGTGCACCAGCCGAAACCAGTTTGGCTCAGTGGATAGAGCGTCGGCCTGGGGACTGGAAGGTCTCAGGTTTGATTCTGGTCAAGGGCATGTACCGTGGTTGCGGGCACATCCCCAGTAGGGGGTGTGCAGGAGGCAGCTGATGGATAATTCTCTCTCATCGATGTTTCTAACTATCCCTCTCTCTTCCTCTCTGTAAAAAATCAATAAAATATATATTTTTTAAATTTTGTGCACCAGGCCTCTAGTAGCTTAACACTATTGAATCTCACAATCATCAAAGCTGAAATGCACAGCTCGTTAAAACATGGACGGGTTTTCACTTCCTGGGGCGGCATGTGTAAGCCCTTCTCTGCCCTTAGAACTTGCTTTCTAAGCATAGATGTAGAGAATTACCCATTTGTCAGCAAAATTTCCTAAGAAATCAGGACAGCCTGGGAATCAAGAGACCCAGTCCGCTGCCAGTGGCATCATTCTGTTCCTAGGGGCCCAGCCAGAGTGTGGAAACCAAGCTAGAATTCCAACGGGGGGATTTAATAGAGGGGATTGGTCACACAGGTGTTACAAGGCTGAGAGTGAAAACGTGAAGAAGTGAGACAACCCAGAAATGTGTTTGCAAGAAGCTCCCACCTCGGGGACTGGGATACGGAAAGGGAAGTGAGATAACCAGAACCCAGTACGTGCTTGAAGAGCAGGCCACGCGCGGCCGGTGCAGGGACCAGCGACAACGTGCCACGTGCTGGTGCTTAAACCTCAAGAGGGGTGCAGCACCTGGTGGAGATGGAAAGGTCCTGGAGCCCGAGCTGCTGCGGGAGGGGTCCCAGCAAGAGTCCAAAGCAAGGTGAGGCCCTTTCCCCTTCTTCCTACCTCCCGTCTGCCCACATCCCTCATGGCAGAAACTAGGAAGCCAGCTCTAAGGCAGGCTGCAGGCCAACAGACACTAGGCTAACACATAGTCAAGAATCTTTTTTTTAAATTCTCTAGTAAGCACTGTCTTAAGTGCTATGGATGAAGCAGTTGCCCTCAGGATTCCAACATAAGGATACAGATAATGAAATAAACAAGTGTGATAATTCCAGGTGTTGAAAAGTGGTGGGAAGAAATTAAATCAAGGTAAGGGTTGGAGGTGCTGCTTTAGCCAATCAGGTCAAGGAAGACCTCTCTGAGAAGATGGCACATATGGAGACCCGGATAATGAGGAAGTGGCTTTGCAAAGCTCTGGGTAAGAGTACTCCAGGCAGAGGGAACGGCAAGTGCAAAGGCCCTGAGGCAGCAGCCAGCCTGGCTTGTGTGGCTGGAGAGAGATGAAGACGACAGAGCAAGGAGTTGGGATTGCTTAGTAGGTTGGGGCTCAGTTATTGTTGGGCTTTGTGGGTCTGGGGAAGGTCTTTGGAAGTCGTTTATGGGATGCTTTTGGAGGGTTTTAAATGAGAAGTGGCATAAGCTGATTTACATACACAGGGGTGGTCTGTAATACACTGGAAGGGGGAGTCAGCAGGAGGTTCCGTTAGGAGAGGAGGGCTGGAGGAATGTAATCAGAATTCTTCAGGAATTTAGAAGTCGAGTGTGTGTTATGGTGGAGGCAGGGGACTGCAGGGGAATCCACTTTAAGTTTACAACTCCCATTTGTGGTCCAGGTGGCTGTATCTCATGGAGAGAAGTCTGGGTTCTGAGCTGAAGATAGATTTGGGAGTCACCAGTGACACCATATAAAGTCTTAGGAGAGTGTAGGGAAAGAGGAAGCCAAGGGTATACTTGGGCAGGCAGCCGGCTCAGAAGAGCATGTGGGATTAGATCCTTAGGCTTGGCAGGGCGGTGGGGAGGGCTGCTGGAGAGAGGGGTGGGGTGTGAAACATCTGGTCAGAAACTTCTGGGCTTTAACCATGTGCCAGAGGAGATGTTTGCCTTGTTAAAGTTGTATCTTAGAAAACACTGATGGCCAAATGACCACAAACCAGTTTCTCCATAAGTCACCCCAACAAAGAGGTACAGGCTAGCTAGCCCTGCCCCGAATCCTACACACACAAACATCCCTGTTACAGGTACTGTTTCCCAGGGTGGAAACCCTGCACCCAGGCTCAGAGTAGGCTGTATGTCTATTAGTCAGAGAAGAGGTTGGTAGACTTTTACTGAAATGGACTATATGGTAACTGTTTTAGGCTTTATAATCTCTGTTGCGGCTTCTCGAATCAGCTGTCCTATGTGAAAACAACCATACACAATATGTAAATGAACAAGCATAACCGTGTTCCAATAAAACTTTATTTGCAAAATCAGGAGGTAAGCTGGATTTGGCCATAGTTTGCAGACACCTGCCTTAGGCTATAAATGTTGCTGCGTATGACAGAGACCCGAGCTAATGGCACTTAAACAAGACAGAGGCTTATTTCTCTCTTATGTAACAGTGGGGAAGCGGGTGTTCTTGGGCTGATAGGATGGCAATGCTGCCTGAAGATGCTCTGCCATCCCATCTGTTGCTCTCCTGGTCCAAAATGGCTGGGTGCCATGTCCACGTTCCAGGCAGAAGGTGGAAGGAAGGCATGTCCCTTCCTGAAGCTGGAGGACTCTACCCAGGACTTTAGCCGGAACTTTAGTCACATGGCCACAGCTAGCTGCAAGAGAATCTGGGAAATGTGGTCTTTGTAGCCATCGTGTGCCTAGCTAACAGTTGGGAGACAGCTGTCAGTCACTACCACATCCACCCCTCCTGTGGGCTTAATAACATCCCTCAATTTAAATGAGTCTGTGATTACTGAATACAGGGCGTCAACCGCTGTGTCTGGCAGGCAGGTTGTGCCAGGGAGTTAAATCGGCCAGTGACCCTCAGCCGAGGACGGGCTTTTCAGGAGCTGAAAATAGGATCTTATGGGAAGTCTCCCAATGTTGGCCAAATACACAGGAAGCAGAAGGTATCTCTGTTTGATTGCAAACCAGTTTCCCCACAGGGCTCAGCCCTGACATCCCCCCCCTCATGCCCTTCTTATGTACTCGGGGAATTTCTGCTGGAAAACCAGAGTTCCTTGTTTAGCTCTATCTCAATGCAGAGCTTTTCTGTTTTTAGATACTGTTTCTGTTAGTTTATTCATGTCATTTCACCTACACAAATGCAAAATACCCATGACCAGAATGGCACGTAAAATTACTTAAATGGCAGTGAATTATCTGGAGTGAGGACAAAGCTACCCAGTGCCATGACCCCTCCGGTGGGAGAGGCTGGAGAGAAGACAGATTTGAAGCGCAACCCCCCATTGCTCAGTTCAGCTCCAACCTTGCTGCCCATCCCCAAAGGCTGGAGCGGCGCCATGTCTGCGCCCCATCTGGTGGCTTCACCGGCCGGCCACACTCCCCTCCCCGGCCCCGGTCAGGCACAAAGCCAGGCCGTGCGCGCCCACAGCCCCTGGCATCCATCTGGGAGGAATTAAAGGTGATGACACAACCCGCAGTTGCCTGTGGTTTCAAACTGCTTAATTGGGAATGAGGGAGATAAAAATAATTTCCCCTCATATATATTTAACCAAAGATCCCATGATTGTCTGGTTTCACTGTCGCCCCGAAGGCCTTTCTGTCCTCCGAGGACGGGAGCTCTAAAGAGCAGATTCCGGCTTCTATTACTCAGGAGCCCTTTGCCTTTCCAGCAAACTCCTCCGGGGCCCACCCCGTTATTAGAGGTAGTCCCCCGGCCACAGAGCCCCTCTGCCCTGGGGAGGGCTGAGGCCGCACTCAGGTCCCCACGGGCACGCCGGATGTGGTGCTGATGCAGCCCCGCTTCCTGGGCAAAGTCCTGCCCGCACTCAGTGCAGGCCCAGGGGCCAGGGGGGAAGCGGGCTCCGTGCACCTGGCGGTGCCACCTCAGAGAGGCGGCCTGCCTAAAGGTCTTGCCGCAGTCAGGGCAGGGGAAGGTGGTCTGGGCAATGGCGGGTGCCACCGTCAGGGAGGGCCGGGTAGCAGGACAGGCCGCGCTGGTGGGCGACCAGGGCCTCGGAGGAGAGGAGGAGCGGGCGCAGGTGAAGCAGAGGAAGAGGCCGCCAAGCCCGCTGGGTGGCGCTCCCGGAACTCGGAACTGGCGAAGGAGATGAGGCAGCGGGTGCACTGCAGGGCCCCAGATGGCCTGAGGGACGTGGGGAGAGGTCGGGAGAGGCCAGCAAGAGCCTCCAGGACTTCTCCCAAGCCCCGGCGTCCCGCCAACAATGAACATTCAGTGCTTACTGTGTGCCAGGCGGTATGCCAGGGCTGGGCAGCAGTCCAGGCAAATTATTGCTGAGCAGAGTGAGGCTCAGAAAGTTAGGTAACTTGCCCACAGCCATGAGGTTAGGAAGGGAGATGGAGTCAGGACTGGGACCCAGGGGTCTCCTTCCACAGCCTCTGGAGCGGCTGGTTCTGTTTCCAGGCAGGCACAATAGGTTCCTCATCTGGAAAATGGGGTCATCACCCCATCAGTATTTATGTGATGGGGCTGTTGTAAGCAATGCATGAAAATGAATTTTCATCAAGTGCTTAGAACACTGTACACAGGGGTTTGTAATTATTACTATTAAGAAGAAGAGCAGCCCACAGCCAGGAGCTGTAAATGGGCTTTGGCCTTGTCCTGTTGAACATAAACTATTTTACAGAAAACCATCAGACACGGCCACACTCACTGAATCAAGCCAACAACGGGAGGGCGGCCACAGAGTCTGTGAAGCTGCCCCAGAGCCGAGCTGTCATATCCCCTCTTTTCCACTTCCCGTTGCAACTGTAAAGGCGTTTGTACAGTTGGGGGGGGGGGGGACACACAAGATCATGCCATAATTGCATCTGAACACAGACAAAACGTTAATATTTTCCAAGCCACAAAACGACCAAACAGCCGAGACCGGTTTGGCTCAGTGGGTAGAGCGTCGGCCTGTGGACTGAAAGGTCCCAGGTTTGATTCCGGTCAAGGGCATGTACCTTGGTTGTGGGCACATCTCTAGTGGGGAGTGTGCAAGAGGCAGCTGATCAATGATTCTCTCTCATTGATGTTTCTAACTCTATCTCTCTCTCTTCCTCTCTGTAAAAAAAAAATATCAGTAAAATATATATATTTTAAAAATGACCAAACAGCTGAAACCGGTTTGGCTCAGTGGATAGAGCGTCAGCCTGGGGACTAAAGGGTCCCGGGTTTGATTCCGGTCAAGGGCATGTACATTGGTTGCAGGCACATCCCCAGTGGGGGGTGTGCAGGAGGCAGCTGATCAATGATTCTCTCTCATCGATGTTTCTAACTCTCTATCCCTCTCTCTTCCTCTCTGTAAAAAATCAATAAAATATATATTTTTAAAAACGACCAAACACCTCCCTCCCCCATCCTGGCTAATACGAGGTGGCTGCTGCTTTACCAACCACAGCTTGTGCCCTGCTTGCTCCCCTGCCTTCTAGGTGAGATTTCTTAAGATAGCCAACCAAAGAGTCGCCCTGATTCCTGGCTCCATCCAATCCAGAGCAAAGTCCTCTTCCTTAAACTTGCCCCAAATCACTGACCACGAACTCCAATCCTATAAGCAGTTGGTGCCCTGCGGTGTGTGTGCTTCCTCAGCGTAGTGAGCAATAATGACCATGGGTGTGTTCCCCGGGGGTGTTTGACTCGGGCTGTCGTTGTTACAAATACTTAACCTCGGGCTGTCGTTGTTACAAATACTTAACCTCCCTTTGCCTCGGTTCCCTCAACCGGAAGTGATAACAACGGATTTCATGGGCTAGGTGAGGAGGTCTGGGTGGTAGTAAACACTCAGCGGGAGCTGTTGCTTGTATGTCAAACTGGCTACCTCCATTACCCTCAAGTTTTCATCTTTTCTGCCACTGACCTACTTAACACCCCTTTGTGGTGAGGAGAGGTGAGTAATGGCAGACTTTTTTCACGGACAGGGAGACCAAGTCCCAAGTCCCACTGCAACTCTGCCCGGAGTCAGAACTGGAACCTTGGGGTTCCTCTCAGGCTCTGTTGTATCCCAGCCGCATCTCCCATCCCAAGCCTCTCCGGAGGCCGCTTTGTCCCTCTGCACTGCATCGCATTCATACCTAAGTGGACAGCGCAGGCTGGGTACATCTGAGCGTAATAAGGGCAAAGAGGGGGAGTGGCAGTTCCTGTGGGGCTAGCTCCCCTACAGGCAAGTCCCAACAGCGCCTTGGACACCGAAATGCTACAGAAATCCTTTTAGCATCAGTTCCTGCACCCCAGCCTCTGGCCAGCGGTACTCACGGATGTCGCCTCCTGCACTGCGGGGACTCCCCTCTTTTGACGAATCCAGCTGCTCCTTGGTCTCTTCGGGAAGCGGGTCCTCCCCGGTGGTGGCTAGGACCCCGCTGGTCAGGAGAGGAGCACGCATGATAGAACAGAAAATCAAAAGAGGCGGCTCATCTGTCATCAGCCCGAGGGCCCGCGAACCGTATGATCTTTGGCTCGGAGGCTCCCCTTCCCCAGCCTTGGACCCCGTAGCATACCCTATCCTTGACCTCTAATCTGATGGAGATCTCACTAGAGAAACTTCAAACCCCCCTCCCCAAAAGATCCGATTCCCTGGGTTTGTGCCTCCCCCTTAGAGCCGTCCCACCTGTGCGAGACCCAAGACCTACAGCAAACTAGCTCCCCGGACTCAGCGCGCGGACCCTGGATCTGCCACCATCCTTGTCCCCCGTGTCTCTCCCACCATTCCTGAGGCAGGCGGCGGCGCCCACGCTTCAGCCCGCCTCTGCCCGGTGGGCAGCCGCCTCCGCCATCCTGACACTGGTTCCACCCAGAGCCCCGCCTCCGCGCTGCCAGCGGCGGGCCCGGCAGCCTCGAGCACCGCCCTCGGCGCTCCCCTCCCCGGGCGGGTAGCCCCGGCTCCGCTTTGCATCCCAGCAGCAGAAAGGCTGCCTTGTCCGTGGCGCCTGTCAATGGCCCGCCCCCGCGCCGCCCCCCGGAGGGGAGCCGGGTCCCAGGGTCCCGGTGGTCTCTCCAGGTCCTTCCGCCTGATGCGATCCCGGATTGCCACCCCGCAGGGATGCTGGCGGGCCACCCGGTCCTGAAATCCGCAGGCAGGGTCCTTCTCCGCCCCGGGGTGCGGCCTGATGACGCTGCAGCCGCCGGGACCTGTCAACCGCCCGGACCTGTCACTGCGCAGGTGTGACGGGCGCTCCCAGCGCGCAGGCGCCCTGGCTCCTCCTCGTCCGAGGTTCTGCGGCTGCGCGGAGGGAGCGCGCTCCGGGCGCCGTTCTGCGCAGGCGCCGCGAGGGGCCGGGTCCCGGGGATCACACTCCCCCGGCACCTCCTCCTGGGCGGGGCGACCTCCTGGAGCTCCGCGAACACACGTCCGGAGGACCCCGAACCCCGGCGCTCCAGCCTCTTCGGTCCCCGGCAGCCCGAGACTGAGCGACAGCACCCTCCGGCCGTTTGCTCGGTGAGTGATCTGGAAGGGAGGGTGGGTGGGGGATTAAAAACAAGCGGGTCCCGGAGGGAGGAGGAGGGCTCGAGGCCGGGTTTCGGAGTGTCTGAGGACCCGAGAGGACTCCGGGTCCCTGGGGAGCAGGGTCTCGGCGCTGGATTCCCGGGTCCCCGGGGGTGGTACCCGGGAACGGAAGACGGGGACAGGGCGGAGGACGGAAGTGGGATTGTTAGCCAAGAAGATCGCCTGCGCCCCCTGACCCTGGTCCTCCCCCCCCCCCCCCCCCCCCCCCGTCGCTTGCTGTCCAGCCATGCCGCGGCCGCGCGGTGACGTCACCGCCTTGGTCCTGGGGCCCCCGGGCGCCGGCAAGTCGGCGCTGGTGGCCGCGCTCTGCCACCGGGACGTGGACGTGGACGTGGTGGAGATCCCCGACGGGCGGCCGGACGCCGGGCTGCCCAGCCTGCGAGCTGCGGGCCCGGGCCTCTTCCTGGGCGAGCTGAGCTGCCCGCCCGCCGCGCCGGGGCCCTGGGCCGCGGAGGCCAACGTGTTGGTGCTGGTGCTGCCCGGCCCCGAGGACGCCGCCGAGCCCCTGGCCCCGGCGCTGGGGGAGGCGGCGCGGGCCGCGCTGGCCCGAGGAACCCCGCTGCTGGCCGTGCGGAACCTCCGCCCCGGGGACCCCCAGAGCGAAGCCGAGGCCCGGGAGCAGACAGCCGCCCTCCTGGACCGCGCCGGGCTGGGAGCGGCGCCCCTCTACGTGCTGCGGGCGGACTGCGACGGCGGCGGCGGCGGCGGCGGCTGCGAGGAGCTGGAGCGCCTGCGGGCGACGCTGCGGAGCCAGGCGGAGGCACTGCAGAGGTGAGCCTGGCCGTTCAGGGTTGGGGGGGGGGGAGGCCTGGTCTTTTCATGTAGACCTCACTCCAGAGGTGCTCGGTAAGTCTTCCGGACCCAGCTCCCCGCAAGTTTGGGGCAAGCCCCAACGCATAGCTGCTGGAGGCTCTGATCCCAAATCCAAGAAGCCAGGCCCCACCCCTTAGCCCACGTTCTGTGGTCAGGTTTTGTGGTCAGCGATGCTACCATCAACCAAGGGGCTCTGCTTGGCCTTCTTGTGTCCTCTGAGGTCACCAGCCCCTCTCCCTAAATAGAATTCCAGCGGAGGCCGGGAGCTATCACCCACATACCACCCCCGTGCACAAGTGTGAAGAAGGGCTCTCTCCCCCACACATTCTTGTGATCCTCACAGAGATTTTACCTGAAGGCTTGGTAGTCTCAAATCGCCCTCCTCCTCCCCATCAGCATGGTTCTCAAGTGACCCCAGGTGCCCTAAGGCCACACCCTCAGTGAGCTTCATTATTTCTGGGTACCCTCCCCCATTGCCATTCTTTAATCTCCTCTCATTTTCGTGCCCACTTGCTGGCTGCCTCCTGAATTTTGTCCCCCAGCCGCCTCTGGCTTAGGGAGGGCAGCCTTACCCCCAGTCCCGCCGCTCAGCTGTTTTCCTTAGCCATTTCTCCCCGTCTTTCCTCCCTCCCTTATACCAGTGTCAGGAAGGAGCCCTCTTGGCGACCTTGTCCACGTGGAGTAGTGAACAGCGCTGCACTTCCATTTAGTGCACATACAGTGCGGATTCTGCCTTTGCTCCAGGCCCTGCCTGCCTTGGAGTGTTTTACCCCACCCAGCACCGCCTTTTCTTTTCTTTTTTTCTTTTCTTTTCTTTTCTTTTCTTTTCTTTTCTTTTCTTTTCTTTTTAAATAAATCTTTATTGCTCAGATTATTACATTTGTTTCTCCTTTTTCTCCCCCATAGCTCCCTTCCACCCGGTTCCCACCCCACCCTCTGCCCTTACCCCTCCCCCCATTGTCCTCATCCATAGGTTATACTATTTTAATCCAGTCTCTTTCAGCACCCCCCCACACCCTTTTCACCCTGATAATTATCCATCCACTCCCTTTCTTTGCCCCTGATTCTATTATATTCACCAGTTTATTTTGTCCCTCAGATTTTTAATTCACTTGATCTTCTTCCTCTTCTTAAATAATACCTTTCAGGATTTCACATAATTCTGGTTTGGTGGTGAACTCCTTTAGCTTTTTCTTGTCTGTGAAGCTCTTTATCTGCCCTTCAATTCTGAATGATAACTTTGCTGGATACAGTAATCTTGGTTGTAGGTTCTCTCTATTCATCACTTTGAATATTTCTTGCCACTCCCTTCTGGCCTGCATAGTTTCTGTTGAGAAATCAGCTGATAGTCCTATGGGTGCTCCCTATATTGGTTACCTACAAAGGTAACCAACTGCTTTTCTCTTGCTGCTTGTAAGATCTTCTTTTTGTCTTTTGCCCTTGATATATTGATGATGATGTGTCTCGTAGTATTTCTTTTTGGATTCCTCTTGTTTGGGGTTCTGTACGCTTCCTGTACTTGTAAGTCTATTTCTTTCACCAGGTGGGGGAAGTTTTCTGATATTATTTCTTCAAATATGTTTGCAGTATTTTGCACTCCCTCTTCTGGCACCCCCATAATTCTGATGTTGGTGCCCTTGAAGTTGTCCCAGAGGCTCCTTACACTATCTTCAACTTTCTGGATTCTCTTTAATTCTTGCTTCTCCAGAGGAGTGTTTTTTGGATCTTTGTATTCCATCTCTTTGATCTGATTCTGCTGTTGGATCTCTGCATAATATTTTCCAATTTAGTCAGTTTATGTATAATTTTTAGTTGGGTCTCATGAAGTTTATCGACCTTTTCTAGGATATTCTTGCATAACCTTAGAACCCTAGTTCTGAACTCTATATCCTCCATCTCTTTTGTTTGGGATCTATTTCCTTGTCTCGGCATTTTCGCTGTTTTTCAGAGTTGGTAGGATGGCTTTGTGTGTTTGGTGTCCTATATGGCCCAGTGGGTCAGCCTCCTCAGTTACCTGAGGTAGACACTCTTGGTGCTCCCCTTTGTGGACTGCGTGCACAGCCTTATTGTAGCTAAGTATTGTTGTGAATTGACCTTCAGGCCAATTGGATGTGGGTATCAGCTGTATCTACTCTGGGATAAATTCTGTATTGGAGACAGTCTTATAGGATCAGACTTGAAAGACTGCAGAAGCCTCTGCTCAGCTTAGATGGGGCGGAGTCTCAGGGCTGAACTGACAGTCTTGGCTTCCGCCCTGCCCTTGTGCGCTCGCCTGAGTTTCCGCCTGACCGCTGCCTTCCATGGCTCCCCTGCGTTTCCGCCTGACCGTCCAGGTTCCCCGTGCAAGAGCGTGGGTGCCCCAGGGAGTTTGGAGCTTCTGACTCCTTCCGCTACAGAGAGGCTGCAGCAGCCTCTACGGTCAGACCTCTGCAGGTACTCACTCTCGCCCGCGACTGTAGCTCAGCGCTTTGCAACTCCCAGTCCGATCCGTGAGCCTCTCTCCTTCTTTCTAGTTGTAAATATCCTACTCCACCAGCTTTCCTGTGGTTTTGATGAAGTCCTTTTTGATTTTAGTTGTGTGTGTTTTTTTAATTGTTGATGAGGCAGCAGCTTAGGAGACTACTTACCTAGGCCGCCATCTTGGTTTTCTTCTCTTTTTTAAAATCTATTTTATTATTGATTTTTTTTTTCCAGCGGAAGGGAGAGGGATAGAGAGTTAGAAACATTGATCAGCTGCCTCCTGCACACCTCTCACTGGGGATGTGCCTGCAACCAAGGCTCATCCCCTTGACCAGAATCAAACCTGGGTCCTTTTAGCCCACAGGCTGACATTCTATCCACTGAGCCAAACTGGTCGGGGCCAGCACAGCTTTTTCTTAACCTTGCAGGTCCCTAGAAAAGCCTCACCCCAAAGACTCTATGCCGCGGAAGACAGCTGGGTCTGGTTTTCGGCCCTGTTGGAAACCTAAGCTCATTCAAGCCAGCCCCTCCCTGCTTTAAACCTCTCCCCTTTCACCTTAGCCCTGGTCTCTATTTGCTGGGACATCAACTGGCCCCTCCCTTTTCTGCTCCTTTGTCACTCACGATTATTCTGCAAGTTCCCCATTTGTCATCCTGGCCCAGTCCTGTCCCCTAGCCCAGCTCTCTGCGACTTTTGTCCCCTTTCTGCCTTTGACCCTATCCCTCCTGTCCCCACAGGCTCCTGCCGCCGGCTCAGGACGGCTTCGAGGTGCTGGGAGCAGCTGAGCTAGAGGCCGTGCGAGAGGCCTTCGAGAGGGGCGGCCTGGAGGCAGCGCTCTCCTGGGTCCGCGCTGGCCTGGAGCGCCTGGGCAGCGCCCGGCTGGACCTGGCCCTCGCCGGCACCGCTGACACGGGCTTCGTGCTGGACATGCTGCTTGGCTTGGACACGGGGGACCCGGGTGCTGTGCCCGCTTCGGCGCCCACCGGGCCCACACCCTACCCCGCCCCAGAGCGCCCCAATGTGGTGCTCTGGACCATCCCTCTGGGCTCCGAGACTACGGCGGCCGCCCCCCACCCAGCCCACTACGATGCCCTCATCCTGGTCAGCCCTGGAGCCCCCACCGCGGAGGACTGGGCCCAGGTCCGGCCCTTGGTGCTGCCGGACGCCCCGCTGGTCTGCGTGCGAATAGACGGTGAGGGCGAGGACCCGGAGTCTCTGGAGGAAGAGGAAACGGCTGAGAAGCCCGGCGGGGAGAAGAGCTTAGAGGAGGAGGCACGCCGCGAGGGAAGGGACCAACGTGGCCCCGGATGGCAGAAAGCAGGCGACGGGGACGGTTCAGAGAAAGCAGGCAGCGAGAGTTTGCAGCAGGTTGGCGGCAGCGCGAAGCAGTCGGGCGGTGGGGACTCTGAGCTCCAGGACGACGTGTGGGAGGTGCTGGAGGAGGCGCCGCCGCCCGTGTTCCCGCTGCGGCGGGCCGGGCTCCCCGGGCTCTGCGCGTGGCTGCAGCGCGCGCTCCCCGCGGCCCAGGCGGGCGCGCTGCTGCTGGCGCTGCCCCCCGCGTCCCCGCGCGCGGCCCGCACCAAGGCGGCGGCGCTGCGGGCCGGGGCGTGGCGGCCGGCGCTGCTGGCTAGCCTGGCGGCGGCGGCGGCCCCGGTGCCCGGGCTCGGCTGGGCCTGTGACGTGGCGCTCCTGCGCGGTCAGCTAGCAGAGTGGCGGCGGGCGCTGGGGCTCGAACCCGCGGCGCTGGCTCGGCGCGAGCGCATGCTGGGCTTGGCTCCCGGGGAGCTGGCCCGGCGGACGCGCTTCCCCGGCCCAGTGACGCGCGCCGAAGTGGAGGCGAGGCTGGGGGCGTGGGCGGGCGAGGGCACCGCGGGCGGGGCGGCGCTGGGGGCGCTCTCCTTCCTGTGGCCGGCAGGGGGCGCGGCGGCCACGGGCGGCCTGGGCTACCGCGCGGCCCACGGGGTCCTGCTGCAGGCGCTGGACGAGATGCTGGCCGATGCGGAGGCCGTGCTGGCACCCCACGCGCCGGCTCAGTGAGAGGTGGGAGGAGGGCCGGGGCCAGCGGGGTGCTCCGCCAGGGGCTGAGGACTCCAAGTCCGGTTTAGAGGAAGGGGTTTGGGGGTCCAGACTCTGGCCTGGGATGTCTGGGCCTCAGATAACAGAGCAAGTATGTCGCCAATCCGAATCCTGTGTGTTTGAGGGGGATGAAACTGGCTGTTGGTTGGGTTATGTGGCTTCTAGACACCCGGATTCCTAGGTCTTGAAGGGGAATGGAATCTGGGAGTCAGGACTCCTGCTTTCTCTGGGGATTATGGGGCAGGACCCCTGGACTTGTGTCCTGAAGGGAGTTGAGCAGTTGGACTCTAGAAGGGGGTAGATCCTGCACATACGGGACATCTAGTCCTCCACGGGGAGGTGGTGTGGAAGCCCTGGTTCCCCGTGAGGGACTTGTCCCTCGTATTGGGGGTTCCAGGATGGGGGAGGAGGGACCTGGGTACTCCGGGGAGCTGGGACTCCTGGACTTCTAAGGCACAAAGGGATGTAGGGTGTAGGCTTTCTAGGGGGAAGGATGTAGTGGGCTTTGAACCTTCATGGGGGGGAGGGCAGTCCCCGGGGTCTCAGACTCCTGGCTCCCAAGAGGCCTGTGGTTCCTGACTCCTGGATGGTGGGAGGTCTGCGTCCAGAGGAGGGTATAGTCTGTGTGACAGAGCTAGAAACCCTCCAGTCTCTTGGGGAGAAGAGAGGTGTTCAGTACTTGCTCCTAGGGAAGGAGGGCCCCAGCATTTGTGGGGAGGATGGCCACAGAAATGAGGGGGAGTGAGGCAAGGGGCCTGGTGGCCTCTGGGGGTGGCCAGACACCAGGAATAAGGCTTTCTGGCAGGAACCCATACCTCAGAGGTATCTCCTGCAAATCCCTGGAAGCTGCCCCTCTCTGTGACTTTGGCTGGGGAGGGATAAGACCGCCCCCATTTCACAGGTGCTGAGCGACTTGGAGCTCTCTGGGGAGTCTGCTCCTCTGTCCCGCTCCTTTAGTGGCTTCTGGTTTTGGACTTGTTTCTGCTGTTAAACCTGAACCCTTTCTGGTCTTGGCATTTTGTACATCTGCCTTTTTGGAGAGGCCGCTGAGCTGCTGCACTAACCCAGACGTTTCTGTGTGGGCCCCTTGGTGTATGTGCACAGGGAGCCACATGAGCAAGGACCCAGGAGGCCGCTGGCAGGCGGTGCAGCCCGTGGGGTGGGCCACGGGGGAGGCAGATGCAGAAGCCCTGCCTCAGGACCATGGAACTTGTGCATTCTGCCTAAAATTTCCATGAGTGGCTCCTTCTGTCAATCGGGTCTCAGCTCAAATGTCCCCTCAGAGACCTTCCCTGACCACTCTAACTGAAGTAGCTCACCGCCCCCCTCCCCCAATATCATCTCAACTGGTTAATTTTCCTTGTCGTAATTATTACTGTAGACAATTATTTATTTATTTACCTATTGTTAGCTATTATCCCCTTGTCTGTCTTGTTCTGTGCTGTATCCCCAGCACCCAGAAGAGTGCTTGACACACAGTAGGTGCTTAGTAACTATTTATTACTTTAATTTATTAGTCAGAACTAGGACTGGAAATGTAGATTGTCATTCTCTTGCCACAAGCCAGGGAGCAGGATTGAGATGAGGAGAGAAAGTGCCTGTCTGAGGCCGGGGACCTGGGAGGCAAGCACAGCTTTGCCACCGTCACCCTGGGTGGCTTGGACGAGTGCCTTACTTTCTCCTCTGTAAAACGGAAGTGCTGGGTGACAACCATCACTCCTGAGACCCCATTTCCTTTGACAGCTGGAGGCAAGGCTAACTGATCGGAGGGGCAGGTGCTGGAGGGCTGGCTCCCCTGTCTGCAGCTTGAACTCCCCCCACTGGCACAGTTTGTCCCATTCAAGTTGAGATGGTGAAGATGGGAAAAGCATTTGGCTCTACAGAATGGCTCCAGGCATTGTCAAAGCTCTCAGTCTTAGGGGAATACAATTCTACTATAGCTCTAGGATCAGACAGTCCTGCTGACTTTGGGGTGACCTGGAGCAAGTCACTCAGCAAATGGTGTCTACCTTACTGGGCATTGTGAGAGTTCAATGTATATGTAGGTACATGCATTCTCTCTCACATGTCAACATACTGCAGGGTGCCCCGCCTCCCCTGCCCCCGAGAGGCTCAGCACACTGGGAGCTCAAGAGGTAGTCTGCTTGCTCTTGCCCACATGCCCTCGGCCCCGGGCAACACCAAGATGACTCTATTTTGACACCATCTCTGATTTGGTTCTGTCTGACATCTCTGCTATCTGCTCCAAATTCCCTTTGCCCTTATGGCAATGGGGATCATGCCAGAGATCATACCTGAGAAGGCAAGACCCAGTTTTGTTTGCATGTGCCTGTTGGGGAGTGCTGGTTGTGTTCCTGTATATAACTGTGTATTGGTACTCTCCAGTGTCACGACTACCTTCTGGAGTGGTTGCCTTTTAAATCATGACTTTTGATGACATTTGACTTTTAGACTTCTCGGAGGCATAAGGTTGCCAGTGGGCATCTGTCTGTGGGCATCCAAGCAGAAAAGACTGCGTCTCCCTTGTGGACACATCACTGGCTGCCATGGGGGGTGTCTACGCGACACCTTCAGCCTGGAAGACCCTCAAAGGCAAGAATTCAGGAAATGCATGATGAATCTCGGTGTTGCCATCTGCCCAAAACAGAATAAGCACAAAGAACTTGAACATTCATCCCATCTCAGCACCTTGGCTGAGTTTCCTATATTATTGGATAATGATGGAAGGACTGTGGCCATTGGGTGGAGAACCATCAAAGGGTGAATGGAGCGTGTGGCTGGCCAGTGGTGCTTTTTGGAGGAGTGAATAAAGCTGAATAGAAATGCCTTTCCGTGTCTGTTCTTTTGGGATTTTATCTGGAGCTGGAAGCCTGGACTTGTGGGTCTCAGGGAGGGTGGAGCCAAGGCGGGGACTCCTGGGCCAGAAGGGAAAAGGAGTGAGGGTTCTGTACAGGAAAGCTTCCCTTTGGCTGAAATCAAGACACTAACTGGCCTGGCCAGCATGGCCACTGACCTATAAACCAGGTCACAGTTCCATTCCCAGTTAGGTTAGGGCACATACCTGGGCTGCCGGCTCGATCCCCACTGTGGAACCTGCAGGAGGCAGGAATCAACGATTCTCTCTTATCATTGGTGTTTCTTTGTCACCTTTTCCCATCCTCTCTGAAATCAATAATTTTTTAAGAGAGGGACTATCTGTATCTGAGTTTTGCCTCCCTGGGGATGGGTGGGCCAGTGGCTGTTTTGACCTTGTGATGGTAAAGCATCTTACATCCAACCTGTCTGGTCCATTAATGCCTCCAGTTTGTTCAGCCTCTCTAGCCAGCCATGCCCTTGGATAGTCCCTTCTCATTCTGACTCCAGACCTGGCCACGTGACCACAGGAAACATGATACGGGCAGAGGCTTGGGAAGTGCAACAGGAAAACCCGGATAATCTGCTGGGTCATAAGAGATGTGGCCCAGTCAGCCGTGACACCCCAATCCACAGCTTGAGAACCCTCCAAAACAGCTGCCTAGCTGACAGCAAATGAATCCAGCTGGGACCAGCTGAAGGACCACCCAACTGGTCCCAGACCAAATGGCTGACACATAAAATCATGAGCAAGCCGAAACCGGTTTGGCTCAGTGGATAGAGCGTCGGTTTGCGGACTGAAAGGTCCCAGGTTCGATTCCGGTCAACGGCATGTACCTTGGTTGCGGGTACATCCCCAGTAGGGGGTGTGCGAGAGGCAGCTGATAGATGAAACTCCCTCATTGATGTTTCTAACTCTATTCCTCTGTCTTCCTCTCTATAAAAAATCAATAAAATATATATTTTTTAAATCATGAGCAAAATAAAAGGTGATTGTTCTAAGCCACCGACTTTTAGATTGGTTTATTATATAGTAAAGATGACTAATACAGGCTTGCTCCTCTCTCTGTGATGTGGTCTCTTCCTCCCACCCCCTTCAACATGACCAATTAAATAAAATTTCAAGCTCTGCCACTTTTTACCTGTGAACTCCAATGTGACATCCCTTCTGAGCCTCAAATTCTTTTCCTGAAATGAGAAGAGTAGGGCCTATCACGTGAAGCTGTGAGGACGAGAAAGTGCCCCCAAGAGGCCACAGTGGCCACTGATGCTGTCCGTGAAACATGCCCACGTCACAGCACAGGGTTGCACTCGGGGCCCCATGGGGTTTGGTGGGGCCATGTGACCAGCTCCAGCTGAGGAGTTGCATCAAGTCCTTTGTGAGTCACAGCATTTAATCACTCACGTGAGACTTCCCCGTGCACAGAAACGGGCAGTGTGCACGGCGGTGGCTGCCTTAGGATGATAAGCAGAACACCCGTGGATGGTGCCAAACACAACACGTAGGTGAAGGAAGAATCAAACTGCTGTGAGCGGGTGTTTGCTCAACAAATACCATTCCTCTCCCTCCCACGGGAGGGGAGGGTACGTCCCCGCTCCCCGGATGTTGGCTTGGACCGCGAGCTTTGCTTTACTTGGTGAAGTGTTGGCAGACCCGACCTCGGCAGGAGCTTTCTGCGCCCTTGGCTTTTGTGCTCCGGTGACCTGCCAGGGAGCCACTAGTCCCAGAGGTGTGTGAAACCCCAAAGAGGAGGACATGGATCCTCCCGAAACTGGAGCCAAATCAGCCAGAGCATGACCAGGAGCAGGCAGAGCCACCCCGGCCTCCCACGAACCCTTAGGAAAGAAGAATGCTTATTGTGGTGTCTGCTCTGAGATGCGTTGTTACACAGCATGCCTGCACATGTGTTGACTAATACAACTTTGTTGTTTTGAGCCCCTGAGATGAGGGACTTCCTTGTTACTGTAGCATAATCTAGTCTGTCCTGATGACGACCCTGTTCAGTGTCCTCACCTGCAGACGAAGGCCGTTCAGGAAGTGGCAGCCATTATGATGATTACTACTTAGGCAGTGTCTCCAGAAGCAGCGCTGCCTTAGACGGCTGGGCACTGCACTGAGTGCTCTTTTATTTATTATTATTATTATTTCACTCTTACAGTAACTCTATGAGGTTATAACTATTTTTTTATATATATTTTATTGATTTTTTACAGAGGAAGGGAAAGGGATAGAGAGTTAGAAACATCGATGAGAGAGAAACATCGACCAGCTGCCTCTTGCACACCCCCTACTGGAGATGTGCCCGCAACCAAGGTACATGCCCTTGACTGGAATCGAACCCGGGACCTTTCAGTCCGCAGGCTGATGCTCTATCCACTGAGCCACACCGGTTTCGGCATAGGTTATAACTATTGATATCCACATTTTGCCAACATGAAAACCGGCAAAAAGAGGGCAAGCTTACACGGGAGAAATGATCAGGACTCTAACCCTCCCTAGGGGTTGGTCCAAGGCAAATGACACCCTAATCTGTACCTCAGTTTGTTGATCTGTAAAGTGGGGATAATAATACCAACGGTAGAGTTGCTGTGATTATGAAATGAAGTACAGCATGTGAGACATTTAGCACAGGGTCCCAGCATGGAGTAACCCCTTAATAAAAGTAGGGTTTGCCCCACCCCCTCTCTCTACAACACACCTCCCTGCGACGCATCAAAGACTCAGGCTTGCTTGAGCCGAAACCGGTTTGGCTCAGTGGATAGAGCCTTTGGACTGAACGGTCCCAGGTTCGATTCTGGTCAAGGGCATGGACCTTGGTTTCGGGCACATCCCCAGTGGGGGGGGGGTGTGCAGGAAGCGGCTGGTCGATGTTTCTCTCTCATCGATGTTTCTATCTCTCTATCCTTCTCCCTTCCTCTCTGTAAAAAAAATCAATAAAATAGCTGAAACTGGTTTGGCTCAGTGGTAGAGCGTTGGTCTGCGACTGAAAGGTCCCAAGTTGGATTCCCGTCAAGGGCATATACATTGGGCACATCCCCGGTAGGGGGTGTGCAAGAGGCAGCTGGTCGATGCTTCTCTCTCATCGACATTTCTAGCTCTCTATCTTTCTCCCTTCCTCTCTGTAAAATATCAATAAAATATATATTTTTTAAATCAATAAAATACATTTATTTTAAATTTATTGAAGACTCAGGCTCGCTCTGTTCATCTGTTTAATTATAGGCACACGGGGAGCTGCAGGCTGAGACAAATGGGGACTTCAGGCCACACGTTCCTCGGGTCTTCACTCGCCCCTGCCAGGGGGCTGCGGGGCCGGAAGGCAGTCTGCTCGGCGGAGGAAGTAGAGATAGGAGGGCGAGGGCACCTCGGCGCCAGGCTGGGTGTTGCAGGCGCTCTCCGTGGCACAGCCTCGCGTGGCAAACCTGGCGTTGATGATGCCTGGGGGGGAGGTTTCAGAAAGGAGTCAGGGCCCCCAACCACTCCCTCCTCGGGACCTAGACACCTTGGGCCTGCGCCTCCTCACCCAGGTCTCTGGGGCCACCCTCTCCCCTAGAACCTGGGAGCACTGGCCGCCTCCAGTTCTGGGCAAGGTGACCAGACGTCCTGATTTTTAACAATTTGTCCCGCAACCGGGACTTTTTAAAAAAATATATTTTATTGATATTTTACAGAGAGGAAGAGAGAGAGATAGAGAGCTAGAAACGTCGATGAGAGAGAAACATCGACCAGCTGCCTCTTGCACACCCCCCACCGGGGGATGTGCCCGCAACCAAGGTACATGCCCTTGACCGGAATCGAACCCGGGACCCTTCAGTCCGCAGACCAACGCTCTACCACTGAGCCAAACCGATTTCGGCAACCGGGACTTTTTTAAAACGCCGCGGGAGCCGGAACCGGTTTGGCTCAGTGGATAGAGCGTCGGTCTGCGGACTGAAAGGTCCCAGGTTCCATTCCAGTCAAGGGCATGTGCTTTGATTGCGGGTACATCTCCAGTAGGAGGTGTGCAGGAGGCAGCTGATCGATGATTCTCTCTCATCGATGTTTCTAGCTCTCTATCCCTCTCCCTTCCTCTCTGTAAAAAATCAATAAAATATTTTTTTTTAAAAAACAAAAAAACGCCACGGGACAATTTGTTAAAAATCGGGACTGTCCCGCCAAGATCTTTCCGGAAATCGGGACGCCTGGTCACCTTAGTTCTGGGGCCCCTGGGCACCCCTCCCTCCGAGATCCAGGGGCCTGCCCCTCACCAGCCTGCACTCTGCCAGCGAAGTAGATGCAGTGGGTTTCCTGGCCGACGCAGCGGGCTGCCTGGGTGCCCGGGCACGTCTCCTGGAAGGGTACGATGCAGGCCGGACACTGGAGGCCATTCTCCGTACGGTTGTTCTCGGGAGCTGGGAGGGGGGTGCAGTACAAGGTACAAGAGACCTTTAGGGAGCCCCCCCTAATAATAAATCTCACAATAACCCCGAGGCACAGCGGTTATGGGCCCTGCATTTACAGGAGCAGAGGCAGGGTCTGGAGCAAGGTGCCTCCCCAGGCTACAGCGCACAGGGAGCGGCGGGCGCGGGCACACACCGGCTCTCGGGGCAGGCCGGAAGAGGCTCACTCGCGGGGCAGGGGTGAGCTGGCACTTACGGGGCACCGAGCCGCGGTTGCAGCCGTCGCTCTGGCAGCAGTGCGTGTTGGACACCAGGTAGTCCTTGGGGCCCATGGTGGTGGACACGAACCCCGAGTAGCAGTCGCTGAACTTCATGCAGGCCTTGTAGCTGTTCACTGAGTGGTGGCCCTCTGAGGGAGGGGGCGCGAGGGGAGGGCTGGGGTAGAGTTGACCCCTGCCTGGGGCCCCTCCCCACCCCACAGCTTCCCCACCCCGGGACTGTCTAGCATGGTCTTTTCCAGCCCCCCTAAAGCCATACCCCCTTATCTACCCGGGTGCAACATGAGATGCTCTCTTCCAGCCTTCCTTCACAGGCTTGGGAGCCACTTTCAACCAACTGTGGGGTGCCGGCCCCCACACCGCCGCCCTGAAATGTCCACAGCCCTCTCTGAGCGGTGTCCTCTGGCTTCCTCCCGGTCACTCCCCAGACCCCCAGCTGAGGGCCTCTGGCCACCCGCTCTGGCTACCCCCCAACCGGGCCTTAAGTGTCTCCTCCAGTCCCCACCGCCTTCCCGCCCCAGCCAGTCCAAAGGTGTCCCCTCTTCACCTCACCGAAGGGTGGCTTTCCCCCTCGGCTTCCTCTCCCCACCCCTCCACCCCCACCCCTCCACCCCAGGGTCTGTGTCCCCTCCCACAGGGGGCGGTCAGTGTCTCTTCAAGCCTTTCAGGTCCTCCCCCACCTGCCCAGGCGGACCAGGTCAGGGGGCAGCCTGCCAGCTCTGTCCTGCCTTCCTTACTCGCCCCCCCTGCTGGGGTGGTGCCTTCCTACACTCGGGGTGCCCCCACCTGCTGCCACAGCCTTCATTCCTACACCACGCCCCCTTCTGCGGTCCCTTCCATTGCTCCCCGTCTCCCCCTCCCTTTCTCAGGTCTGGGCTGGTCCCTTCATTTAAGTCCTCCCCTCCTCTCCCCTCCTCTCCCCTTCTACTCCCTCCTGCCCCTTCCCTGCATCTCCGTGCTTCGGGATTATCTTCCCTCTCCCTGCTCCCATCTGCTGTGGTTCCTTTTATTTCTCTCCTCCTGCCCCAAGATCTCCTCCTCCTCCTCCTCCTTCTCTTCCTCCTCCTCCTCCTCCTCCTCCTCCTCCTCCTCCTCCGATCGCTGGGGTGGTCTATTCCTCCCTCCCTCCCTCCCTCCCTCTCTCTCCCTTCCTACCCCCTAGCCTCTTCCTTTTCCGGACCACACACACACACACACACACACACACACACACACACACCCCGCCTATTAGGTCCTTCCCCACTCCCTGCTCTGCTCCCCGCGTCCTTTCCTCACCCCGTCCTGTCCTTCCGGAGAAAGTCCCTACACCCCACCCCACCCATCCTCTCTCTTGGAAAGGCTCATTTCCGGAAACCCCTGACAGTCACGGTTCCCATCACTGCCCTGCATTCCCTGTCCACCCCCCTCGGCACAGCCCTGCCCTCCCCCTGCGCGCCCGCCACCGACCCGGCCGGTCCCTCCCTCCCCGGGGAGACGCCGGGGCTCCTACTGGTGCTCGACTCGCCCACGATGGCCACGCAGGCGTCCTTGCCGGCCTCGCACGTCTTCATCTTCCCGCTGCACGTGGGCCCGGAGCCCCTGCACACCTCGCAGCTCAGCGGGCGGCCTGCAGGGCAGAGGGCAGGGCTGTGGGGTGCAGGGGCCTCGGGGATGCAGGGTGGGGGGGCAGGGGCGGCCTGGGGTGGGGGTGAGGGCGGGCGGCTCCCTGCTCCTGGGTGGGGCGCTGACCGCTGTCCAGGGAACTGTCCAGCGCCTGGCAGGGACGCGCTGGGGATGCCCGCAAAGCTGCTTCCCGAGGCGGGAAGCGACTCCACCACGGAGCCTGTTTTCCTAATTACAAGGCTGGGGCCTCGGGACGCTGGGTCCTCCGGAAAGCTCAGGGCCAGGGAGGAGGTTTCCAGGGGATTTTGTGAAGCTTCAGGCCCAGCTGGTTCTTGGATGTGGGCCCCTCCTCGTGGGAATCACGTGTAGGTCTGTGGACAGCAGACGCTCCGGAAGTGGAACCTGAATGAGTCTGAGGTCTGCATCCCGGTTTAGGAATGGAGAGCGAGGACCAGGAGGGCTGAGGGCATGGACCCCGAGAGAGGAGGCAGCTTGGGGCCCAGACCCCTGGGACCTGGGGAAGGTGGGGCTCGCCTGCACTCCTGCCTCTGAGGGAGGAGAGGCTGGGGCTTGATTTCCCTAGAGTCCAAGAAAAAAAGGTAATCTCTCCATCTCCCCCCAGTTTTTAAAAATACATTTTATTGATTTTTTACAGAGAGGAAGAGTTAGAATCATCAATCAGCTGCCTCCTGCACGCCCCCTCCTGGGGATGTGCCCACAACCAAGGTACATGCCTTTGACTGGATTCAAACCTGGGACCCTTCAGTCTGAGGCAAACCGGTTTCGGCTCTCCCCCCAGTTTTTAAAAATGTCCCTTCTTAATCATGCTTTCATCTGATTTTCTAAAGTTTAAATGTCTTATTTTGAGACCCCCTCCTGGAGGACGGAGGATTCAGCCCACCCTGCCCCGTCCTTCCTCAGAGAGCCAATCCAAGAGCCTTTGAGCTTTTCCTCTCTCGGCCCCAGTCTTTCTCTCCCCGTAGCTTCTGCCTTCAACATGACCCTGAGTTCCCAGGACGCCTGCCCTTTCCCTCGGAGGGACCTCGCTGACTGCTCCCTCCTGGTCCTCTCTTTCCGAGGATGCCGGAGGCCAGTCTCCGGTCACTTACCGAGACCCAGCAGGGTGCCGAGCAGAGCGAGGGCCAGCAGGAAGGTGCTGGGTGTCGGGGACGGCCTCATGGTGTGTGAGCCGGCAGCCCCAGGTTCCCAGTACTTATAGGAAGCGGAGGAGGGGCGGGTCCGGACCCACCTTCCCCCTGGGGAGAGAAAGAGCTGAGGTAAGATCTCCGGGCAGGCCTCAGCGGCTCTGGGTTGGGGAGGTGGAACCCGAATCCTAAAGGAACATGGGCATCTTGTGCCCAGGCCCCTCCTCCCCAGGGACCCCAGGAGTCTGGGCTTCCAGCCCCTTCTATCAGGACTCAGAGGGGC
The DNA here is from genome assembly GCA_963924515.1 of Vespertilio murinus. Classification (NCBI taxonomy): domain Eukaryota; kingdom Metazoa; phylum Chordata; class Mammalia; order Chiroptera; family Vespertilionidae; genus Vespertilio; species Vespertilio murinus. The sequence goes on along the minus strand of OZ004716.1, from coordinate 40,055,274 downwards.
ACTTTCCTGTTTTCTCACTCCCCGCAGCTCCCCTCCCCCCCCTTTGTTTTTTCCAAAGCCCAAGGTCAAAATCAGGGTCACTGGATTCCCTGTAGGTGTAGGACACCTACAAGGTCTGAGAACCCCTCTCTCTTCTCTCTCACCTCGAGGAGGCACCCTGCGTGGGTGGGGCCCTACCTGGGAGCGCCGAGCACGTCCAGGCTCGTTCTGCGGGGGCACAGGAGCCTTGTCTCCCTCCCCTTCCTCATGGGCTTGGCTCATCCTCCCTGTTCTTTGTTCGGGCTGTCTCCTGCTCCTACCCGCCCGGGGCTGTCTCTCTGGGTCTGGCGGGGGCCCGAACAGAAGGGGTGCCTGTCCATGGGCAGCGATGGGCGTGGCAAGAGACAGATGCCCACAGGTCACATTGGGAAACTGAGGCATGGGTGGAAGCACGCTAGGCTGGGTGTGTGTGTCTGGTTTGGGCTTATGCTTTGTGTTTTATTGAGGGAGGTTCTTGATCCACTCTCTCCTGGCCTCAGGCTTAACCCTGAGAGAGAGCTGAGATGTTTTTTTTTCCCTTTGTGTGTGTGTGTGTGTGTGGGAAGCTAGCGGGGGAAGAGTGTAGCTGCAGGACCGGTGGAGGATCCGGTTGCAAGCAGGCTCCGAGGCTCTCAGCAAAAATTCGCTCAGGTTTGCGGTCCTCTAGCAGAAAGACTTCAGTTTGGGCGGTGACCACGTCGTCCAATGAGAATGGGGGAATTTCTTCCGGGGACCAATCCCGGAGGCCGCTCCCGGATGTTGCTAGGCGCCCAGAGAAGCGGGATGTGACCATCGCCGGAAGGAGGGGCTAAAGAGTGACAGGGCCGGGGAGGGGGCGGGGCTAGAGGAAAAGCTCGTTGCTAGGGGAACTCAGAGCCACTCTTCGGAGGGGCCGCACTGCGCAGGCGCCGGGTCGACGCGTGCGCCGGCGCGCCGCGGTTTGAAAGGCCCGAGCCTCGCGCGCGCGTGCGCACTTGCAGCGCGCGCAGGGCGCACCCCCTCCTCGCCCCCCCTGAGCTCGGACCCTCCTTCGTCCTTCAGGGCCCGCGAAGCCCACGACGTGGACATGCCGGAGATCCGCCTCCGCCATGTGGTGTCCTGCAGCAGCCAGGACTCGGTGAGGGGCCGGGGTGCGGGAGGCCGGGAGACGCCAAGGCTTTCCTGAGGGGGGCGGGCTCCGTGAGAACTTTCGGGGTGTAAAAGGGACCTTCATGGGAGGCTGGGGGGGGGGGCGGGGTTCCGGGAGGTCGTAAGGGCATTCTGAGAGAGATTTGGACTTGGGGGACTCCCGGGAGTCTCTGGAAGTCCCGGAGAGAAAGGAGGAAGCGGAGCGCCTCCGGGTAGAGTTCGAGGGTGAACTTCAGGGCGAAGGGCTGAGGGGGCTCCGGGCGGGGCGTGGGGAGAACTAACGGGGCACCTAAAGCTGGGGGGCCGCAGAGGGCTTGGGAGGGCTCGGAGGGATACTCTGGAGGTTGGGGGCCTAGCTTTCATCTGGGTAGCCTAACTTTCCCTTCCCCGCTCCCGTCTCCAGACCCACTGCGCCGAAAACCTCCTCAAGGCGGACACGTACCGGAAGTGGCGGGCAGCCAAGGCCGGCGAGAAGTCCATCTCGGTGGTGCTCCAGGTGACCCTGCCCGCCCCCCTCTCCGTAGGGGCGCCCCTGGGCCTCAGCTTCCTTTCCTGGACAATGGCAGCATCTCTGTCTCTGTCTCTGTCTCTGTCTGTCTCTCTCCTTACCTCTTTCCTTCTCCCCCCCCCCCCCAACCTTTCCCCCATTCTCCCTCCCTCCACTCTCTAAAAATCAATGGCAAACATATCCTGTGGTAAAGACGAGCAGCAAGGCGGCAGGAACAGCAGTTTATTTATTTTTATTTTTTTTATTACGGTATTATATGTGTACATATCTTACCATTGCCCCCTCTCCCATTTATGCCCTCCCTCCCCAGAGTTCTGTGTTCGTTGGTTGTACTTAGATGCATGCATACCAGTCCTTCGGTTGTTCTCCTATCTCCCCCCAGGTCTCCTTCCCCTCCCCGCTGTCATTTGACAATCTGCTTGTTTTATGGTGACTATCTCAGGACCACACGAATAGAATCCGCTCCTCATTTGGCAGTCTGCTTGTTTTATGGTGACTATCTCAGGACCACACGAATAGAGTCCGCTCCTCCTCTGGTTCTCACCGCCCCTACACCCGGGTCCCACTGCTTCCCAGGGGCACTCGGCTCACCCGGGGCACACGGCCCCCTGGGAGCAACAGCAGTTGAGACCGGCCCCTTCACTTCTCCCCTCCCTGTGCTCAGTGTCTCCGGCCGTGTTTTCTCACCTGCCTCTTGGGGACGAGGAGGTTCAGGCCCAGGGTTATTGTGATAATTCGGTGACATAATGTCTGCAGATGTGGCCCGTCAACACCTCGGTGTTTGTGTAAAGGGAGGGATTCCTGTTTTCACAGCTGAGTGATGGTTCTGCCGGGCTCTCTTAGGATCCCCGGGGAAACGTCCTGGGAGCCCAGGAGGATCACCCCATTCTGTACCTCAGCTGCAGTGGGCGCAGAGGAGACAGGATATGGGGGTGAGGGAGCCCGAGGAGCCGCAGGGTCCTCCGGCCTGGGGAACTGAGGGAGACAGGGCTGCTGCCACTGAAGCGGGGACCCAGAGAGGGGCAGCCTGAGAAGGTGATGTGTCCACTGGGCATGTCCAGGTTTGACATGACTTTGGGATTTCCATGGGGCGTCATCTGGCTGGCAGCTAGGGGTCGGACCCGGAGCTGGAGACAGGTGTGGAATCTGTTAGTACGGGACGGGACCTATAGGTTCAAGAGTGGGTGGATCCAGTTGTTCATTCATTCACCGGCTAATTAGTTATAAAGCACCTTCTGTAGGCCAAACTGTCTTAGTATTGGGCAGTGAACAGCATCAGACAGGCCAGTCCTGTGGAGCTTTCATATGTTGGTGGGGAAAGTCAGAAGTAAAACATGAGTCAGCTGACGCGGGCTGTGGGAGAAAACCGACCAGGTGAGAGGAATGGGGAATGCCTCAGCTGGGGTAGGAGGCAGGAGCAAGAGGTATTTATTCATTTATTTATTTATTAAAAATATTTATATTTTTGCCAAAACCGGTTTGGCTCAGTGGATAGAACGTCGGCCTGTGGACTGAAAGGTCCCGGGTTCGATTCCGGTCAAGGGCATGTACCTTGGTTGCAGGCACATCCCCAGTAGGGCTGTGCAAGAGGCAGCTGATCGATGATTCTCTCTCATCGATGTTTCTAACTCTCTATCCCTCTCTCTTCCTCTCTGTAAATTATCAATAAAATATATCTAAAAAAAAATAAAAATAAAAACCTCCTTTCTGTTTAGAAATATTATATTTTTATTGATTTCAGAGGGGAAGGGAGAAGGAAAGAGAGAGAGAGAGAGAGAGAGAGAGAGAGAGAGGGAAAGAGGGAAAGAGGGAGAGAGAGAGAGAGAAACATCAATGATGAGAGAGAGCCCCTATTGGTTTGGCTCGGTGGATAGACCGTCAGTCTCCGGACTGAAGGGTCCCAGGTTTGATTCCGGTGTAGGGCATGTACCTTGGTTGCAGCCACATCCTCAGTAGGAGGTGTGCAGGAGGCAGCTGATCAATGTTTCTCTCCCATCGATGTTTCTAACTCTCTATCCCTCTCCATTCCTCTCTTTAAAAATGAATAAAAACATATTTAAAAAATGATGAGAGAGAATCATTGATTGGCTGCCTCCTGCACACCCACTGGGGATCGAGTCTGTTACCTGGGCATTTGCCCTGACTGGGAATTGAACCGTGACCTCCTGGTTCATAGGCCTGAATCATGCTGGTCGGGCTTAAATATATTTTTATTAAGTTCAGAGAGGAAGGGAGAGGGAGAGATAAAAAACATCAATGATGAAAGAGAATCATTGATAGGCTGCCTCCTGTACGCCCCCCACAGGGGATGGAGCCTGCAACCGGCAACCCAGGCATGTGCCCTGACTGGGAATCGAACCCTGACACCCAGTTTATGGGTCAACACTACCACTGAGCAACACTGGCCGGACAAGAGGTTTTTGTTTGAATAGGGACTTAGGCAAGGCCTCCCTGAGGTGACATTTAAGCAGAGTGAGCTATGTTATAAGCCAGTGTTTCCCAAGCTTCTCTCATGATGAGAATCACCTGGTGGAGTTGTTAAAATACAGATTCCTGAATCCCAACTAAAGTGCTAAACTAGAATTTTTGGGAACATATAGGTAAAATTTTATATTTAACTCTTCCATAAACAAGAGCACGTGCCAAGCAAGAAAATCTAAGCTTAGAGCACTAGTTAAGTATACAATTTTACCTATGTGTTCCCAAAAATCCTAGTTTAGCACTTCTTAGTTGGGATTCAGGAATCTGTATTTTAACAACTCCACCAGGTGATTCTCATCATGAGAGAAGCTTGGGAAACACCGTAGCAGATTTCTGGGCTCCTAGGCAGGCTGAGGCTGCCTCAGAGGAGCAGCTGGGAGGCCTGTGGGGTGGAGCAGAGTTAGCCAGGGGGGGAGAAGTTGGAGATGAGCTAATAGGTTTGGGGGTGGGGGGAGGGCCCCATGACACTTAAGGCCTGAAAGCCATTGTAAGGACTTAAGCTTTTACTCTGGTTGAGAGAGGAGCCACTGAAAGGTGGCAGAGAAGAAATAGAATCTGACTTAGGTTCTCACAGATTCCTGATTCCTGATTTCTATGTTGAGAATAAACTGCAGGGGGCAAGTGTCTGAGCAAGCGGCATTGCAGCGGTTAACTTGTCTCATGTCAGAGATCCTTTGGGAGATCTGATTGCTTTGGCAGCTGCCAATATGCAGGGTGCCTCCACATTCCGTGAATGCTAATTTTGGTTCTTTTCAAGCAAGGGATGAGGGTAAAACTTCTGGACATCAAGACACATAGACTAAGCTGTGTTTTTTCCCTTCCCAACAATATTACGCTACCTCTGGATATTACCACATAGGATTCAGCCCTGCGCTCTTGAGAGCCCACATACCTTTTTTGCTTGCCACGGCCATAGAGTCTCTGTTGTCAGCCCATCACTTGTCTCAGGAGGGGAGTTTCCATGTTTGCTACTTCTGGCCAGAGGGGATGGCTGCCCAGCCTAGGTGTAACCCCAGTGCCCCACTGGAGGTGAGTTGTTTAGGAGAGATGTTGAACAGCAAGGTAGCACACGTTTCTCCTTTGTTTTTCAGTGGTTTTCTTCTTTCTTTTTATTAATCCTCAGCCAAGGTCATTTTTAGAGAGAGAGAAAGGGTGGGAGAGAGAAACATTGATCAGTTGCCTTCTGCATGCACTCTAATTGGGGATCGAACCTGCAACCTAAGTATGTTCCCTGACCAGGAATCAAACCCACAACTGGATGACACTCCAACCAACCGAGCCACACTGGCCAGGGCTCAGCGGTTGCAAATCACTTGGTTTTAAATTGGTTTTCACCTTCTTTTGATGTGTAACGTGTACAGCAAAGCACACAACTCTGAATCCTCAGCAAAGCACACAGCTCTGTGAATCCTCACAGACCGCAACTCTCATCTGCTCCACACTCAGATCAAGTTACAGGACATTCCACCCCCCAGACCTTCTTGTGTTCCTTCTTGTCTCTGCCCCCCGGAATGGTAACCATGATCTTGATGATTTTTAACAGCATCGATTTGTTTGGCTGGTTTTGAATTTTATATAAATAGCATGAGACAGTATATACTTCTGGGTCTGGCTACTCTCCGTGGTATACTTTGTTTTTTAAATATGTTTTTATTGATTTTTAAAATTTGTTTGAGAGAGAGAGACCTGCCATGGTGAGTGGCTCTGTGGTGCAGTGTGAATCAGGAGGTCATGGTTGGATTTCCCATCAGAGCATATGCCCAGGTTGGGGACTCAATCCCCAGTGGGGGGCATGCAGTAGGCAGCTTATCAATGACTCTCTCATTGATGTTTCTCTACCTCTCCCTTCCTCTCTCTAAAATCAATAAAAGCATATTAAAACATTAAAATTACATAGTATTTTTTCAGATAATTATATCCTGGAGATCCATTGCCATTGCATAAATTTGTACCTTTTAAGATTCATTCTTTTAAATTATACATAACATTGCCTTTCACGGATATGAAACAGTTTTTACAAGATGTCTCTTAGGAACTTTGCAAACCTCCACATGCCGTTTGTTTCACAGACCTGGCCGCAGGTGACAGTCATCTGTGCTTAAGGCCTGTTAACAGCTGACACTGCACACTCTTCTGAGGTAAAACTCACATAACATAAAACTCACCATTGTAACCATTTAAAGTCTACAGTTAGAGGTTTTTAGTATAGTGACAGTGTTCTGCAGTCAACACTCTGTTCTCCTTTCCCCAGGTTGCCCCTGACAACCACTGATCTCCTTTTTGTCTCTATGGATTTACCTATTCTGGACATGTCATATAGAGAGGCTGACACAATGTGGCTTTTTGTGCCTGGCTTCTCTCACTTAGCATATTATTATTATTTTTTTAAATATTTTATTGATTTTTTACAGAGAGGAAGAGAGGGGGATAGAGAGTTAGAAACATCAATGAGAGAGAATCCTCGATCAGCTGCCTCTTGCACACCCCCTACTGGGGATGTGCCCACAACCAAGGTACATGCCCTTGACCGGAATCGAACCCAGGACCTTTCAGTCCTCAGGCTGATGCCCTATCCACTGAGCCAAACCGGTTTCGGCAAGCATATTGTTTTCGAGGTTCCTCCGGGTGGTAGCATGTGTCAGTGCTTCATTCCTTTTTAGAGCTGAGTAATAATCCATCATTTGGATAGACCATACAATGTGTTTCCATTCATAAGTTTGTGGACATTTGATTTGGGTTGTTTCCATGTATACACATTTTTATCAAAAAATTTTTTATTTATCAAAAAGAAGAAAGCCGAAACCGGTTTGGCTCAGTGGTAGAGCGTCGGTCTGCGGACTGAAGGGTCCGGGTTCGATTCCGGTCAAGGGCATGTACCTTGGTAGCAGGCACATCCCCGGTGGGGGGTGTGCAGGAGGCAGCTGGTCGATGTTTCTCTCTCATCGATGTTTCTGGCTCTCTCTCCCTCTCCCTTCCTCTCTGTAAAAAATCAATAAAATATATATTTTTTTAAAAAAGAAGAAGAAAGAACAGAGGAGGAAGTCAGAGAAACACTGTCTGGCTGGAAGAAGCAGCGAGCATCCATGCTCTGAGAGGCCTGTGGGGGCCATGAGGCAACTGAGAGTTGTGTCCTGACTGTCAGCTAGGAATGGGAACCTCAGTCCTTCAACCACAAGGAAATGAATTCTGCCAATAGCCAGACCTTTTGAAAGAGGACCCTGAGCCCCAGATGAGCACCACAGATCTAGCCAGCACTAGATTTTAGCCCTGTAAAACCCTGAGCTGAGGATCCAGTCATCCTGTGTTAGACTTCTGATCTACAGAAACCGATAATAAGTGTATGTTGTTTTAAGCTAAGTATCTATACTAATAAAAGGGTAATATGGCAATTAGACTGGGAGACCTTCCGACATCCTTCCGGACAAAGCCATGGTGCTGGAGCTGAGGCAGAGGCGGTTAGGGGCAATCAGGCCAGGAGGGGAGGGCAATTGGGGATGATCAGGCTGGTGGGGGGGAAATTGGGGGTGAGCAGGTGGGGAGGAGCAGGCTGGCAGGGGGGGCATTTGGGGGTGAGCAGGCTAGTGGGGGGGCAGTTGGGGGTGAGCAGGCTAGCAGGTGGAGTTATTAGGGGTGATCAGGCAGGCGGGCAGGCAGGTGAGCGGTTAGGAGCCAGTGGTCCCGGATTGCAAGAGGGATGTCCGACATCCTGCAGTTGGACATCCCCCTTTGGGTCCCAGATTGGAGAAGGGTGCAGGAGACCCACCCCTGTGCACAAATTTCATGCACTGAGCCAGTGTGGTAATAAAAAAGAAAGAAAGAAAATACAAGGGAACCTATGTGTATATAAAATAGAAGTATTTATGATTCATTTATTTAAAATACTTTAGAATACAAAATATATACATCCTACCAAATGGGGGCCTGTTGCTTTATATTGTGGGAGAGGCAGAGATGTTGCCTTTTTATCTGAAGGGAGTTGAGAAGGAGTGTTAGTTTATAGTCAGAAAGTTGGGCCCACATTTCTTTGCTAGTCACGGTTCTGTGTGACAGGTGAGCTGTTTATTTAAACTAAGCCTCAGTTTCCCCATCTGTAGAACTGGGATAGTAGCAGACCCTTGTGAGGATTCAGTGATGTCTGGTCCAGGGAAGCTTTGTCCACTGTGGTGGGCAGAATAATGGCCCGAAAAGCTGCCCCACCCTAACCCCAGAACCCGTGAATATGTCAGCTCACATGGCAAAAGGGAGCTTGCAGATACGATGACATTAAGGATCTTGGGGTGAGATTAACCTGGATTATTGGGGAGGGCAGGAGAGGACAATGTAATCACAGGGGTCCGTATAAGGGAAAGAGGGAGGCAGCAGAAGCAGTCACAGATGTGGTGATGGAAGCAGAGGCTGGAGTGATGCCATTGCTGGCTGTGAAGCCGGAGGGAGGGCTACAAGCCAAGGGGGCAGATGGCCTGTAGGCAAGGCAAGGACGTGCTTCTCCCCAAAGTCTCCTGAAGAAGCAGCCTTCGGACACCTTGATTTTATTATTATTTTAAAAAATATATGTTTCATTGATTTTTTTACAGAGAGGAAGAAAGAGAAGTAGAGAGTTAGAAACATCGATGAGAGAGAAACATCGATCAGCTGCCTCCTGCACCCCCCTCACTGGGGATGTGCCTGCAACCAAGGTACATACCCTTGACCAGAATCGAACCCGGGACCTTTCAGTCCGCAGGCCGACGCTCTATCCACTGAGCCAAACCGGTTTCGGCTGACACCTTGAATTTAGCTCAGGGAGACCAACTTTTAGACTTCGCACCTCCAGGTCTGTGGGCTGTGTTGTTTTTAGCTAGGAAGTTTGTGGTACTTTGTTACAGCAGCAGCAGGAAACAGATATACTACGCACCTGGCCCTCTGAGAATCTAAAAACGTTAGCCATGGCGGTTCTTTGTGACAGGTGAGAGTACTGAGGCCAGCGATTCACCAGAGCCACTGGTCAGGGAGAGGAGAGTCGGAATTACAACTCAGGGCACTTGTTTCTTCAGCAAATGGCCACTGGGAGCTTCCTGTCCACCTGTCCATTCGCCCATGAGGGATGTACTGAGGCCTCTGGGGATAATGGGGTCAGCTGACATTGATGGGATGCTTGCCTTGTGGCAGGCTCTACTCAAGGGGCTTCTTGTGTATTCCTCATTTGCATCTTCACAGCTGTATGAGGTAGAGGTTGTTCCTGTCCCCATGTTATAGGTTAGGAAGTTAAGGCCCATGGGGTGACATGAAACCATTCGCTCCAGGATCGCGCAGCGGTAAGGAAGCAGAGCTGGGGTGGACCAGACATTGCTCTCGGCATTGGGGACACAGGAGGGAATGACTCGTATTGCGCCTCTCCTCATGGGGCTTAAAAGACAGGTGCTAGACAAATACAAATAAAAATGGAACTATGTAATACCAAGTGGTGATGATGAAGAAAAACAAAGCAGGGATGGGGGATAGAGAAGCACCCGGTAGGAGGTGGGGAGGCCACTTTGGTTGGTCGGAAGCAGCATCTAAGCAGACCGGAAGGATGAAGGAGCCGGCCGTGGGAAGGTCTGGGGGAGTAGACTAGGGAGGGAGGTGGCAGGTGGGAAGGCAGCGTGGCCGGAGGAGAGCCGCCACGTGTGGCCGGAGGCCGAGAAGCCAGACTGGGATTGTGTGCCTGCCAGCGCCACACTCGTGCAGGGCTCCGAGCGGAGGGAGCGGTGGAGGCCAGCACAGCGCAGCCTTGGGAAGCCCCTCCCTCATCACTTCCTCTCTCCAGCATCCTCACCTGGTGGGCAAGGAGCCCTAGCCAGGTCTGGCAAGCCTGCACGGTCTGCGGGCCCAGCTCTGCCGCTCACCAGCTGTGTGACCTGAGGGAGTTACATAACCACTTCCTCCCTCCATTTGCTCATGTATAAAGTGAGGATAATAATAGCCCTGCCTTGCAAAGCCGTTGTGAGGAGAGAAGATGCATGCATTATGTGCCTGGCACATCGTGGGCCCTCAGATCTTCACAGCAGCTGTTGTTATGGTTGTTGGTATCTGTGTCATCTCGGCTCTCTTCAGAAGGAGGGTTATTATGAGGACCCTCCCTTTTACATGTGAGTGCGCTGCCTCTCAAAGAGATTGTACGTCACCCAGGGTTGCACACTTAGAAATGACAGGCCTGGATTGGAACCAGGCTTGACTCATCCCAAGTCCACGCCGGGGTGCTCCTGTGTGCACTCCTGACCGGGAAGTGACCGGGCAGATCGGAGCATCAGATGATCCGAGCGGTGGGCGTAGGTGATCTAAGCAGTGGTGGACTAGGTACCTTAGAGGGTTGGAATAATTTGTCATTCTATATGTGTGGTTATTGAAAAATTATTACTGATTTCAGAGCGAGGAAGTGAAGGATAGAAACATCAATGATGAAAGAGAACCACTGATCGGCTGCCTTTTGCACACCCCACACTGGGGATCGAGCCTGCAATCCGGGCGTGTGCCCTGACTAGGAATCAAACCGTTCATGGGTCAATGCTCAACCACTGAGCCACACCAGCGGGCTAAATTGTCATTCTAGGATCCAAATACAGGAGCCCCAAGCTAGAAAGCAGGAGACTTGCCTCAGTGGTTTCCAACTGCCTTCCGCCCCCACCTGGCTCTCTGCACCTTAACTGTCAGAGGGGGTGGCAGGTCCTACAGGTAGCTCTTTCCTTCTTTTGATGAATAATTATTGAGCATCCTATATAATAAAAGGCTAATATGCAAATCGACTCAACAGCAGAATGACCAGTCACTATGCTGCACACTGACCATAAGGGGGCAGATGCTCAATGCAGGAGCTGCCCCCTGGTGGTCAGTGCACTCAGCCAGAAACTGGGCTCTCGGCTGGTGAGTGCAGCGACTGGGGCGGGAGCCTCTCCTGCCTCTATGGCAGCACTAAGGATATCTGACTGCTCCCAGACTGCGAGAGGGTGCAGGCCGGGCTGAGGGGACTCCTGCACCCCTCCCGCATGAATAATTGACTAATAATGCCTCCTAACTGACAGTGGTAGAAAGCCTATTACATATGGGCCTTGTGGCATAGTATTTATGTGTAAAGATGTGGTTATCATCCCCATTTTACAGATGAGGAAACTGAGGCTTCACATGGTTAGAGGCCATATATAGCTAGTGTTTGGCAGAGCTGGGTTTTGAACCCAGGAAGCAGTGGTGAGAAAACCAGAGCAGGGCCGTACCCCCAGGGAACTTCCCCAGAATCCTGTGTGATTGGTGGTGGAAACTCTGGCAAGTGCTGCCAAGGAGAGCAGATTATAAGCGGATCTGGCAGAGGCTGGATGGAGGAGCCGGGGAAGAGGGTGTGGGGGTTTATGCACTCAGTGAATATTTTTGAGCTCTGAGTGCTGCATGCTGGGGACAGGGTGGCACCACTCAGTTTTGGCCACCTACTTGTCCCAGAATTGACGGTGCAAGGAGATAGGGTGGCTCATGTGCGGGTCTTCCCACTCGCACGGTCTCACAGGGAGCCCTGGGCAGAGCGGAGCTGACAGTGGCCCCCCCTCTCTTGCAGCTGGAGAAGGAGGAGCAGATACACAGTGTGGACATCGGGAACGACGGCTCGGCCTTCGTGGAGGTGCTGGTGGGCAGCTCGGCCGGAGGGACTGGGGAGCAAGACTATGAGGTAAGCAGGGACTTGTGAGGGGCCCCGGCTGATCCCTGCCCCGATGTCCCATCACTGCTTCCCCGGGTGCCAGACGAGGGTGGACATGAGTCACACTGACCACTGCCCTCTGGAGGAGCCCGGTGTACGGAGGAGACAGGTGATAAACAGTGCACAGCAGCCGAAACCAGTTTTGCTCAGTGGATAGAGCGTCGGCCTGCAGACTGAGGGGTCCCGGGTTCGATTCCGGTCAAGGGCATGTACCGGTACCATGGTTGCGGGCACATCCCCAATAGGGGGTGTGCAAGAGGCAGCTGATCGATGATTCTCTCTCATCGATGTTTCTAACTTTCTATCCCCCTCTTCCTCTCTGTAAAAAAACAACAACAATAAAATGTATTAAAAAACAAACAAACAAACAAAAAACCCAGTGCACAGCAACGAAGAGACCCCATTGCCTTGTGGCGGCATAAACCACCAAGGTCAGTCCCTGCTGGAGAGCAGGACTGCTTCCCGCCGCGGGGGCTCTCCGAGGCCCCTGCCAATGAGATTTCCAACTGTGTGGGTGCCTGTTAGTCACTTGATTGGTGACAGATGTTTGCAAGAAGGAATGCCTTTTGCTCTATTCTGAATATTTTTAAAATTTGGCACAATCTTTGTTTTTTTCTGGTTGAATTAATTAGAGCTGGATCGATGAGATCATAGTTAGCCAGCTAGTTAATCAACGAAATGTTTTTGGGTAAAAATAGACCTACCGTGACAAAGAGAGTTTTTAATTTTAAGTGAACAAACCAGTTTTGTACAAGATTTTTTTTTCTTGCAGGGAGAAATTTGTTGTTTCTGTTTTTAAAGAATAGTTTATTGATTTTTAGAGAGAGAAAGGAAGGGAGAGGGAGGGAGGGAGAAAGAGAAACATCTACTTGAGAATGCAACATGGAGCAGCATCAATGGGCTGCCTCATTCAGGCCCCCCACCAAGGATGGAGCCGGAACCGGGCATGTGCCCTGACTGGAAATGGACTGGCAGCTTCCTTTGGCACAGGAGGCTGCCCAACCAACTGAGCCACACTAGCCAGGGCAGACATACATTGTTTTTAATTGGGGCATATTTGGCATACAATAACATACACAGATCTGACTGTAGAGTCCAAGAGTCTTTGACAAATGTATGCACCTGTGCAGCTGTCTCCCGAATCAAGACATGGAGCACTGCCAGCATCACTGAAAGAAAGTTCCCTGTGTCCCTTCAGTGGTCACTCCTCCCTCCCCACCATGCCCTTCCTCCCCCCAGCCCCCAGCTCAGGCAGACCCTGACTTCCTTTCTGTCACTGTAGATTGGGTTTGCTGTCCTAAAATTTCATATAAATGGGATCTCACAGTATGTACTTTTTTTGTAGGCGGCTCTTTCACTCAGCATACGGGTTTTGGAGATTTTTCCCATATGTGACTAAGTCAGTGGTCTGTTCCACTTGATTGCCGAGTCGTATTCCGCTATAAACATAGACCACGATTGTTTTCCATTCTCTTGTTGGTATCTCTTGCCACTTTTTTTACTGTTGTGAATAACGCTGCTGCGTCATTTTTGTACAAGCTTCTTTGGAGATTTGTTTTGGTTAAATACCTAGGAGTGGCATTGCAGGGATTTAGGGTAAATATATGTTTTAGCCAAAACCGGTTTGGCTCAGTGGTAGAGCATCGGTCTGCGGACTGAAAGGTCCCGGGTTCGATTCCAGTCAAGGGCATGTACATTGGTTGTGGGCACATCCCCAGTGGGGGGTCTGCAAGAGGCAGCTGGTCGATGTTTCTCTCTCATCGACGTTTCTAGCTCTCTATCTCTCTCCCTTCCTCTCTGTAAAAAATCAATAAAATATATTTTAAAAATATATATATGTTTTAACCTTATTAGAAATTGAGTTTTCCACAGTGGTTGTATCATTTTACATTCCCTTCAGCAGTATATGAGAATTCTCGTTGCTTCACATCCTTAGCCTTTCTTGATATTGCCAGTCTTTTTAATTTTCTAAATGTCAGCCATTCAGATGGCATGTAGTGGTATTTTATTGTGGCTTTCATGTGCGTTTTCCCAACCATTTATGACGTGTAATAAGTACCTTTCATGTACTTATTAGTCGTTCATTTATCTTATTTTTTAATTAGGTTGTTTGTCTTTTTGTCATGGACATTAGCTCTGTATTTTTTTCAGTCTATTTTTTCAGATCTATGTGTTGCAGATTTTTTCCCAAGTCTGTGACTTGCCTTTTCATTACAGTGCCTCTGATGAAGTCCAAACTAGCCAGGGTTTTTTTGTTTTTGTTTTTTAATACTTAGTACCTTTTGTGTCCTATAAGAGATATTTTCCTGTCACAAAGTAATGATGATAGTACCTGTATAATTTCCTTTTGCTGCTGTAACAAATGGTCACAAACTCAGTGGTTTAAAACAACAAACGTTCATGACCTTACAGTTCTGGAGGCAGTTGTCTGATATCACTCTCACCGGGCTGGCACCAGGGAGATGGCAGGGCTGCGTGCCTTCTGGAGGCTCCGGGGAGAACCCATTTTCCTTCCTTTCCCGCTTCTAGAGGCCGCCTGCATTTCTTGGCTGTGGCCCCTTCCGCCATCTTCTAAGCCAGCGGTCACCGACCTTTCGGGCACCACGGACCGGACCACCAGATGGTGACCGCTGTAAGCAAGCAGTCACATCAAACATCTGCCTCTCATCTCTCCTCTGACTGACTGATTCTCTTGCCTCCATCTTTCTTATAAAGATCCTTGTGATGACACTGGACCTACCTGGGTAACCCAGGTAATCTCTCTCGCTATTTCAAGATCCTTAATGGCATCTGCAAAGTCTATTTTGCCATATTCACAGGTTCCAGGGATTAGACTGTGGGAACCTTTTGTGGGGGGGTTGGGGGGGGGGAGAATGCTGGGGGCAGGGAGAGGAGAGATGGATATTTTTCTGCTTTCCACCATCTCCTGTGTTTTCTTCTAGAAGCTTTGTATTTTTATTTTTTAAAACATATTTTATTGATTTTTTACAGAGAGGAAGAGAGAGGGATAGAGAGTTAGAAACATCGATGAGAGAGAATCATTGATCAGCGGCCTCCTGCACACCCCTGACTGGGGATGCGCCCGCAACCATGGTAGATGCCCTTGACCGGAATCGAACCCGGGACCCTTCAGTCTGCAAGCCGACGCTCTATCCACTGAGTCAAACCAGTTTTGGCAGCTTTGTATTTTTAGGTCTTACACTTATATTTGACCTATTGCAAATGAATTTTTGTATATTGTGTGAGGTAGGGGATGATGTGCATTTTTCAGGTTTGTTGAAAACCCTTTATTTATTTACTTACTTACTTACTTTTAAATTCTTTTTGTAAAAGAGACTTCCCCCCGGCTGGCGTGGCTCAGTGGTTGAGCATTGACCTGTGAGCCAGGAGGTCATGGTTTGATGCCTGGTCAGGGCACATGCCCAGGTGGTTCTTCTTTTCGCCCTTCACATTCTACAAAGGCTTCCACATCTCCAAAAGATGTGTGAGCATCTGAGGCCAACACATCCCGGGAGTACAGGCTTACTCCTGGAACCTTAAAGACAGGGTTGGGTAATAAAACAGCCTGACAACTAGCGTAGTTTTCTTTTTACAAGGAGTGGGAGGAGAGTATATTCAGAGGAAATCTACCTCTTGGTATGGGTAGCAGCCACCAACCAGAGTGTGAGTTGCCCCTTAATTTTAGTCACTAGATGATAAATTCAGCTCCGCTATCAGCTCAACATCAGGCCTTTTTAAACAATTATAGTCAAGGCCAAAGAGAAAGCTTCTCTTCTATATAATTTTCTTTGTCTTTGCTGTTCCCTTTTCTTGATCAGAGTTGAGCACAAAAAGACATCTAGTCGTAGCCTATGTTTTTCTTAGCAAAGGCTTTTGTTTTCTAATTTCACAGCTTGTCAGTTAGAAAGAGACTAAGTAACAGAATATACTAAACTAAAATTGGCTCCCTGCACGAGCCTGCTAATTGTTTCCTCTGGCGGGAAGGCTGGCGTTAGGCCGGCCCAGAGCTGGTCTGGAAGCCTAACAAAGGGTGCTGGGTGGTGCGTCTCGGTCCTCTTGCACTTGCCCTCCCCATTGCGATACGATCGCTGCTGCTCCGTCCACCACCTTGCAGCATCCAGAGCAGGAACGGGGGAAAGTGGGGTGGCAGAAGGTCAGTGGCTCTTTCCATCCTCCGTTTCTTTTCTTTTTTTTTTTTTTTTTTTTTTTTTTTTAAATATATTTTATTGATATTTTACAGAGATGAGGGGAGAGAGATAGAGAGCTAGAAATGTCGATGAGAGAGAAACATCGACCAGCTGCCTCTTGCACACCCCCTACCGGGGATGTGCCCGCAACCAACGTACATGCCCTTGACCGGAATCGAACCCGGGACCTTTCAGTCCGCAGACCGACGCTCTACCACTGAGCCAAACCGGCTTCGGCTATCCTCCGTTTCTTTAATGAGGAAGGAAAAAGCTTTCTCAGAAGCCCCCCCCCCCCCAGCTCCCTCTTAATATCACACTGGCCAGAGTGGGTCATGTGTACATCTCTGCGCCAGCCATCGGCAGAGGGAGTTTGATTGCTTGGACCAATCATGAGTCATCCCTTAGTGTTGGGTGCGAACTCTTTGATTCTTTTTCAAAATTGCCTGGTCAGTTTTGGTTGTTATGTGTTCCTTCATCATCCTGTCCGTTTATTTCTTTAAACTATTAAAAATGCTTTTATATTGTGTGTTTGATATTTTCAGTATATGCAGCCTTTGAGGGTCTGATCTGCACTTTGTGGTTTCTGCTGATCCTAAGTCATGGCAGCTTGTTTCCTCATGCCTCGTGTGCATGTGTGTGTGTGCGTGTGTGTGTGTGTGTGTGTGTGTGTGTGTGCGTGTGTGCATGCGCGTGTGTGTTTGTGTGTGTGTTAACCAGTTCTTTGGGAACGTATCTGTGGGACACCTTGGAGGACTGGGTTTGACGTACGTTCCTCCAAAGAGTGTTTGCCCAGGTGTCAGGTGACACTATGTACACAGGACCACTTAAAATGTTCGGCTTGTGTTTTTCCATGCAGATAGCTAGTATGCGTTTTTGCTCCAGATCCTTGAGAGTACAAACTCATGATCAGGAGTTGTCCACAGATACGTTTTCATCTTTTCTCTGCTGTCCTCCAGAGCTCAGGATCCCCTACACACATTTCCCCTGAGCTCACGGAGGAGCCCCGCTCTGTGATTTGGTGGTGATCTCTGAGACACTGTTTTCCCTGCTTGGAGCGCAGGTTGGTCTTCTACTCCCCGCTGCCACCACCCGAAGGGCCCTTTAAATCAAGCTCTGTGTGCCCCCAGGGTCAGCACTGGGACAAAAACCACACCAGTGCCACCCACCGTGTCAGTCAGGGTCCCCCCAGGACGGAAACCACACCAGTTATTTTAACAGGGAAGTAGTAACTGGTGAGGCAAGAAGACTAAGGTGTGATGAAGAAACAGGTGCAGGGAGCAGCTGCCTTTTGCTTCCCCTCGGGTTGGGGAACAAGAGGAGAAAAGGTAGGAATGATTGAAACACAGATGTTGGAGGTGGGTTCCATAGAGCTGAAACTCCGGCCCTGGGAGGGGCTGGATGAGGCGGTTGTGCGAGTGCCAGGAAGCGGGGAACTGGACCGCTCTGCTGCCCTGGGACGGCACTTGGGGAGGCAGAGGTGTGCCCGGGTGATGCTCACGGGATCTACCCGGAGCAGAGCCTCACCCTCCTCGTCTTGCGCCTGTCTCTAGCTCCCCCTGCTGGCAGAGCCCGATAGGGAGCAGTTGGAGAAGCAGAAAGGTCCGGGCTCCCTGGGTGGGTTTAAGCTGTAAGAATCACTCAGTAACCGGCCCAGCTCTCTCGTTTCTGGCCTCTGATAACTCTGCCGCCTTTCCACTGACCCAGCCTGCATTTCCAAAAGGTGTTTGAATACTCTGCCAGTCACCGTGAGTCTTCTCTGCTGGGAGGGTTCGCTCCCTAGGACGCATAGCCCCGTCATATGGCCATGTGTGGAAGGCTCTGTGCAGGAATTTAAGAAGGCTCATTCAGATCTGAACATAGGAGGCTTCCTCCGGGGCCTGCGTCAGGGAAGGACTGGCCAGAGGCCCAGAAACCAGAGAAGAGTCTAGAGACCTTGACGCAGGGCAGGGCATGAGCTGGATCTGGCGACCCCTAGCTCTCTCTCCGGCACCCTGCCCTCTTCCCAGCCCCGAGGAGGCACCGTGTAAGGAGCCAGCCTCATTTATCATGCCCTCTCCCAGGTCCTGCTGGTCACCTCGTCTTTCATGTCCCCTTCTGAGAGCCGAGGTGGCTCCAACCCCAACCGTGTCCGCTTTTTTGGGCCTGACAAGTTGGTCCGGGGAGCAGCGGAGAAGCGCTGGGACCGAGTCAAAATTGTTTGCAGCCAGCCCTACAGCAAGGTACGTAGGGTGGGAGCTGGGGGGGCAGGGTCCTTGGTCCGGGTGAGGAGAGCTGAGGGGCCAGTACTGAGTCACAGAGGGCCGGGAGGACTGGACAGCTGGTATCCCCCTGGGACCATGAGTTTGAACTCTGAAATGGGTTTGAGTTCCCCTCATATGAGGCTTTGTTTCCCGGACGGTGTCTTGGACAAGCGAACTGTAGGACCTCAGAGGGGAACTGGGGGAGGGGGACAGCTGACTTGGAGAATGGGCCTTGGAGTTAACAGCAAGAGAATGAAGTCAGACTCTGGGTTTAAGATGGCTGTACCACTTCCTACTTTGTGACTTTGGACAAGTGACGTAATTTCTGGTCTCAGTTTCCTGACCCTTAGGGGTTGCTGTGAGTTAGGATGCTAAGCTGTGCTAACAAGACCCAAGTGGTAATGACACCGCACAGTAGAGGTTTCCTTTCCCGGGGAACTGTCCTGGGGGTGTTTGACTGGCCGTCCAGGGACCCAGGTCCCCCATCTCAGGCTCTGCGTCCAGCTGGCCGAGGGCAGAGCCTGGAGCATCCCTGTGTTCCCGGGAGGCAGGCAGCACTCCCTCCGCTCCCTCCGCTCCCTCCTCCCCCTTTGCTCCGGACGCTAATGGGACTAACGCGCGTGAAAGGGCTCCGAGCTGTGCTGACCCGGAGGCAGGGCTCCACGATACTTGGCTGTTATTGTTGTCCTCAGTCCTCAGTATCATGCAGACATCAGATGAGGCAAGAGCCAGAGAGAGGGTTCCCTGAGTTAAAGGGCGTTAGGCGTTGGCCAGGTTCCCGGACTCCAGCCCTTCTTCCCCAGGACTCCCCCTACGGCCTGAGTTTTGTGCGGTTTCACAGCCCTCCGGACAAAGACGAGGTGGAGGCTTCGCCCCAGGTAAGCTTTACCCGCTGCCCCAGGCCTTCGCCCTGCCTCTTCTCCCCCTGCCAGCAGTCCCCCCACTGTCTGACCTTGTGCGATCTTAGAAGGTGACCAAGCTTGGCCAGTTCCGTGTAAAGGAGGAGGATGAGGGTGCCAGCTCGCTGAGACCGGGGGCCCTCTTCTTCAGCCGGATCAATAAGACACCCACTGGTGAGTGAGGAAAACCTGAGGCCTGAGTGAGTACAGGGCCCTAGACTCCTGGTCTGAGGAGGCTGGGGGTGTGGCCTCCTGGGTCAGACGGGGAGGAGAGAAGGGTCTGTCCCCCTGGGTCAGATGGGGAGGAGGGTGAGGGTCTGTCCCCCTGGGTCAGATGGGGAGGAGGGTGAGGGTCTGTCCCCCTGGGTCAGATGGGGAGGAGGGTGGGGATCTGGCCTCCTGGGTCAGACGAGGAGGAGGGTGAGGGTCTGGCCTCCTGGGTCAGACGGGGAGGAGGCTGGGGGCCTGGCCGCCTGGGTCTGCGGGGAGGGGGAGGAGAACATCCTTCTGTCGCATGGAGAGGAGCTGAAGGGCCCAAGGGCCAGTCTGATCCTAGTTCCACTTTCTCCCTCTGTAGCCACAACCAGTGACCCAGCCGGACCCAGCTATGCGGCTGCCACATTGCAGGCCTCTAGTGCCACCTCCTCAGCCTCTCCAGCCTCCAGGCCGGTGGGCAGCGCCTCCAAGGTGAGACCATCAGACCCTGACAGGGGGAGAAGGGGAGAGAAGCTAGCGGCCTCATTTCATCTCCCCCCGCTTAGCCTCAGGAGTCCCCCAAAGGGAAGAGGAAGTTGGATTTGAATCAAGAAGAAAGGAAGACCCCCAGCAAACCGCCAGCCCAGCCCTCACCGCCTGCCCGCAAGAGACCCAAACGTGAGCGAGGTGGATCCTCATTCCCACGGGCCATGTTCCTGTGTCCTGGGGCTGGGGAGGCCTGGGCGCTGGGACTCTGGGGCTGGGGGAGGAAGCGGGGGCAGGGGGGTGGAGGAGGGGGGAAGGGGGTTAGTCCCCGCAGTGCTAACTGAACCTGCTCTTTGGCTTCGCAGTGCTTGCACCCACCTCTACCCCTGCCACTGCCTCAGTCCCTGCCCCAGCACGGGGCGCAGTGCCAGGGAAGCCCCGAGGAGAAGGCAAGGAGCACAAGGGACCCCGAGCTGGCCCACAGGAGATGGGGAAGATCCTTAAGGGTGTGGTGGTGGTGCTGAGTGGCTTCCAGAACCCCTTCCGCTCAGAGCTCCGGGACAAGGCCCTAGAGCTCGGCGCCAAGTACCGGCCAGACTGGACTCCGGACAGCACGCACCTCATGTAGGCCTGCGACCTCCTCCTTCCCACCTTCCCGCTCCCACTGCCTCCCTCTGTCTCCACCTCTCTCTCTCTCTCTCTCTCTCTCTGCCTGTCTGCCTGTGTCTTTGTCTCTTCAGTTCTCTGTATGGGTCCTCTGCCTCGTTTTACCTGATTTGTACACCTTTCCTTTTTTCTCTCTTATTCATCTTTTCTCCCTCTCTCTGTCATCCTTGTCTCCCTCTTCTCTCTTATCCCTCAGATCACTCCTGACTGACACCTCCATTCTGCTCCCCACAGCTGTGCCTTTGCCAACACCCCTAAGTACGGCCAGGTCCTAGGCCTCGGAGGTCGCATTGTGCGGAAAGAGTGGGTGCTGGACTGTCACCGCATGCGGCAGCGGCTGCCCTCCCGGAGGTGAGGCCTCCTGCACACCTGTGGTATACGCATGTATGTACACACACACATACCTGCCCTGCTCCTGGTCCCTGCGCTAGGCAAAGCCGGGCGTCTGGAGAGAAATCAGACTGGAGCCTGCTAGTGGAGAGCACAGGTGGCCCGGACCAGAGGGAGCTGATTCTGACTTCTCCCTCCTCCACGACTGCTGGGAGTTGAGGACTTGCCGGGGGCTCACGCAGGCTCTGTGAGGTCTGCTTAGCAGAGAAGGAAAGGACATTGCAGGCCAGAGGAACAGCATGTGCAGAGACCTAGGGGCGGAGAACAGAGTGTTGGGGCTTGTTTAGATTAAATTAGTTAATTTTTAAGTTTATTTATCTTTATTGTTGAGGGTAGATTCATTTACAGCAAGCCCCTGAAGCCCCAGCTTGGTGCCAGGCTGGCCCATGCGATGTGGGCACCCAACATCCGGTCCTTCCTTTGACAAGGCCTCTCACTTTGATGAAGGGCCAGACTTGTTACAAAACAGTAGGGGTCCTGGCCGGTTTTGCTCAGTGGTTAGAGTGTTGGCCTGTAGAATGAAAGGTCACAGATTCGATTCCAGTCAAGGGCATATACCTTCGTTGTAGGCTTGGTCCCAGAACTGGTCAGGATGCTTGTAGGAGGCAACCAATCGATGTGTCTTTCTCTCTCTGTCTCTCCCCCTCCCTAAAAAAAAAAAAAAAAAAAATCAATGGAAAAAATATCCTCAGGTGAGGATTAACAAAAACAACAATACACAAATAAAAAACAGTATGGATGCCCAGTGATATGACTCTGTGGTTGAGCATTGACCTAAGAACCAGACAGTGGTCACCAGCTGGTGGTCCTCAGACCATTGGTGGTCTGTGAGACCTGAAAGGTTGGTGACCGCTGAACCAGAAGGTCACGGTTCAATTCCTGGTCAGGGCCCATGCCTGAGTTGCGGGCTCCTTCCCCAGTAGGGGGCGTGCAGGAGGCAGCCATCAATGATTCTCTCTCATCATTGATGTTTCTGTCTCTCTCCCTTCCTCTCTGTAAACCTTCCTCTCTCAAGTTAATAAATTATATTTTCAAAAATAAGATTTAAAAAAACGCATGGAGGAAGACCCAAGGAGAAACCGCGTGTGTAGGGTCTTCGGGGACGAGAAGAGGTTCACCAGGCTGAGCAGAGGCTGCTGAGTGGAGGAGCCAAGGCTGGGGTCAGCCTGGCGTCTGCCGGAGGAGGTGCAGGTGGGCTCGCTTGCTGCAGGAGGCAGAAGGCAGGAAGTGGCAGGAAAATGAGGCCGGGCCGCAGGAGCCACGGAAGGCTTTGGAGCAGGGTCAGATCTGAGGCCCGAGGATGGGAAGAAGACCTGGCTTATACCCCATGGAGAGAAGACCTGGGTGTGTTCAGAATTGGGGCTGCGCCTGCTGTAGTTGACTCTATCGGGGGAAAGCTGGAGGTGGAGGTTGAGAAGCGGTAGGATCAGCTCAGAAAGGACTTCTTCCACAGACCCCACATCCACAGCTCGGGAAGCCCAACACCTCTGGAAGCCAAAAGTGTTTTCTGGATTTGGCGCAAACACACCAGCTGCATGATCATCCTGAGCTGATACGAGGCTATTTATGACCTTTATTCCATTAAGTATGTCATCATATTGTTTACAGAACTGTTCATGGGTTTGATTTATAGGGCACTTCCCCTTCCCCACAGATTGGTATGAAACAATCTAAAATCTGAAAGTTTCAACATTCTGAAACCCACCTGGCTCCAAGGGTCTCTGAGCAGCAGTGGGCCATGTAAGGTTTGGGGGCGAGGAGGCTCTGTTGCGAGGGTGCAGGTGGGGAGCCTGGAGGAGGCTGGGCCTCGGGGATAGAAATGGGGTGGGTTGGGGTCTATTTAGGGACAGAGGAACTGGTTGGGATCATTGTCTGTGCAGGAAAAGGCAGTAAACAGTGCTAGGTTTGCAACTGGGGTTTTGTTTTGGTGGTTGTTGTTTTTTTGTTTTATGTTTTTATTGATTTCCTAGAGGAAGGGAGAAAGAGAGAGAAAGAAAGAAATATCAATGATGAGAGAATCATTGATCGATTGCCTCCTGCACGCCCTCTACTGACAGGTGCCCTGACTGGGAATTAAACTAGGATGTCCTGGTTCCTAAGTCGACACTCAACCACTGAGCCTATACCAGCTGGGCTGCACATGGGATTTATTATTATTATTATTATTATTATTATTATTATTTTGCAACTGGCTTTTGACCAAAAAAATTAAATTCAGAAAGCACTTTATATTTTCAAAAGTTGATGATGGAAGATTCCCGGGTGATGGCTCTCCCCACAGTAATCACAAATTGAGTTTTTAAAAATCTTTTATTTCTAAGCACTTTAAAGGCTTACAAGCCTACCATTGATTCTTTAATCAACTATGACACTTTGAAGTCTCTGAATTTCCCATGAGCCAGTGCTGTCCAGTGAGTGTGACTTACCTGAACATGTTTCACCAGCTTTGGAAAAATCAAATTATGAGCAGAGGGTACATGTGCGTACGATGAAAGGAAAGCCAACACATTCCATTGCTTCTGCTACGCAACTTGCCCTGGGATTGAGGCAAAGAAGTTAATTTCCCTGTGCCTTAGTTTCCTCATCTGTAAAATGGGGCTTAGATACCACCTACCTCAGGATTCCGTGACTCCACATTTGCCAAGTGTTTAGAATAGTGCCTGGCACATAGGAAATCCTGTATAAGTGTCAGCTGTTGTTATTTTATTTTTAAAAAATATATTTTATTGATTTTTTAACAGAGAGGAAGGGAGAGAGATAGAGAGCTAGAAACGTCGATGAGAGAGAGAAACATCAACTAGCCGCCTCTTGCACACCCCCTACCGGGGATGTGCCCGCAACCAATGTACATGCCCTTGGCCGGAATCGAACCCGGGACCCTTCAATCCGCAGACCGATGCTCTACCACTGAGCCAAACCGGTTTCGGCTCAGCTGTTGTTATTATTAGAACTAGGAGAATTCTTTTCCTGGAGTGTCAGCAGCTTAAGGACCATGAATATAGTGCCAAGGTCTTTAAAAATGTGTTTGCTTTTGGGAATTTTCTAGACATTCTCCCAAAGAGAAACTGACTTTGATTCTCAAAGAGGAATATTATTCCTGATTTTTTTCTTTTCTTTCTGAAATGGGACACTTCTACAAGAGGAGGGGGGGCAGCCAGGGGGAGCTCCGGTCTCCTGTGTGGGTGGCTGGGGTGGCGAGGTCGGCAGGGCCTTCCAGAGCGGGAAAGAGGCAGCTGGGAGAGGGGCCATGTGTGACCCTGAGCACGCTCCCTACAGGCCCAGAGGACAGGGCATCCTGTTTGTCTGAGGCCCGATTCCTCCCCCAGGTACCTCATGGCAGGGCCGGACTCCAGCAGCGAGGACGAGGGCGGCCCGCACAGCGGCGGCAGCGGGGATGAAGCCCCACAGCTTCCCCAAAAGGTCCGCTGTCCCCTGACCAGATGTGGGAGGATGTCCTGGGAGGAGGATAGGGTCTGTTGTAGTCCCCAAAATCTACTCCCGCCGCCTGTGGCACCCCTCCCCACATGCCTCCCACCCGCCCTGCCCCTTGCGTGCTCACTCACCACTCTCCCTCCTCCGTGCCCCAGACCAAACCCAAGGCCCCGCAGGCAGCGGGATCCAGCTCGCCCCAGACTCCCGCAACTCCAGACGAGACCAAAGCAGCCTCACCGGGGTCCCAGGAAGATGCCCACACTGAGGGGGAGTGGTCAGGTCAGAGCCTCGGGCGGAGGGCTGGGGGAGGAGGAGGCTGAGCGCCCCGATACCTGGATCGGAGACCTATCGAGGTTGGGGTTAGGATGCCCGTGAGGGACTGCAGAGGGTTGGTTGCCGTCTTCCCGGAAGATGGGGTCACCTTGCATTGACTCGGCTTCTGCTCACAGGACAGGACAATGGAGCGGAAGATTCCGAGGACACTGAGGATGAGCTGAGAAGGTAGCACTGGGGCTGGGGGTCAGGGTGGGCCAGGCCGTGGGCAGAGGGGATCTGGTCTGCATACTCTTCCCCCACCCCTCTTGGCTCCCCAGGGTGGCTGAGCAGAAGGAACAAAGGCAGCCCGCTGGCCAGGGCGAGAATGGCGAGGACCCCTATGCGGGATCCACCGACGAGAACACAGACAATGAGAGTCCCCCAGAGTCCCCCGACCTGCCCATTCCTGAACTCCCAGGTAGGAAATGCCCCTCCCTCCCTCTCTCCCTCCTGAAGTGGGGTCTGTCCCTCTCAGTTCTCCTCTGCCACTTGCTCCAGCTTCCCACCCTGGGGCTTGTCTCCTGGTCTGCTCCCCACCGCTGCCTGCCTTTGCCGCCCCTTCGTTCTCTTAGGCCTGTTCCCTTCCCTTCCCTTCCCTTCCGGTCCCACATCACGGCCTCCATCACAGCCCCGCACCAGGCAGGTGTGACCTCCCCTTTGGTCCACTCCAGTGAACAGCCCTCCCTCACATCAGAGCTTAGCCCCTAGGCTTCAGGGTCACCTGGAAGGCTGTTAAGCTCTGCAGATGCCCAGCCTCCCCCCCCCCCCCCCCAGTTCAGTGTTTGTGGGGGTGGGGCAGTGGAACAGGAATGAGACCAACCCGATGAAGAAGTGGCCGGTTCGTTGCCCCTTTGTGACTTGAGAGTTGAGGGCTCCCTGTGAGGCTCTGGTAGGGGAGGAACTCTGTCCCTCTCCCTGGCCCCTTGGTGCCAGGGAGTTGGGACTCATGTGAGGAGCACATTACAATCAGTGGAACTGTATCTGTTACCATCAAAGACAGCAACAACGAAAAACCGGGCTCTGCGGGGCCGGCTGGACCGCTTGTCCTCATTGCCCGGCGGCTGCCCTGCCCTCTGCTTTGCCTCCCTGGCTCCTGGCCGGTGCCCTGCACCCCAGGGCCTCACCGTGGCTCTTGTTCCGCCTCCCCAGACTTCTTCCAGGGCAAGCACTTCTTCCTGTACGGGGAGTTCCCCGGGGACGAGCGGAGGAGGCTCAGCCGCTACGTCACAGCCTTCAACGGGTCAGTGGTGGGGGGGGGGACTGGGGGGTGCTGAGTTCTGAGGGGTGTGGGAGGTTGTGGGAAGGAGGCAATCGGAGGTGGGGAAGGGGCGAACCCTGCAGGATGGGCTCAGACCACAGAGTTCAGTGGCAGCCCTGCTGCGTAGCTTCCCCTAGGCCAGGGGTTGGCAAACCGTGGCTTGCGAGCCACATGCGGCTCTTTGGCCCCTTCAGTGTGGCTCTTTCACAAAATACCACGGCGAGTCTATTTTGAAGAAGTGGCGTTAGAAGAAGTTTAAGTTTTAAAAATTTGGCTCTCAAAAGAAATTTCAATCGTTGTCCTGTTGATATTTGGCTCTGCTGACTAATGAGTTTGCCGACCACTGCACTAGGCTTCCTTCTCTGAGGTGAGGCTCCCGGCCACCCTTGTGGAAGGATTGGTGGCTCTGGTGAGACTGGCACATGGGCATGGAGGATCCACAGGCAGCCTCCGGGGCACACCGTGGGGCAGGAGAGGACAGCCTGTGAGAATGGCTGGGGAGTGGGGTGTCAGCAGGGGGGACACCGATTCCGGCCTCTTTTCTTCTCCCCCTAGGGAGCTCGAGGACTATATGAGCGACCGCGTCCAGTTTGTGATCACGGCCCAGGAGTGGGACCCCAGCTTTGAGGAGGTGAGCTCAGAGGGGCCGGGAAGGGAGATCCAAACCGCCCCTGAATCTCCTCTGTGCCTCCTCTCTCACGTGTCCCCCGCCCCTGCAGGCCCTGATGGACAACCCCTCCCTGGTGTTCGTCCGCCCGAGGTGGATCTATAGTTGTAACGAGAAGCAGAAGTTACTTCCTCACCAGCTCTATGGGGTGGTGCCCCAGGCCTGAAGCATGTGTGCGCATACACACACACACACACACACACACACACACACACACACACACGTTTAATAAAGCTGACTTGGCTTGGAGCCACCGCCTCTGTCACTCAGGAGTTTCCCAGAAGTTCTAAGAGGCTCCCAGCTGTGTCTTCTGTTTGGTTTTTGCTTCCCCTCGGAGAGGCAGGTCTCTGAGCTGCCAGACTCCTGACCTGGGTCCCGGAGGGAGGGGCTGGGAGGAAGGGAGCTGTCGGTCACTTCTCTCTGGCCCCTCCGCCTGGGAATGCCACTTGGCTGGTTCCTTTGGGGGTGAGGTGTGCCTGGGTCTTGGTTGTCCCTCTGTGGGTCCTGGGCTGGGTCTGGATGCCTCTGAAGTCTCAGCTCCCTGCCAGGGTGTCTCCCTTCCCACGGGGTTTCAGCAGTCGCTCTGTAACTCCTCACAGCATGGTCGGAGGTAGAATGGGGAAAGGGGCATTTTAATCAGTCCACCCAAATCCTGAACCCCTTCAGGGCTCCATCCACCTAAGGTCGGGGCTGAGCTGGTGTTTAGAGAATCGGGAGGAAGATGGGGTGTCGTTTGGGCAGGGCCATGCATGGACAAAGGCCCGAAAGTGGGAGCTGCTAGCCTGGTGTGTGGGTGGGGTTGGAAGGGCATTGCCACCCTTGGTGAAGAGGCTGTAGGGGCAGGTCTGGCTAGAAAGGCAGGCACAGGCCTTGCAGCCGCAGTGTCCAGTGTGGTAGCCAGTGGACACGGGTGGCAATTTAAATTACAATGAAATGAGCCCTCACCTGTTGCTCAGTGGTTAGAGCATCGGCCCTTGGACAGATGTGTCTTGGGTTCAATTCCAGGTGAGTGCATGCACCTCGACTGCAGATTCATCCCTGCCCCAGTCAGGAGGCAACCAGTCGATGTGTCTCTCACATTGATGTTTCTCTGTCCCCTCTTCCCACTCTCTCTAAAAGTCAATGGGAAAAAAATATCCTTGGATGAGGATTCAAAAAATGACAGTGAAATTAAAGGAAAAATTCACTTCCTCACACTGGCCCCGTTTCAGGGCTCTGGCCACTGCCCGGACAGCACCAGCGTTCCCATCCCTGAGGGCAGCGGAAGCACGGCTGTCGGCACCAGGCGAGAATCTTGGACTTTTCCTGGGGCTGTGGGGTCAGGAAGGGGTTTGAGCACCACAGAGGGCTGGGTCATCAGAGTTTGAGATCTGCCCTTTGGGTAATTTTTCCTTGGACATTCCAAGCCCATTCCCAGCTTTGCCCATCAACTAACCAAGTGCCACCCGTCTTAATCCTTTCTCTTTGCTGACCTGTGCTTTCTCATCTGTAAGGTAAGGTGGTGTTAGGTTCTACATCCACTCATTCATTTTTCATTCATTCACACATGTACTGACCACTCACTATATTACTTCCTCTTGTTGCTGTAACAAATTACTACAAACTTAGTGTCTTAGAACAACAAAAATGTCTATTCTGGGTCTGAAGTGTGAAATGGGTCTCTCTGGGCTAACACATCGGGGTGTGGGCTCCCCTGGGGCTCAGGGAGACCCTGGCTTGCCAGCTTGTAGCAGCTGTTCCCATTCCATTCCCCTGCCATAGGCACAGGCCAGGCAAGTCTCATGCACATCTTTTGTCCTTTTCTTCCACATTTAGACTCGGATGGCCATGTGGAGCCACATGGATAATCTGGGATAATCTCCTTTTTAAGGTCAGCCAATGAGCAGCCGTAATTCCTTCCGCCGCCTTAAGCCTCCTTTGCCACATTCCATGTCCATCGGTTCCAGGGATTAGGCTGGGAGGCCTTGTTCTGCCTACCATACCCACTAGGGGGGTGGGGGTGGGGGGAGACAGTGAGGGTGTGCCGCAGTGTTGGGCAGGGGTAAATGCCGTGAGAGCAGAGAGCAGGGCGGTGTTGCACACTGAGAGTGACAGGACCAGGTGGAGGTATTAGATAGAGTCAGGAGAAGGCATCTCAGGGGCTTCCCCTTCTGCAGGGCGTTGGGAAAAGGGTCCTGGGAAACTGGCCCAGGCAGAGGAAAAGCAACTGCAAAGACCCTTGGGCAGGACATGTGCAAGGAGCAGCCAGGCATCTGGGTGTCAGAGACCTAGGGTCCACTCTGAATCAGCACTGCCCTCTCCACCCCTGCCCCGCCTCCCTATTGTTTGGTTGCAGACCAGCCTCATCCTGTAAGATTGGACCAGATAAATGAGTTTGTGCCCTTGAACCTTTGAGGTGGTGTGGTTGCTACAGAGGAACTCTCCCGGGACAGCTCTGGGTATACATGGGCACAGTCACACTGTCAGGCTTGGAGGAGGGATAGGAATCCGTACCTACGCCCAGCCCCACCCCCTCCAGACCTTGCTGAGTAGTCATTTCCATTTACCTGCTTGATTCTACCCCTTACACTGGAGCCTACACAAACCATCTCTCAGTCCATCCTTCACACCTTTCAGGTTTCAGCTTGAAACATTATCTTCTCAAAGCCTTTCCTGCCCTGGCTGATTTGGCTCAGTGGATGGAGTATTGGCCTGGGGACTGAAGGGTCCTGGGTTCTGGGTCAGTGGCATATGCCCAGGTTGCAGGCTTGATCCCCAGTAGGGGGCATGCAGGAGGCAGCCCATCAATGATTTGCTCTCATCATTGATGTTTTTATCTTTCTTTCTCTTCCTCACAGAAATCAATAAAAATATATTTTTAAAAAGGCCTTTCCTAACCTCTAGAATAGTATATGTTAGGTATACACTCTTATCACGCTGTATCATATTTCTAACTTGATTTGTTTATGGTCAAACTTACCAGTCTCTTCCTCTATAATTTGCTCTTTTTGTGTCTTAAAAATACTTTCTCTACTTATGAGGTTACTAAGATACTCTCCTATATTTCCATTTAAATGAGTGTTGTGCTTCAAATTTAGATCTTAACTCCCTAGAAACTAGCTTTGTGTATGGTGTGAGGTAGGGATCTGCACTAGTTTTCTATTGTTTGTAACAAATTACCACAAGCTTAATGACTTTAAACTATACACATTTATTTTCTTACCGTTCTGGAGGTCAACGGTCCAAACTCAGTCTCTGGGCCAAATCATGGGGCACAGGCCTGGGTTCCTTCTGGAGCAGTGGCTCTAACCTTTCTACTGCCTCAACCCTCTAATACAGCCCCTCATGTTGTGGTGACCCCCAGCCATAAAATTATTTTCGTTGCTACTTCATAACTGCAATTTTGCTGCTGTTAATGAATTATAATGTAAATATCTGTGTTTTCTGGTGGTCTTAGGCTCTACAGCAGCGGTTCTCAACTGCGACCCACAGGTTGAGAACCGCTAGCAGGGTCACCTAAGACCATCGAAAAACAAAGATATTTACATTATAATTCATTAACAGTAGCAAAATTGCAGTTATGAAGTAGCAACAAAAATAATTTTATGGCTGGGGGTCGCCACAGCACGAGGAACTGTAGTAAAGGGCCGCGGCATTAGAAAGGGTGAAAACCACTATTCCAGAGGCTCTAAGAATAGTTTTCTTGACTTTTCTAGCCTCCAGAGGCTGCCAAGTTCCTTGACTGGTGGCCCTGCATCTCTCAGTCTCTGCTTCCACCGTCACATCTCCTCTGTTCCCCTCTTCCCCATGAGGACCCTTGTGATTACATTGCGCTCACAAATAGTCAGGACAATGTTACCATCTCAGAATCCTTCATCACATCTGTAAAGTCCATCCTGCCATGTGTAAGCTAACATATAGGTGCTAGGGGTTGGGATGGGGACAACTTTGGGGGACCGTTATTCTGCACATCACTGGGTCCCTCCCATTTCATTCCCCCCCCCCACCTCTGCTAGCTCAGATTAGCCTGTCCTTTCCCCACTCACCTACAGCAGGGGCCGGCAAATTGCAGTCCACAGGCAAAATCCAGCCCACTTGTTTTTGAAAAAGTTTTATTGGTACCCAGACACACATTAATGTGTCATGAGAGTGACTGCTTTTGCACTTCAACAGCAGAGTTGAGAAGTCGTGGCAGATGCCATATGGCCTGTAAAACCTAAAAATATATACCATCGGGCCCTTTACAGGAAAAGTTTGCCAACCCCTGATCTACAGGTGGGGGTTGTCACATGTCAGGACCAAGGCTCCCCACTTGTTCTTCAAAATGGACTTAAGCTCCTTTATCGTTACTTGACTAGTGACACCCCCCCCCCCCATCCTCACTAAACCAGGTCTATCTTATTTACTGCTGTATTCCTAATACCCTGTTCAGGTCCTAGCACACAGTAGGTGCTTAATGTGTCAGATGAAGAGCAGTCCAATGTTAGCTCAATCACCTGATTTTATAGTGAGAGAAACTGGCTCTCAGAAGAGAACTGACTTGCCCAAGATGATGATGCTGGCACCCTTACAAGGGCCTTATAACACCCTCATTTTATACAAGTATCGGAGTCCAGAGATGTGCCCAAGGTTGTCCAAGGCCCCTCGGCTCATACTTATTGGGTCAGGGCTGACTCCGAAGCTAGGACTTTACCTACTATCAGCAGTATGCCCCGTGTTCTGGCTTTTATCATTTATATCTTGGGAATCTTTACACATCGGTACACATTGAGCTTATTTCTACTCCTTACAGCGACATCTTCCATTCTGTGGCTGTATTCTAATTAATTAGCTGGTCTCGATTGATGAACACTTGGGTTGTTTTCCATCTTTGGGCTGCAGCAAACATCCTTGTCCTTAGGCCTTGTTCATATGCTTGAGTTTATTTATAGGATGCATTCTTAGAAGTGGAATAGCTGACACGACCGGGTGTGCATTTAAGTATTTCATAGGTATGGCCAAACAGCCAAAGTGGAAGCACCAATTTAACATACAACAGTAGGAGAGAGGCTGTTTTCCCACACTCCCACCGCCCCACAATGCTAGCAGACTTTGTACCTTTGCCAAATGCATGTTCAGGAAAAACCACAGCCAGTTCTTTCCCACCACAGCTCCAGGCCCATGGTTTGGGGCTGGTTAGCTCTGGCGGACACGTTCCCTCCCCTTCCCCAAAGTGGGTGAGCAAAGGGTTCCTCCACCTTTTAAGTTAGAGCCCAGCAGTAGGATGGAGAGGCCAACCTCCCTGCCAGCCAGAAGAGGCAAGCCTGGTTTGGCGATGCCACCAAGCTGGCGGCACAGGGGGCCAGGGAGCCGAGGGGAGGGCTCACTCCCGCTCCCCCGGACTCTCGGCCTGGTGGTGGCTGCGTTGGTGAAGGAGCAGGAGGCGTCTCTGGCCGAAGGCCTGGCCGCAGCCGGAGCAGCGGTGGTGCCGCCGGGCGGTGGCCGGGCTGCCGGGCGCGGTGGGGGGGTCGTGGCACAGGCGGTGGGCAGCCAGTTTGGAGGGGAACGGAAAGGCCTTGGGGCAGTGTGGACAGGGGTAGGGGCGGGCCTCCGTGGCGTGGCGCGTGTGGCGGTGCGCAGCCAGTTTGGAGGGGTAGCAGAAGGACCTGGAGCAGTCCGGGCACGGGTGGGGGCGGGCGGGCGCGTGGGTCCAGAGGTGGGCTGCCAGCTTGGACCGGTGGCCGAAGGCCTTGGGGCAGTGCGGGCACGAGTGCGGGCGGGCGCCGCTGTGCGTGAGGCGGTGGGCTGCCAGCTTGGACGGGTACGAGAAGGCCTTGTCACAGTCCGGGCACCGGTGCGGGCGCTGGGGCGGGGGTCGCCGGCGGGGTCGGGCCGGCGTCTCTGTGGGTGCAGCAGGCGCTGGAGCCGACGGGAGGGGCTTCTTGGAGGAACCCTGGCCGCGAGCTAGGGCACAGGAGGGCTGGTGGCTCCTGGCTGCAGCCACCTCCCTAAATCTATAGTCCTGGCTCCCCTGCCCCCACCCCACTCTGATATCTGAATATATCTGGGCACCTCAAGGGTCATAGTGAAATTCCTCAAATGGCATGTCTCTGCTCTCCAGCTGCTGCCACCCATCGTCCTAAACGGTTCCAAAGCATTACCTACCTGCACCCCCAAAGCGAAGGCTTTCCCAAACTGCTTCTAGTATTTTCCCAAGAGAGCACCCTGAATTCTTGCATGTCACCCTCCCTGCCCCTCCTGTAATTTCCCGAGTCCTAGAAATGATCACAAAGGGCCCCGCAAAGCCAACCCAGGACTCCCCAGAACGTCACATTTTAGGGGGTGCCAAACTGTCATCACCCTGAGATACTCTCGAGATGTGATTCTCTTCGCCCCGCTCCTGGAGAGTGCCTCCCGCCCACCGGGCCGCTCTCACCTCCGCCTTTGGTCACCGGCTCCTTGCCTGCAGGACCAGGGTCTGTGGCCTCAGCCTCCGGCTCTGCATCTCGCTCCAGCATCTTGCTGGCCCAGAAACCTAAAGGAGGCCCAGGGAGGTGGAGGGGCGTCGCTGGTGGTTATTAGGCTGATGGAGCTAGGGCTGGAGGGCCTAGAATCAGGGGTCAGTCTGTTCAGGAGCCTGGTCCTATTTAAATCTGGGATCCTAAGCAAGGATGGGAGTTGCTGGAAGGCAGAATCTAAAAGCATAATGGGCCGAAACCGGTTTGGCTCAGTGGATAGAGCGTTGGTCTACGGACTGAAAGGTCCCGGGTTCCATTCCGGTCAAGGGCATGTACAGTGGCTGAGGGCACATCCCCGGTAGGGGGTGTGCAAGAGGCAGCTGGTCGATGTTTCTCTCTCATCGGCGTTTCTAGCTCTCTATCTCTCTCCCTTTCTCTCTGTAAAATATCAATAAAAAATATTTTTTTAAAAAAATAAAAGCATAATGGGCGGGGCCATGCAAATGTAGCGCCGAGGCATTAGCTGGGCCTCTGAACAACTCGAACTCAGCGGTCCTGGGCACAGGGGGCGGAGCCTTTTTCCAGAATGGGCGGGGCTATGCAAATAGGACCCCAAGTCCGCGGCTCTGCAGCTCAGACCCAGGGGAGGGGCCTGAGAACTCCGTGGGCGTGTCTCCCGCCACTTTCCCCGGAGAGGGGCCCAGGAGCTCCGGGGAATTCCAGGCCCGAGAGGTGTCCTTTACCTTCTGGCTTAGCCTCAGTCCATTGACGCCACGAGGACCGCTACATTTCTTCCTCTCTGCTAACTGTCACCCCCGGTGTGGAGTCGAAGCCGTAGAGGGTAGAGAGGAGACCTGGAGGGAGACAGAGGAAGAATGCGGCGTGCGCCGGGATCCCCAGCGTCCGGGCCTCGGGGTCGTGGCATTCGGACACCAGAACCCCCTCCCGAGGCTCGGGCACCGAGGCAGCCCCACCCGAACCTATGCATCAGCATCCCAAACGATCCATTTCCCCAAGACCCAAGCTGCTGGGCCCAGACCCCAGCACCCTCACCTGCGGACTGCCCCTCCCCGGGGCGGGGCTGCGGGCCCCTCGCGGAGGCCGAGGTCGCAGCCCCGCTGCCCTCGGATGAGCACGCCGTGCGCCCAGCGACCGGAGGGCAGGGCCGGGCGCGCTCGGAAGCGGCGGGGCCCAGCCTCCTTCCATCCCCTCCCCCGTGCGGTGCCGGTGGGGGCGTCGGCACGCAAGCGCAGTCACGGCTGGCGGGGCCGCGGCCGGGGAGACGGGGCCGAAGGAGGGGCGGGCGGGTGCGCCGGCAGCCTCGTAGGTGAGCAAGCGCAGGGCTGCGGGCCGCAGGGCGGCGGGAAAGGGTGCGGGGTTTGCGGGGCCTACGGCGGCTGACTGGAGCCAAGAACGTGCGGACCGGGAGGCGCCGCGCCCCGACCTCCCGGGACGGCGCCCGGCACCGGCACCGGCACCGCGGCCTTTCTGCGGCCGCCGGGAGCCCGCGGGCCGCCCCCGGGCGCGGTTTCCACAGCCCGGCCCGAGCCTGCCGGCGCCCGGCTAACCCCGGGACAGAGGGCGGGGCGGACTAGCGCCCAATAACAGGCGCTTGATTTGCATAGCGCCCAGGCGCCCTTCGCCATTGGGTGGTTCGAGGTTCCCCGCCCCTCCCACTCCAGTGGCGGGGCCCCGGGGAGTGACGGACCGACCTGTTTTGCATCCTTTCGCCCCTCCCAGGAGTGCCCGGGACGTGCCCACAGAAGTCTCCTGCGTGGGTGGTTCTTCAAGGTTCCACACGGTCTGCGAGCCCTGGGAGCCCTGGGAGCCACCCCGAGGGGTGATTTGGGCTCTGGAGCCAGATTGCCTGGGATCTTGGCTCTGCCACTTTCTAGCTGTGTGACCTTGGGCAAGGCACTTCTTTTTTTCTGGGCCCCGGTTTCCTCGTCTATACAATCCAGGTTAGGATTAAATTCAGTAATCAGTGGAAAGTGTTTAGAACACAGCCTAACACATTAGTCTGTTCTACCTCGGGGCCTTTGCACCAGCTGTGCCCTCTGTCACCAAGGCCCTTCGTTCATCAGTTTGTTTGCTGATTTCCCCCTTCAGGTCTCAGTTCAGATATCACCCCTGCAGAAGGCGTCCCCCGCCCACCCTCTCTCATGGAGTCCCCCTCCACCCCCCACTCTGTTGTCTTGTCCCCTGCACGCACTTACCATTGTAAACCTGTCTCCTAGCATGTGTGCTCGACTAAGATGGACCACGTGTCTGGTTAATTTCTCTGCCCCCAGCATCCAGAACAGTGCTTAGCACATATTAGGTGTTCACTAAATTCTTTTAAAAAAAAATTTAAAAAAATTAAAATATATTTTATTGATTTTTTTACAGAGAGGAAGGGAGAGGGATAGAGAGCTAGAAATATCGATGAGAGAGAATCATTGATCAGCTGCCTCTTTGCACACCCCCTACTGAGGATGTGCCCACAACCAAGGTACATGCCCTTGACTGGAATCGAACCCGGGGCCTTTCAGTCCGCAGGCCGACGCTCTATCCACCGAGCCAAACCGGTTTCGGCTCAATAAATTCTTGTCAAATGAATGTTTGAAAGAATCAACAGCCAGAAGCCCTGTGTGATAAGGTACAATGATGGAGAAAATTAAGAACTAGGCCAAAGAGCTGGCAAGAGGTCGAAGCTGAATGGGAAATCAAGGGAATGTTTTAAACACATAAAGTGACACGAGCTGGTTTAGGTTTGCATACACTTTTTTTTTTATTGAACCATATGTTAGGTTATGGAAAATGTCAAACATAGACAAAAAGAGAGGGATTAGAAGAGTAATTAACCCCATAGACCCATCACCCAGGGTCAGCATGGCCAAATTTGTTCCATCATCCTCTCAACATCCCTCCTTGAGCCTACTAAGATATTTTGGAGCAAATTCCAGATATTTCACCCAGAAACACTTCAGTCTGTATCTCTAAAAAAAAAAAAAGAACTCTCTCCTTTAAACATAACCACAATATTGTTATCGCACCTTTCACATTTCAGAGTTGTTTCTATGTTATCACATAGCCCAGGGTTCAAATTCCCCTGAGAGTCGCATGTGAATTTGAACTAAGCGGGTCAATTGGAAAAAAAATTCATATCCTCATTGTTCAAGGATCACCTGAGTATCTTTTTTTTTTCCTTTTCCAAGAACAATGTTACACTCTATTTCAAACATTCAGAGAATTCAAGGATAGAGCTGTTCTCTGCATTAATAACAGAATTGGCCAGCATCAACAATTACCCAGGCATGGCCAGTGCTGTTTTATTTCCCCCACCATTCCTCCCAGATGATTTTGAAGCTATGTGCCAGGCATCATAACTCATAAATATCTTCTTATTACACTTGCTTTGTTTGAACCAAGATCTGAACAGGATCCACACATTGCATTTGTGTGACATGACACCAGTTTCTTTTTCATGGCCATTTAAAAAGGCCCACTCTGGTCGAAACCGGTTTGGCTCAGTGCATAGAGCACTGGCCTGTGGACTGAAAGGTCCCGGGCTCAATTCTGGTCAAGGGCATGTACCTTGGTTACGGGCACATCCCTAGTAGGGGGTGTGCAAGAGGCAGCTAACCGATGATTTTCTCTCATCGATGTTTCTAAGTGTCTATCCCTCTCTCTTCCTCTCTGTAAAAAAAAAAAAAAAAATCAATAATTATATATATAATATAAATCAATTTAAAAATATGTATGTATATATCCCCCAGAGATGAAAGGAGAGGGAGAGTTATCTGTTGCCTTCTGCATGCCCACCACTGAGGAATCGAGCCCAAAACCCGGGCATGTGCCCCTAACCAGAATTGAACCCAGCACCCTTCAGTCCACGGGCTGATGCTCTATCCACTGAGCCAAATCAGCCAGGGCTAGTTAGCACTTTTTATATACCAGAAACTGTTCCCAGTAATTTATATGCATTCATTCATTTAATTCAGTGGTGGGGAACCTTTTTCCTGACAAGGGCCATTTATATATTTCTTATTTATTTATTTATTTATTTATTTATTTTTAAGAAGAAAGACTTGAGTTAATTTCAAGGTCAATTCAACAGATTATTCAAGTTTTATTAGGAGACAGAAATTTCTTCTTTTTAAAAAAGATCTATTTTATTGATTTTTTACAGAGAGGAAGGGAGAGAGATAGAGAGTTAGAAACGTCGATGAGAGAGAAACATCAACCAGCCACCTCTTGCACACCCCCCACTGGGGACGTGCCAGCAACCAAGGCACATGCCCTTGACCGGAATCGAACCTGGGACCTTTCAGTCCGCGGGGCGGAGGCTCTATCCACTGAGCCACACCAGCCAGGGCCCACAGTAACTTTTCAAAAGGAGGCGCTACTATTATCCTCATTATACAGAAGAGGGAAATGAGGCAGAGGGAACAGGCTGCTTATCCAGTCTGACCCCCTGCAGCGGGGCCCTGGAACCCAGGTAATTTGCATTTATGCTGCTTTTGCCCCGGGCGGAGGGGGCGGTGCTGGGAGAGCGGCCTGAGGCGGGGGGTGGACTCAGCAGGGCTCTGGAGTGATTGGGAGGAGGCGGCAAGACGAGGAAAGGGTGCAGGATCCTTGGACTGGGCCTAGGACAACACCCAGTCTCCAAAAACTTTGCAAACATGACAAGAAGGCAGTTGTTATGGTGGCTGGACTGAACATTAAAAACATTGTTTAGAATTAACATCACTGTTATCGGCACCAGTAGAAATGCCTTCCTTCTATTGAGGTAATTGTGCCCCCTCCCCCGTTTCTCATAAATACTCATTGCCTTTGTCTCTTAACCGGATCATTATTTGGGCTTCTGCCTGAATTACTGATTCTTGGATAGCTATTCTTATTGATAAACACCCGTTTGCCTCTTAGCAAGAAAAGAACATCTCACAGAGCTGACCCTGGGTGAACCCCAAAGGGTGTTTAGGATTAAACCGTGGGCAGGGTCCTAAACACTTTCCCTAAATGGGGGGTGCAGGGGGTGCAGGGGGTGCCTGTGATCGTCAGCTGGTCGCTGTCATGTCCCGCAGGCCTTTGAGCCTTCAAGGAACAGGTTACTGGTCTAGCAATTCTGCAAAAACATCAGGAATGGGTGCCCCAGGGGTGAAGAGAGTCCCCATTTTGCTGGTCCCCCCTCCCCCCTCCCCTGAGCTTCTGGAAGTCCCTTGTTTTAGCCCTGATGTCTGTGCCTCTCTCCCCATCCAGATTAAGGACTCACCTCTGGGCCCCCAGCTTGAGTCAAGCTGCAGAAGACCTCAGTGGATAGAGCAACAGACTGCAGACTAAAGCGTCCCAGGTTTGATTCTGATAAAGGGCACGTACCTTGGTTGTAAGCTCAATCCCCAGCAGGGGGCGTGCAGGAGTCAGCCGATCAATGATTTTCTCTCATCATTGATGTTTCTTTTCTTTAAAAAAAATATATTTTATTGGTATTTCACAGAGAGGAAGGGAGAGAGATAGAGAGCCAGAAACGTCGATGAGAGAGAAACATCGACCAGCCGCCCCCTGCACACCCCCCACCGGGGACTTGCCGGCAACCAATGTACATGCCCCTTGACCAGAATCGAACCCGGGACCTTTCAGTCCGCAGACCGACGCTCCACCACTGAGCCAAACCGGTTTCGGCACATCATTGATGTTTCTATTTCTCTCTCCCTCTTCCTTCCTTTCTGAAACCAATAAAAATATTTTTTTTAAGTCATAAGGAAACTATATACAGAATTTTATGCATCCTGACATCCCTAACCTTTTCTTTAACCTTTTTCATATTTCTAGGCTATGCAGTTTGCCAATTTTTAAAAATTGTCGCAATCTCCAGAAGAATTTCCAATATATTTTACTGAGAAAAGTTCACGTCGAAGTGGAATCCAAACCTCTGCCGTCCAAGGCTCAGCCGGGGTTGCCAGAAACCCTCCCGCGGGGGCCCTGCCCCCGGCTGGGGATCAGGCGGCTCCCTGTGCCAGAGCGACTCAGACCCTCCCGTCCAAGGAGCAAAGTCCAAAGAGCAAACTTTCTCCGGCTGCACAGCACAGCTTCTCAGGTCCAGGTCCTTGGGGCAAATGAACAAAAGCCCCTTGTCAGGGGTTCGCATCCCAACAAAAGCCAAATGACCCCAGGATATCCTGATTTTGCAAGATATAATGCAACATTCTTTTTTAAATAAATGATTTCTTCCTGGGAAGAAAGAAACATCCTTGAAAAACATACTTAGCAATTTTTATTTTCTTTTGTCCTATTTTTTTCTTAGCAATTCTTTTTCCCACCTTAGCAATTAATTCTTTAAAAAAATATTTTTAATTGATTTTTTACAGAGAGGAAGGGAGAGGGATAGAGAGCCAGAAACATCGCTGAGGGTGAATCATCCAGCAGTTAACTCCTAAATAAACTTTAGACCCTGGCCTACAGCTCAGTAGCCAAGGGCAGGTTCAACCCCCGCCCGCCTCAGGGCACATACAAGGTTCAACCAATGAATGCACAACTAAGTCCAACAGCAAATCTCTCTCTCCCCTCTCTCGTTCCCTTCCGCTTTCTCTCAAATCATCAATTAAAAACATTAAAAAACAACAACAACACACACACCTTAACGGGATCAAGTGTTCTGGGAGTCACGCACCCTAAGTGACCTGGAACCAATCCCCCCGCCCCCCCAACCTCCCTCCGACCCCCTTTTCCTACAAGGCGGCCCGGGCTGTGAGCAAAACGTCAGGAATGGGTGGCCTGGGAGGGGTGTTTCCGCCTCTCCCCGGTCTGTGCTTCTCTCGGCGTCTCTCCCTCGCCCTGGTGTCCCCCGTTATCTCCGTCAGCGGGGTCTCTGAGGTCTCCTCGCCGCCCCAGCCGGACCCTACGGGGCCCACGAGGTCTCTCCGCCCGCAGTGCCCTGTCCCGCGCCCGCGGCCCCTTTAAGGCAAGCCCCGCCCCGGCCCCGCCCACTCCCCCGCGGCCCCTTTAAGACCCGCCCCCGCGGCCCCGTTAAGGCGCGCCTGGCCCCGCCCCCGCCCCCGCCCCGCGCCCCATACGGGCGGGCCCGGCGCTCGCCCGCCCCGGGGTCGGGAGGTGCCCCGGCTCCAAGGGCGCTGCCTGGGCTCAGTGTCCGGCCGGCCGGCGCGATGGCGGGGGCCGCGCTGAGGGCCGCGGGGCGGCAGCTGAGCCAGCAGCGCGGGGCCAGGGCGCCGGTGCTGCTGCGGCAGGTGAGCGGGGCCGGGCCGGGCGGCCGCCGGGGCCGAGGTCCCGGCGCTGTGGACCGGGAGGGACCGGGGAGACCGGGGGGACCTGAGGGACCGGGCGGACCTGGGGGAACTGGGGGACCTGAGGGCCCCGGGATCGGGCCGGCTCCCGGTTCTCCACGGGGCGGGCGGGGGACTTCCGGGAGGCGGGGTGTCGGGCGCCTGGCCCCGGGGGCCGGGGTTCTGCTTCTGGACCTCCGGGGGGCGGGGGGCCGCCCAGGCCGGGCTCCGGGGCTCGCGAGCCGGTCTGCCCCGCGCCCTCAGCCGCCCCCGCCCCTCCCCAGCTGTTCGAGCCCAAGAGCTGCACCTACACGTACCTCCTGGGCGACCGCGAGGCCCGCGAGGCCGTCCTCATCGACCCGGTCCTGGAGACGGCGCCCCGGGACGCCCGGCTGGTGCAGGAGCTGGGGCTGCGGCTGCTGTTCGCCGGTCAGTGTGGCCGGAAGGGCCGGGGCGGGGCGGGGCGGGGTGGGCGGCTGGGCCCCTGCCCCGTGCCCCCCTGGACCCGCCCTCTGTCTCCCCCAGTGAACACCCACTGCCACGCCGACCACGTCACGGGCTCCGGGCGGCTGCGCTCGCTGCTCCCCGGCTGCCGGTCCGTCATCTCCCGCCGCAGCGGCGCCCAGGCCGACCTGCACGTCGAGGACGGACAGGCCATCCACTTCGGGCGCTTCGTGAGTTGGACGCTTCGTGAGTCGGAGGCCCGGGTCCGAGAGAGGGTGGCGGCCTGGACTTCCTGGGCTGCAGGGGCGCGGGGCTGGGTTCCTGACCCCTGAGTTGCACCCGGCGGTGGGGAGGGAGGTGTGCCGCCGGCCCAGCCCTGAAAGTCAACAGCGCGTAGGGAGTTTCCTACAGCTCTGGGCAACTCCTTTGGCCTGGCATCTCCATCATCGTTGATTGGGGGCCGGAATGCCAAGGCCAGGGCTGAGGGAGGGCCCAGCCCTGGCTTCTGAGAGCCACCGTTGGAGGAAGCAGCATCTTGCTGCTCGGGCCCAGGGTGAGGCCAGCGAGGCCCAGGGTGAGGCTAGCACCTTGGGTCCTGGCAGGCTAGCTCAGTTGGTGAGAGCGACCCTACACCAAGGTTGCGTGTTCAGTCCCAGGTCAGGGCACATACAAGAATCAATTAGCCGAAACCGGTTTGGCTCAATGGATAGAGCATCAGCCTTTGGACTGAAAGGTCCCAGGTTCCATTCCGGTCAAGGGCATGTACCTTGGTTTCGGGCACATCCCCAGTGGGGGGTGTGCAGGAGGCAGCTGATTGATGTTTCTCTCTATCCTTCTCCCTTCCTCTCTGTACAAAATAAATAAAATAATATATTTTTTTAAAAATCAATCAATGAATGCCTTAGTAAGTGGAACAACAAATCGATGTCTCTCTCTCTCTCTCTCTCTCTGTCTCTCCCTCTCAAATTAATAATTTTTTAAAAAAGAGTCAGCACCTTTGGGTGAACTTCCCTCTTGAATGTTGCGCCCCAGGCTCCGTCTACCAGCTTTCCTCACCCTGGCCCAGCCCTGCTGTTGCTTCACACCAGACCCGTCTCCTTCCTGCCCGTCCTTCCTCCACCACAGGCACCATCCGCAGGTGTCTGGCCAGCATGGCACCCGGGGCTAAGGTGGAGGGCGGGAGGGCGCTGGGGGAGTTACCCCCAGAGAACTGGCAGGACTTTTTTCCCCCCTGATCGGAGTCGCCAGAGATAGAGAGAAAGTGGCTGATCCCGGAGACAGAATGTCTGGTGACGGGTGAGAAATCAGGCTCCAGATTAAGGGTTTTGCTAATCGGGGAGCGTGTGAGTCAGAGCATTAAGCGACAACGGGGGCTGTGCGTGTGGGATCAGAGGCTTAGCTGTCAGACTGGGCTGCTGCCTCTCCGTTTCCAGCCCTTCTCTGAGAGCCGGGGAACAGGACGC
The DNA here is from genome assembly GCA_963924515.1 of Vespertilio murinus. Lineage (NCBI taxonomy): Eukaryota > Metazoa > Chordata > Mammalia > Chiroptera > Vespertilionidae > Vespertilio > Vespertilio murinus. Next base: position 40,013,123 of record OZ004716.1, on the reverse strand, counting down.
TGTGCGGGTGTGGACAGTGCCCACAGCGGCCGGGCGCTAAAAGGCACTCCGCGGGCCGAGACACCATAGAAGAGCGAGAAATGGTCCGGCTTCGAGGCGAGATCAGCCCGCTGGTAAGGGAAATGAAGGATGTTTTCGGTGAGTGAAGGGTTTAGCTGGGTAGATTTCGCTCCAGCGTGTTAAGCAGCTTTACTGACTTAATTCATGAATCATCAGCTTCACCCATCAAAAGTGTACAATGCAACGGCTTAGTGTAATCGCCGGGTTGTGCAAATGTCACCACAATTCACATTTGAGTATTTTTTCGTCATTCAAAAGAGAAATCCCACACCTCTTAGCCAGAAATCCCACACCTCTTAGTCTCAGCCCCTCCCTCCTTTCACCCCGACAGCCCTGGGCCATCCTTCAGCTCCTTTCTGCCTGTAGATTGGGCTCTTCTGGGCATTTCACAGGCGTGGAATCAGACACTCTGTGGCCTCTGCCACTGGTCATAATGTTTTTAAGGTTCGTCCAGGTTGTAGCACAGCCCCGGCAGGGGGTTCGGTTGGTTGAGTCCTTGCTGTGCACGGAATGGTCCCGGTCTGGATTCCTGGCAGGGCAAGGCCCAGGTTGTGAGTGTGATCTCAGATTGGGGCATGTGCAGAGGGCGACGGATCTAGGTTTCTCACTTTCTCTCCCCCTCTCCCTTCCTTTCTCTCTAAAAATCAATAAAAGCATGTCCTCGGATGAGGATTAACAAACAGACAAAAACATGTTGTAGCATATATCAGTATTTCATTTCTTCTTCTTTTTTTAATCCTCATTTGAGGATATCATTATTGGTTCTGAGAGAGAGAGAGAGAGAGAGGAACATTGATGTGAGAGAGACATATCGCTTGGTTGCCTCCTGCATCTACCCTTACCAGGTTGAGCCTGCCACCTGGGTATGTGCCCTTGACCAGAATCAAACCTGGGACCCTTCAGTTCACAGGCTGACGCTCTATCCACTGAGCCAAATCAGCTAGGGCTTCTTTTTTAAAAAAAATATTTTTATTAATTTCAGAGAGGAAAGGAGAGGGAGAGAGAAAAACATCAACAATGAGAGAGAATCATTGATCAGCTGCCTCCTGCACACCCCCTATGGGGGATCGAGCCCACATCCCGGGCATGTGCCCTTGACCAGAATTGAACCCGGGACTCTTAAATCCATAGGCCGATGCCCTATCCTCTTAGCCAACCCAGCTAGGGCATACGGCTTCTTTATTGTTATCTAATATTCCATTGTTTGGTTATACTACGTTCTATACATCAATTTATTAGTCAATAGACATTGAGTTGTTTCCATTTTTTTTTGCTATTTTGAATAATGCTGCTATGAATAATCATGTGCAAGTTTTTGTGTGGACATGTGCTTTCATTTTCTTTGGGCATATACCTAGGATAAAATTGCTGGATCATATGCTAACACTACGTTTAACAGTTTGAGGAAATGCCAGTTTGAGGGCACATGCCCGGGTTGTGGGCTTGATCCCCAGTGAGGGACATGCAGGAGGCAGCCAATCAATGGTGTTTCTCTCTCATAGATGTTTCTACCTCTCTGTCCCTCTCTCTTCCTCTCTCTCTAAAAGTCCAAAATGTTATCCAAAATGGCCGCACCAGTGTATGGTCCCACCAGCAGTGGGTGAGGGTTCCCGTTCCTCCACATGCTTGTCAACACCTGTTATCATATGTCATTATGAACACTGAGCATGTTGTTACTGGTTGTCACCTGAGTTCTTTATACACTTTTAGGATGGGCACAATTTTTTCTCTCTTCCTTATTTTTCCTCCGCCCACATTTGTTGTTGTTAATCCTCACCCGGCGATATTTTCTTCCATTGATAGTTAGGCAGAGTGGAAGGGAGGGGAGGAGACAGAGAGAGAGAGAAACATCGATGTGAGAGAGATACATTGCTTGGTTGCCTCTTGCATGTGCCTTGACCGGGGCCAGGATGAGCCTGCAACTGAGATACGTGCCCTTGACTGGAATAGAACCCAAGACCCTTTATTCCGAGGGCCGATGCTCCATCCACTGAGCCAGGCCGGCTAGGGCTTTCCAACTGCCCCCCCCCCCATTTATTTCTTCACCCCAGGATATTTTTCCATTGCTTTTTAGAGAGGGGGAAAGATAGAGAGAAACATTGATGTGAGAGAAACATCGATTGGTTGCCTCCTGCACAAGCCTTGACCCGGAAGGAGACAGACTGGGGAGGAGCCTGCATCCAAGGTGTGTGCCCTTGACCGGAATCGAACCCGGGACCCGTTGGTCTGCAGGCCAATGCTCTGTCCACTGAGCCAAATCAGCCAGGGCTCCCCCCCACTTTCTTAGAATGGAGTTGTAACATACATATAGTACAAAGTGCACATGTGCAGCGTGTTTGCACTTGAGTATCCGCCGCCCAGATGCAGATACAAAACATGCCCAACACCACTTGTTCCTCCTCCTGGCCCTGACACCTCACCCAGGGACCATTCTTCTGTCTAACCTTAGATTATGTCCGCTTATTCCGGACCTGATAGCCAGGAGTCGTACAGTGTGTACTCTTTGGTGCCTGGCTCTTTTCTTTTTATGTCTTATTTTTTAAAAATATATTTTTACTGACTTTTAGAGAGAGAGGAAGAGAGAGGGACAGAGAGGTAGAAACATCTATGAGAGAGAAGCACCATTGATCGGCTGCCTCCTGCATGTCCCTCGCTGGGGATCAAGCCTGCAACCCAGGCATGTGCCCTCACCAGGAATTGAACCAGCAACTCTTGGTTCCTGGATCGACTTTCTCTCTCTCTCTTTCAAAAATATATTTTATTGATATTTTACAGAGAGGAAGAGAGAGAGATAGAGAGATAGAAATGTTGATGAAAGAGAAACATTGACCAGCTGCCTCTTGCACACCCCCTACCGGGGATGTGCCCGCAACCAATGTACATGCCCTTGACCGGAATCGAACCCGGGACCTTTCAGTCCGCAGACCGACGCTCTACCACTTAGCCAAACCGGTTTCGGCTCCTAGATTGACTCTGAACCACTGACCCATACCAGATGGACTTCTTGTATTTAAATTAAAAAAAAAAAAATCCTTAACTGAGGATATTTTCCCCACTGATTTCTAGAAAGAGTGGAAAGGAGGTGGGGAGAGAGAGAGATAGAGAGGTGAGAGAGACACATCAATTGGTTGCCCCTTACACATGCCCCCACTGGGGTTGGAGAACCTGCATCTGAGGTACGTGCCCCTGACTGGGAATCAAACCCGAGGCCCTCCCGTCTGCAGGCCAATGCTCTAACCACTGAGCACCTGGGCAGGGCCGGGCTTATTTCGCTGTCCATGATGCTGCATATGGTTATAACTCTTTCCTTCTGTTGCTGTATAGCAGGGGCTGATAAACTTTTTCTGTAAAGGACCAGATAGCAAATATTTTCGGTTGGCAGGCCACAGGGTCTCTGTTGTCACTACTCAGTTCTCCTGTTGGCATGAAAGCAGCCATAGACGATGCTTTCTTACCAAGTGAATAAGCATGCCTGTGCTCCAATAAAACTTTATTGATGGCCACTGACATTTTATTTTATTTTTTTTCTAACCTCTGCTTTTTATTGCATTTTGTTCATATGTCCATCCTCCAAGACTCTCCAGTTTCTGGTATCCTGGTCTGCCTTTTTGGGGTGTATTATGACAATCGCAGCTCCTGGGTTGCGGGCACATACCCAGTAGGGGGTATGCAAGAGGCAGCTGATTGATGTTTCTAACTTTCTATCCCTCTTCCTTCCTCCCTTAGGCTTTTACAGCTCCTCTGATTGTCCTTCTGGTTTTCTCTTTCCTTCTAGTTGTAGAATTTCCAGTCAGTCAACTTTCCTGTAGTTCTGGATAATGTCCACTTTATATTTTAGTTGTATTTTTTGAAATTGTTGAGTGCGGCTGCAGTTAGGCGTTTACCTCTGCCGCCATCTTGTTTCCCCCCCCCTATAAATCGGCCACTGACATTTTAATTTCAACAGTTTTCATGTGCCCTGAAATAATCAGTCTTACTTTCATTTTATTTTTTTGTCAACTGTGAAAATGAAATAATCAGTCTTACTTTCATTTTATTTTTTTGTCAACTGTGAAAAAAATGTATCAACTCTTCTTAGCTTTCAGACCTTACGGAACATCGGCCATAGCTTACCAACCCCAATATAGAATATTTCATTGTGTGAATTATGACACTGTATCTGTTCTCCTTTTGATAGCTGCTTGCAGTTTTAGGCTATTATGAACAGTGCTGCTTTGAAGATTCTTGTACAAAATCTCTTGGTTAATCAATATTACCCTCGACTCCAAGGAGTGGACTTGCTGGCTCATAGAACTGATACATGTTTAACTTTAGTAGAAACGGCCCAATGGTTAATTTTATCTATGTATTTATTTATATTAATTTCAGAAAGGAAAAGAGAGGAAGGGAGAAAGAGAGAGAGAAACATCAATGATCAGAGAGAATCATGGATGGGCTGCCCCTTGCATGTCCCCTACTGGGGATCAAGCCAGCACTCCAGGCATGTATCCTTGACCGGAATCAAACCTGGGACCCTTCAGTCCGCAGGCAGATGCTCTATCCACTGAGCCAAACCAGTTAGGGCTATCCCCAAATATTTTTTCTTAATATATATATTTTATTGATTTTTTACAGAGAGGAAGAGAGAGAGATAGAGAGCTAGAAGCGTCGGTGAGAGAGAGACATCTACCAGCTGCCTCCTGCACACCCCCTACCAGGGATGTGCCCAATGTACATGCCCTTGACCGGAATCGAACCTAGGACCCTTGAGTCTGCAGGCCGACGCTCTATCCACTGAGCCAAACCGGTTTCGGCTATCCCCAAATATTTTATGAACATTTTGAAGCATACAGACAAGTTGAAAAAACCTCACAGCTTCCAACTCCATCCATCGCTTCATATTATTTTGTTTCCACAAAAGAGAAGGTTTAGCCTTGGCTGGTGTGGCTCAGTTGGTTGGAATGTTGTCTTCTGCACTGGGAGGTCTTGGGTTCGATTCCTACTCAGGACACATACTTAGGTTGTGGGTTCGATCCCCGGCCTGCGTGTGTACAACAGGCAACCAGTCGATATATCTATCTCACATTGATTCTTTTTTCTCTCTCTCCCTTCCTCCCTCTCAAAAAAAAAAAAAAATCAATTACGAAATGTTCAGCTATGGGGGCTCAGAGTATTTAGCTGCAGTGGGAAATGATAGTTTGGGTTTTTGAGTAGAGGGGGTGTAGGAAAATGCATGGTTATACCAAGATTAAATGCTTGAAGAATGGAGTAAAAGAAGACACTGAGACTGGGGAAAAGAAGCCGAGAGCTTTCTTGCCACCAGGGGGCAGTGTGAGCCATGGGAACTGCAAGGTGAGTGAGCTGCGGGCTTGCACTGGTCCCTTTAAGAGAGGGTTAGCTGATGGAAGTAGTTTCAGAAGTTAGATCATTAGGTTCATATTTTTTCCTGACAATTGCCAATTGCCTCCCTGAATTAAGTGTGGGGATTTAAATAACGAGGACTCCCTGCGCTGGCATTTCTGCATCCAGGATTCTTTTTTTTCCTTTTTTTTTTTTTTTTTTTTTTTACAGAGAGGAAGGGGGATAGAGAGTCAGAAACATCCACCAGAGAGAAACATCGATCAGCCGCCTCCTGCACACCCCTCACGGGGGATGTGCCTGCAACCAAGGCACATGCCCCTGACCGGAATCGAACCCAGGACCCTTCAGTCTGCACGCAGATGCTCTGTCCACTGAGCCAAACAGGTCAGGGCACATCCAGGATTCTTTTATTTTTTTATTTTTTAAATATATTTTTATTGATTTCAGAGAGGAAAGGAGAGGGAGAGAGATAGAAACATCAGTGATGAAAGAATCATTGATTGGTTGCCTCCTGCATGCCACCCCCCACCCCCCCTCGACTGGTGGTGATTGAGCCCACAACCTGAGCATGTGCCCTTGACTGGATTCGAACCTGGGACCTTTCAGTCCGCAGGCCGACACTATCCACTGAGCCAAACCAGCTAGGGCGGACTTTTTTTTAAAATTGTTTAAAGTATTACATATACTAGTACATATATTTCCTTTTCCCCCCATTGGCCTTCCCCCAGCCTCCCCTAACCCCTGTCGCATGTCCTCATCCCACTCCCACTAGGATTCTTTTTTAAAAAAATACATTTTATTGATTTTTACAGAGAAGAAGGGAGAGGGATAGAGAGTTAGAAACATCGATGAGAGAGAAACATCGATCAGCTCCCTCCTGCACACCCCCTACTGGGGATGTGCCCGAAACCAAGGTACATGCCCTTGACCGGAATTGAACCTGGGATCCTTCAGTCCGCAGGCCAACACTCTATCCACTGACCCAAACCGGTTTCGGCACTATTTTTTTTTAAAGGTTGATATCAGCCCTGCCTGGGTAGCTCAGTTGGTTGGAGTGTTTGTCCCAACAAGCCAAGGTTGTGGGTTCGATCTCTGGTCAGGGCACATGCCCAGGTGGTGGGCTGGATATCCTGTAGGGGGGCGTGCAGGAGTTATCTGGTTGATAATTCTCTCTCATCATTGATGTTTCTGTCTCTCTCTCCCTCTGTTCCCCCCTTCCTTCCTCTTTGAAATCAATAAAAATATATTTAAAGAATCAACCAGCTGAAACGGGTTTGGCTCAGTGGATAGAGCGTTGGCCTGCGGACTGAGGGGTCCCAGGTTCGATTCCCATCAAGGGCATGTACATTGGTTGCAGGCACATCCCTGGTGGGGGGTGTGCAGGAGGCAGCTGGTTGATGTTTCTCTCTCATCGATGTTTCTAGCTCTCTATCCCTCTCCCTTCCGCTCTGTAAAAAAAAAATAAAAAATATATACCGTATTTGCCGGCATATAAGATGATTTTTTGGCCCTGAAAAATATGCCTCCAAGTGGGGGGTAGTCTTATACGGCGAGTATATAACAAACTGTATTTTGAGTGGAAATGTTAGGGGGTCGTCTTATACGCCGGCAAATACGGTATTTTCAGGGCCAAAAAATCGTCTTATACGCCAGCAAATACGGTATTTAAAAATAAATAATCAACCAATGAATGCATAAACAAGTGGAACAACAAATTGATGTTTTTTTGTTGTTTCTTTTTCTCTTCCTTCCTCTCTCTCTCTCTCTCTCTCTCTCTCTCTCTCTCTCTTTCTCTCTCTCTCTCTCTCATCAATAAATCAAATAGGATGGTATAGGAAAAGTCTAAAGGATAAATTATATATTTAGAGTTAATACATTCTTAAAAAGATGATAGTGGCTTCGTAACCTGCTTTTTGCACTTACTGGATATTAAACATTTTTCGTGTCATTAAATATTTGTGTATATTATCATTAAATTTATTTTAATGATAATTTTAATGACTTGCTAGTATTCTATATTTATATTAGTATGTCTATCTTTTTCTTATTGATTTGGGAGACCTGTTGACCACGTGGCATGTGTGTTGCAAACACAGTCCCCGGTTTGTTTGTTCCCTTTACATGCTGTGGAGGGTGTTTTTGATATTACAGAATTTCAAATTGTTTAAGTCGAACCATTGATCTTGTCCATGCGGGATCAGATTTGCGTGTCCTTCCCTGACCAGAGGTCACATATTCATTTGTACTTTTGTGGCTGTCACAGTTTTATGGTTTATCTTCTCGCCTTTCATTCATTTGGAGTTTATGCTGATGTAAGGTTTGAGCCTGGGAATCTAGCCTAATTTTTTACAAAATAGGTCATCTAGAGGTGACCCCGGGGTGGGCGGGGGCTCCGGGGTCAGTTTCACCGCGAGGGCAGGCCACTGGCTTCTGGTGACAGACTGTCTGTGCTCCCCCCCGGCAGGCCTTGGAGATCCGGGCCAGCCCCGGCCACACCCCGGGCTGTGTCACCTTCGTCCTGGATGACCACAGCATGGCTTTCACCGGAGACGCCCTGCTCATCCGCGGCTGCGGGCGGACGGACTTCCAGCAAGGTGCCGGCCCTCCTCGGCCCGAGGCCTTCGCCGGGCTGTGTGTGCGCAGGGCTTTGAGTGTCGGAGAGCGAATGGAGGAGTGTTAAATCTTAAGGACTCGGGGTTAAACTGAGGCATTTGGCTGCTGGAATGGAGCGGGGAGAGTGAAGTTCAGGGGTTGGCTGATGAGAGAACAGTTAGGCTGCGGGGACAGTGAGAGTCCGGGGTTGTTAATGACCTGTTGCTGTGAGAGAAATGACTCCCGAGCCGAGTGGCCGAACATCCATTACTCACGGATGTGTGGCCTGAGAGTGTGGGCGCTGGGCAGCCTCGCGGGTGGTTTGGCTCAGGATCTCCCACGAGGATGCAGTCAAGCTGGGCCTGGGCTTCAGTCAGCTGAGGGCTCGCCTGGGGCTGGAGGATCCGCTTGCACGAGGCTCACTGGCCAGCTGGCCCAGGCTGCGGGCCGGTGTCCTCAGTTCCGCCCCGGGCGGACCTCTTTGTGGGGCTAAGGATTGTCAGGGCAGCATGACAGCAGGATTCTCCCTAAGGGGATGATATGAGAGAGAAAGAGAGAGAGAGGCCCTAATTTTTTTTAATGACCTAGTTTCCCAAGTTAACTCTGCCATATCTGCAATAACTTATTTATGAGATGCAAGTCCCTTATCCAAACCACTAAATCAAGGTGAAGGGAATTCGGGTTACATTTTTTTTTGGCGTGTCAAGGAGCTTGTGGACAGATTTTAAAACCCCACAGGGGGTTTAGCTGCTGGAGGGGTGGCGGGCGGGGGATGGGTAGCCAGGGCTCTGAGTGCTTGGGGGCCGGGTCGCATTCGGGTTTGGCTTCAGGGGGCTTATATTCAGGAGTTTCCCTGTGGATAGGGGGTTTCAGAATCTCAGGGTTTGGCTGATCTTTGGTGCGTGTGCGTGCGTGTGTGCGTGCGTGTGTGCGTGCGTGTGTGTGTGTGTGTGTGTGTGTGTGAGTGTGTGTGTGAGAGTGAATGTGGGGGTGACAGGAGATTGGGTGGATTTAGCTGCCTTTTGGGCGGAGGGTGACACTGGATGTTTGAGCTGGCAGTGGGCAACTTTCTTCCTCTCCCCTCTCTCCTTTCCCTCCATCTCCGTCTCTGTCTTTTTCTCTCCAAGACTCTTATTCTCTCTCTCTCTCTCTCTCTTTAAATATATTTTTATTGACTTCAGAGAGGAGAGAGAGAGATAGAAACATCACTGATGAGGTAGAATCATTGATCGGCTGCCTCCTGCATGCCCCACACTGGGGATAGAACCCACAACCTGGGCATGTGCCCTTGACGGGAATCGAACCTGGAACCCTTTAGACCCCAGGCCAACGCCCTACCTGCTGAGCCAAACCAGCGAGGGCTCCTATTCTCTTCACCCGCTCCCAAAGCAGTCATGAAATGGGAGGAATTGGGCTGAGTGAAAGGTGGAAGAACATTCCAGAGAGGCTCTCCCCGCGGGCCGAGGACGCAGGGCTCCTTGTGGGAACCACAACGCCATCCTCCTCCTCCTCCTCCTCCTCCTCCTTCTCCTCCTCCTCCTCCTTCTCCTCCTCCTCTGCAGCCTTCAGCGTCTCCCGTCTTCCCGCCCACGCCCTTTCTTGTCATCCCGAGTGAGGCCCGTCCCTGGGTGCTCCAGGCTCTCATCCCAGCCTTACCTGCAGCCATGCTGACTGTGTCACCCTTCCCCAATTACTTGTGCACACTGTCCCACCCGCCTGGAGTGCCCTTCCCCCTCCTTCTCCACGGAGATAAAGGGGTCCTGGCAGGAAATGAGGTTCTAGCTACCTCCCACCCTTTCCTTAAGGCAGTGTTTCCCAAAGTGTGGTCTGCGTACCCCCAGGGGTGCGGGAAGAGTATGGTGGGGGCACACGTTGCACCGGAGTTCGGTGGGGATATGCACTGCACCGGGCTTAGCTGCACCTAATTCTACGTTCTCATGAGTCGAGTCAAGACAGTCTTGTGAGGCGTGAGATGGTCCGGTGTGCAAATAAATGTTATTTATAATATAACTTTTATTTCTATTTTATTGTGAATAACTTTATTTTTCGTTTATTATTATTTTGTGTACGTACCAAAAAAAGAAAAAATAAATATATTTTGATGGTTATTAAAATACATCCTTTTTTTTTTTGACGAGGGGTACTCAGCGTTACGAAAATTATAGAAGGGGTACACATAGGTCAAAAGTTTGGGAAACACTGCCTTAAGGGAAGGGGTTAAGGGGCCTCTCTTTCTTGTCCTCTTGGTCCACTGACCTCTGAGCTTTCCCTCCCCAGGCTGTGCCAAGACCCTGTACCACTCAGTCCACGAAAAGATCTTCACGCTTCCAGGAGACTGTCTGATCTACCCTGCCCACGATTACCACGGTGAGGGCTTCCTGGAGGAGGTGTGGGACCTACATAATTTGCTACTGTTTGACAGGGAGCATGGGACTACGATTCCCAGAGATTCCTCCGGCCAAAGAGCGGTCACGTGCTTATGTGTACTGAGTGTGGGTGTAGAAACCACGAGTTCTAGAATTCCGGGGTGCATGGGTTTTCCTGGGACCTCTTTCTAGAGCCTTGGGAGCTGAGAAACTACATTTTCCATATTGCATGTGGAGGAGGGATAGCAATTTCAGGAGCATACCAGGCCAGAGGTACCCCAAAGCCTCCTGGGAAATGTAGTCCTGAGAGGCCTGAGGCACCAAAGGATGGACATCCCTCTCTTGGCCACTAGGGCTCACAGTGTCCACTGTGGAGGAGGAGCGGACTTTGAATCCTCGGCTCACCCTCAGCTGTGAGGAGTTTGTCAAGGTCATGGACAACCTGAACTTGCCCAAGCCTAAGCAGATAGGTGAGCAGTTGGGAACCTGGACTCCTGGGTGTGAGGGAGGAGGGCTGGGGGCCTGGACCCCTGGGTGTGAGGGAGGAGGGCTGGGGGCCTGGACTCCTGAGTCTGAGGGAGGAGGGCTGGGGGCCTGGACTCCTGGGTGTGAGGGAGGAGGGCTGGGGGCCTGGACTCCTGGGTGTGAGGGAGGAGGGCTGGGGGCCTGGACTCCTGGGTGTGAGGGAGGAGGGCTGGGGGCCTGGACTCCTGGGTCTGAGGGAGGAGGGGCTGGGGGCCTGGACTCCTGGGTCTAAGGGAGGAGGGCTGGGGGCCTGGACTCCTGGGTGTGAGGGAGGAGGGCTGGGGGCCTGGACACCTGGTCTGAGGGAGGAGGGCTGGGGGTCTGGACCCCTGGGTGTGAGGGAGGAGGGCTGGGGGCCTGGACTCCTGGGTGTGAGGGAGGAGGGCTGGGGGCCTGGACTCCTGGGTGTGAGGGAGGAGGGCTGGGGGCCTGGACTCCTGGGTGTGAGGGAGGAGGGCTGGGGGCCTGGACTCCTGGGTGTGAGGGAGGAGAGGCTGGGGGCCTGGACTCCCGGGTCTGAGGGAGGAGGGCTGGGGGCCTGGACTCCTGGGTGTGAGGGAGGAGGGCTGGGGGCCTGGACTCCTGGGTCTGAGGGAGGAGGGCTGGGGGCCTGGACTCCTGGGTCTAAGGGAGGAGGGCTGGGGGTCTGGACTCCTGGGCCAGAGGGAGGAGGAGGCTCAGGGCCAGAACTCCGGGTTTCCAAATCCCTTAGGATTTCTGGGTCCCATTTGAGCTTGAGGGGAGGCCCCCTCCTGGGCCCCTGGGTCTCACCCTTGGTTTCTTCCTTTCAGACATTGCTGTTCCAGCTAACATGCGCTGTGGGATCCAGACCCCCCCTTCCTGACATTATCTCTGTCAGGTGCTCATAGCCATTAAAAATGCACTAGATGGGGTGAGGGGGAGGTGCCAGCACTGGAGCCTCTCTCCTCCTCCCCTCCCTCGCCTGCCCTCCAACTTCTAAAATAAAAAAAATAAAAAATAGATATATTTTTTGCTGTGGATCTGACCTCTGTCTGTTTTCTGGGGCAACCATTCGGGCTCTGGGTGGAGGTGCTTGGAGGGGGGTTAGTTCTGGTCCCAGGAGAGGCCAGAGGGCGGGGCGGGCGAGGTCCAGAGAGCCCAGAGGAGACATGTTCTAACTCTCAGGGCAGGGCTAGAACTCCATGCTAAGTCCGAGCCGCTTCCCTCTGAGACCCAGGATAAGGCAGTTCTCTCCTCCTGGCCTCCACTTTCTCATCTGTCCGATGAGTCCATGTGTGTGAGGCACTTGGCACAGTGTTAACCACTGTTTTCTTTTAAAGGAAGATTAAGATTTTTTTTTTGTGTGTGTGTGTGTGTGTGTGAAAATGTTAGCAGTGTAAGGTATGGGATGCAGGACAGTAGTTGATATCAGACTTAGAAATGAGTTTGGGGAGAGGAGCCACATGAGAAGCTGGCACCTGCAGTTTAAGCGCTCAGTTACTGAAGACGCCCAGGAAATCTCTGTGTGAGGGGCACGGGCTGGCTCCTGTGTTCCAGTGGCAAGAAGCGGGTGAGCATCTGTTATAAACTACTGGAGGCCCAGTTCATGAAGTTTGTGCGGGGGGGGGGGGGGCTCCTCAGCCCGTCCTGGACCCCCTCCAATCTGGGAGTCCTCAGGGGATGTCTGACTGCTGGTTTCGGCTTGGGATAAGGCCGAAGCCAGCAGTCAGACATCCCTCTCACAACCCAGAACCACTGGCTCCTAAACTGCGCACCTGCCTGCCTGATCACCCCTAACTGCCCTCCCCCCCCCCCGCCAGCCTGATCACCCCTAACCACCTCTGTCTACCAGCCTGATCACCCCTAACCACCTCTGTCTACCAGCCTGATCACCCCTAACTGCCCCCTGCCCCTGCCAGCCTGGTCACCCCCAACTGCCCCCCTCTGCTGGCCTGGTTGCCCCTCACTTCCCCGCCCCTGCTGGCCTGGCCGCCCCCCACTGCTCCCCCCTGCTGGCCTGGCCGCCCCATGCAACCTGGGTATTACCCTTTTATTAGTACAGGTAGGTGGAATGAAGCGGATTTTTTTAATCATTTGAGATTGGGCAGATGAATCTCTGGGAAACTGTTTTAAGGTCAAGGTTTTCAAGCGAAGCCATAGGACGCTTGCCAGCACGATGGATGACAGCAGCCGTGGGATGGTGAATGCCCACCCTAACCACACCCACTTCTCTGTCCCGGGCCCCCAGAACACCAGGGCACCCACCCTGGCCTCCACAGCTGCGACACCCTCCGCCAGGGCCTCCCGAGTAGCTTCCATCCCTAGCATCTTGGGAGGTGGGGATGAGGGTGAACTGTCACTGTCCCCGTCGAGTGGGATGACCTCCCGGGCGCTTCCTGGCGTGGAGTGGCAGTCTGCCTCGTGGCTGAGACCACAGACCTTCCAGGAACCCGCCTGGCGCTGACGTTACCAACCTGGATGGACTTTGGGTCCGCTTGGGCCTCACAGCCTCGGTCTCCCCACTACAAAGCAGAGCCAGGCATCTCCTCCTCAGGAGGACACAGTGAGGGTGAAATGGAATGACCATAACGTGTGTGTGTGTGTGTGTGTGTGTGTGTGTGTGTGTGTGTGAAGCGTTAGCGCAGCGCCCGACACCCAGTAACGCTTTCTCACACGCCAGCCACTTTCCTGTTTTTGCCCGGAGAGGAAGGGGTCTGGCCCGTGCACCTCTAACCTCTCTCTTCCACCCTCCGCCCCGTGGCGAAGTGGGGGTGGTGGGTGTGTGTGTGTGTGTGTGTGTGTGTGTGCCACACTCCCCCTGTTTCTGGGCGGGTCTCTGACTCAGCTCGGGGCACCCCCTCCCCTGGCCCAGCTCCCCAAACCGGTCGGGGCCCTTCTCCAAGGGCTCATTAGAGGGGAGAGGCCCCTGTCCGCATTCCCTTCTTCCTTCCAGGGTTCCCAGGGTCTGGGCCTCAGGGAGGCATTCGTACAAATGCGACCCGGACACCTGGCCCTCCCAGGGGCAGAATGGGGGCGCTGGAGGCAGGCTGGGGGGGGGGGGCGGGGGTCACGATGCCGGGTTTTCCAGGGCGGAGCCGGGACGGACGCCCGGATGCGGTGGCGGGGCGGGCCGCTGGCCGCTCCCTCCTCCCTCGGAGCTGTCGGACCTGTTGAGCCCCCCCCCCGCCCACTTCCGGGGAGGGAGGCCGCGGGCAGCTCCCCCGCCCTCCCCTCCGCCCTCTCCCAGCCACCTGTCCGCGGGCACCACAGCGGCGGGCGCCGGAGTGCGGAGCGGATCCCGAGCCGGTGAGGGGGTCGGGGGTCGGGGGTCGGGTTGCCCGGCAGCAGGGGGCTGGAGACGTGGCTTCCTGGGCCTGCGGGGCGGGGGAGGCTGGGGTTGGGGCATCGAGCTCCGCGGAGGGGCTGAGGACTCAGGCTCCTGGTTGTCCAGAGAGAGGGAGGCTGGGAGCCCCGACGCCAGGTCCCTGCGTGAGGATGGCACGGGCGCCGCTCGCTACGTTGGGGTCAGAGCCAAGGGTATACGAGGTTCCGGGGAGCTGGGGACGGGAGCCCGGGCTCCTGAGTGCCCGCGGGAGGAGGAGATGGGGTCGCTGTGAGGTTGTCCAGGGCTGGGGACGGGGCGGGGAGGTGGTGGTGGGGACGGGGAGAGGTGGGGGGGTAGGGTGGGAGGCTGCTGCGAGGGTGCGAGGCGCCACACCTGATAGAGGGGAGAAACCTATAGGGGGCGAGCTAGGACCCGGACTCAAATTTCGGGGGGCGTGGCGCCCTAGGAGCCCGCGAATCCCGCCTCTTAAAACTCCGAGCCACGCTCGAGGAATGCTCAGTCGCATCCTTTGATCCTTAGGTGTCGCCTGCTAGGAGCTCCTGGCCCCGCCCCACGGCACCAGGCCCCGCCCCCACGGCGCCAGACCCCGCCCCTAGCCCAAGCCCCGCCCCGAACGCCGGGCCCCGCCCCTAACCCAGGGCCCCGCCCCCTCCCGCAGCGCCAGGGCCATGGGGACGCCGAGCAGCCCCGCGGAAGGGACCCCGCCGCCGCCGCCGGTCCCAGAACGCGATGTGAAGACTCAACCGCAGGGCGTGTTCGAGCCCCGGGAGCACCCCAAGGGCCCCCGCCAGCCGGAGGCCCCCGAGGTCCCGGCGGAGCTTCCGAGCGGCCGCGGAGCTGAGCAGCAGGCGGAAGAGGAGGAAGAAGTGGGCGAGGGCAGCAGCACGGAGAGCAGCCGGGACGCGGTGAGGGGCCGGAGGGCGGGCCTCGGGGCAGCGGGCAGGTGGCAGTGGCAGCCGGAGACCCGTGTGGAGAGGCCAGAGACAGAGAGCGGATACAGCGAGAGCCCCAGAGATAAGAAACCCCTAGAGACCTGCGTGCAGAGACCAGACGGACAGAGACCCAGGGACGGGGAGACTGAGAGTCAGAGACCCCAAAGAGCCAGAGACACAGGCAGGCCAGAGAGAGAGTGACCCAGAGACCTAGACTCGGGTGTAAAGACAGAAACAGGGCAGAGATGCCCAGAGAAACAAAAATAGAGACAGAGAGCCGAAACCGGTGTGGCTCAGTGGTAGAGCGTCGGTCTGCGGACTGAAACAGGTCCCGGGTTCGATTACGGTCAAGGGCATGTACATTGGTTGCGAGCACATCCCCAGTAGGGCGTGTGCAGGGGGCAGCTGGTCGATGTTTCTCTCTCATCGACGTTTCTAGCTCTCTATCCCTCTCCCTTCCTCTGTAAAAAATCAATAAAATATATTTAAAAAAAATAGAGACAGTGATTGAGAGAGGGACATACTCGGGGGGGGGGGACAGGGGGGGGAAGAGATGGATACTGATGGAGAGAGGGGAAGCCCAGAGAAATGTGTGTGTGTTGGGGGGGGGGTACTCAGAGAGACCTGGGGAGAAAGAGATATCCAGGCGTGACACCCAGAGAATAGGACCTGGTTAGAGGAAAACATCTTCCTTGACTTGGCTCATACATACCCTTTTCCGGGACTGTTGGGGGGCCTTGGGGCCTCCTCCTGGGGCTGCACCCTCCCTGGAATAAAAGTGCGGTGGCTGCATTGGGCCCTAAGACCCCTGAGGGGTGAGCTGGGGAATACCCCCATTTACCGGCTGCTGGGCCCGGGGCTCTCCACTTGACCACACCGTCCGCCGTCTCAGGGGGAGGCCCCACCTCGGGAGCAGACGCCGGCCATGCCCCCCACGCCCCCCCAGTCCAAGGAGGGGGTGCGCGGGGCGGCGCAGCGGCTCCGCGGGCAGCAGCTGGAGGCGCTGACGCGAGTGGCGCTGATGGAGCAGCGCGTGAAGGAGCTGCAGCGCCAGAGGAAGGAGCTGCGGATCGAGGTGAGGCCCGGCCCTCGGGGAGCCTCCCGGCCTCTCCCCCGGGGACCCAGCCCCAGGCCCCCCGCCGCAGCCCTCGGGCCCCGCCTGGCATTCTCTTCCTCGGCAGATGGAGGTGGAGGTGGCCCTGCTGCGCGGGGAGCTGGCCGGGGAGCGCGTGGCCGCCCGGCGGGAGGAGGAGCAGCTCCGGGCGCTGCTGGAGCGGCAGGCGGACGCGGAGCAGGGCGGCCGGGAGCAGCGGGAGCAGCGGGAGCAGGTCTGGCTGTCCTGCGGGGTCTTCGTCATCAGCCTCCCTCCTTGTCAGGAGAACGTCCCCGGTGGGGTCCTGGGACCAGGGTTACCCCTGCTCCCCAAACGGAGATACTTGGGCTGGTGGGGGAGGCTGTGGTGGTGGAACAGATGCCCTCCTATTCCTCCTGCCTCCCTGGCCTCTTCCCCTGCCCCACTCTCTTTGGTCTCTCTCTCTCTCTAAGTTGTTTTTGTTTATTTAAATATATTTTATTGACTTTCCACAGAGAGGAAGAGAGAGGGATAGAGAATCAGAAACGTCGATGAGAGAGAAACATCAATCAGCTGCCTCCTGCACACCCCCCACCGGGGATGTGCCCGCAGCCAATGTACATGCCCCGGAAGGGAATCAAACCCGGGACCTTTCAGTCCGCAGGCCGACGCTCTATCCACTGAGCCACACCGGTTTCGGCTCTTTGGTCTCTTAATGCCACGTTGTGGAAAACATAAAGCCAACACGCATGGAAGAGTCAGGTGCCCGCCATATTGGGGCACTTACTAGCGTCAGTGGCGATTAACTTCCATTTCTGTTTCCTATCCCTCGACTGGCTTCCCTGTCCCTAGTTTTGAAAGCCCAACCCAGGCATTATATTATTATTATTTTAAAAAAATATTTTTATTGATTTTTTTTACAGACAGGAAGAGAGAGGGAGAGGGAGTTAGAAACATCAATGAGAGAGAATCATGGGTCAGCTGCCTCCTGCACGCCCCCCACCGGGGATGTGCCCGCAACCAAGGTACATGCCCTTGACCGGAATTGAACCTGGGGCCTTTCAGTCTGCAGGCTGATGCTCTATCCACTGAGCCATACTGGTTTCGGCTATTATTATTATTTTTTTGTTAATCCTCACCCGAGGGTATGTTTCCATTGATTTTTAGGGAGAGTGGAAGAGAGAGGGAAAGACAGAGAGAAACACATTGATTTGAGAGAAACACATCGATTGGCTGCCTCCTGCTGGAGCCGGACCAGGGCCTGGGCCGGAGGAGCCCACAACCAAGGCGCATGCCCTTGACCAGAATCGAACCCGGGACCCGGTGGTCAGCAGGCTTTTTTAAACCTTTATCTTTATTGTTGAAAGTATTGTAGATGGCCCTCCCACACCTTCCCCCCCTCCCATTGACCCCTGCACCCCGCACCCACCTGTCCCAGGCCTTCTCCACACTATTGTCTGTGTCCATGGCTGTGCGTACGTGCATGTAAGCTTCCCAGCTAACCTCTCCCCACTCCCCCACCTTCCCTCTGAGATTTAGCAATCTGTTCCATGCTTCTGTGCCTCTGGATCTTTTTTGTCATCAGTTTGTTCATTAGATTCCATATGTGAATGAGATCATGTGATGCTTGTCTTTCTCTGACGGATTTATTTTGCTTAGCATGATACTCTCCAGGTCCCTCCGTGCTGTCTCAAAGGATTATAGATCCTTCTTTTCTTACTGCTGCATAGTATTCCATAAAGGTGCCACAGCTTTTTTATCCACTCGTCTTCTGATGGGCACTTGGGCTGTTTCCAGATCTCAGCCATTGTGACTTGTGCTGCTATGAACATAGGGGTGCATACATCCTTTCTGGTTGGTGTTTTGGGTTTCTTAGGATATGTTCGTAGAAGTGGATCACTGGGTCAAATGGCAGTTCCGTTTTTAATATTGTTTTATTTCCAGTTTTCACGTTTCCAGATTGTCTCAGAAATGCCACGTGGCTGTTTGAATCAGGTCCCCCCAGGGTTGGCATGCTGGGTGTGTTGGTTCACGTCTAGCCGTCCCCCCCGCTGCTGTGTTCCATGCGATTTGCTGGAGAAGCCAAGTCTGTCCCTTGGTCAGGATGTGGCCCATGTCCTCTGCTGTCTGTGCTCCTCTTCCCGCAGCAGGTGGCGGGTTAGATCAGGCGGGGGCAGGTTCTGTGTGCTGTGTGCTGTGTGCCGTGTGCCGTGTGCCGTGTGCTGTGTGCTGTGTGCTGTGCGCTTCCCCTGAGCCGGGTCAGGGGCGTCTCCTCCGGTGGCCCAGACCTCCCTGAGCTCACTCTGATTGCGTCCTAATAATCGTTTACCTGAAGGCTTTAACACCCATGCACTGGTGGTCACTGCTTGCACTGGTTAACACTGTAACTTAGTTAAATGGTAACTTCGTAATCCTGTCAGCTGTTCTCTGTGCCCTTATCTTGTATGTTGTCATTTCCTGGGCTGGGCCCAGGGTCCTCATCCACCCTGAGAAAGCCTGTATTTCTCCGTGCCCTGATTTCCCTCCTATGATCTGGACCCGTGTCCTGCTTCTTAAGATACTGGTTCCTGGATGCACTTTCCTCCCTCACACCCAGGGGTCCAGGCCCCCAGCCCTCCTCCCTCACACCCAGGGGTCCAGGCCCCCAGCCCTCCTCCCTCAGACCCAGGAGCCCAGGCCCCCAGCCCTCCTCCCTCAGACCCAGGAGTCCAGGCCCCCAGCCCTCCTCCCTCACACCCAGGAGTCCAGGCCCCCAGCCCTCCTCCCTCACACCCAGGAGTCCAGGCCCCCAGCCCTCCTCCCTCACACCCAGGAGTCCAGGCCCCCAGCCCTCCTCCCTCAGACCCAGGGGTCCAGGCCCCCAGCCCTCCTCCCTCACACCCAGGGGTCCAGGCCCCCACCCTCCTCCCTCAGACCCAGGAGTCCAGGCCCCCAGCCCTCCTCCCTCAGACCCAGGAGTCCAGGCCCCCAGCCCTCCTCCCTCACACCCAGGGGTCCAGGCCCCCAGCCCCTCCTCCCTCAGACCCAGGAGTCCAGGCCCCCAGCCCTCCTCCCTCAGACCCAGGGGTCCAGTCTCCAGCCCTCCTCCCTCACACCCAGGAGTCCAGGCCCTTCTCAGTCGCCATACGCAAAGCTGACCTCAGCAACTCCCTCTCTGCATTGTCCCTGTCTCATGCTCCCTTCAGTCAGTCACCGGGCCAGAGTCCTGGACCTTGCTCTGCACGCCTCTCTGTGGCTCACACCCAAGCCTATCTGTCAGCATGTCCCGTCCTTTCTGATCCCCGACCCTCTCTCGCTAGCCTGTCTCCTTTGCAGCCCCGCTGCCCCGGCCCCGTGTGGGTCTCATCTTCATTCTGGGAGGACTCATGGAGGAGCGGTGCCAACCCCTTGAATCCATCTCCCAGAGGCGCTTCCGATCCTCCCATGGCTCCCCAGGGCCCCGGTAAAGGCTCCTCAGCCGGCTGGCCAGTCTGGACAGAGCCGGCCCGCCGCTCCCTGTGATCTCCCACCGGCTCACTGTCCCTCCCCGCCACGCCCGCCTCCCCGACCAGAGTTTGCCCCTAGACTTCCCACACTTTTCCACCTCGTGGTGCCTTTGCAACATGCTGTTCCCTCTGTCCAAAATGCCCTTCCAGGCCTCCCCCTCCCCCCAGGTATTTAAGTGCTCCCTAATGTTCGAGGCTCACCTTAAAATCCTTACATCCAGGAAACCTCGGGCTACCCCAATAACATTGCCCCGCCCCCTGGCTTCCCACAGTCTCCGCATTTCATGGCCCTCGTGGTCTCAGGCCGGAACTGGTGGTGTCCCCACCTGGAGCCCAGGGACCAGGCCTCATCCCCCCTCTGGGTCCCGGTACCAGTCACCCAGCATGGGCATGGATGGTTTTTGCATTAATTTAATTTAATTTAATTTTTTATTTTTAAAATATATATTTTATTGATTTTTTTTACAGAGAAGAAGAGAGAGGGAGAAAGAGCTAGAAACATAGATGAGAGAGAATCATCCATCAGCTGCCTCCTGCACACCTCCTACTGGGGATGTGCCCGCAACCAAGGTACATGCCCTTGACCGGAATCGAACCCGGGACCTGTTTCAGTCCGCAGGCCGACGCTCTGTCCACTGAGCCAGACCGGTCTCGGCTTCCTTCATTTCTTGAATGGCTGTTGGGACGATGCCTGCTCTGGCTGGGCCAGCACAAGCCTGGACCAGACACACACGGGGTCCCGCCCTCACGGAGCCGTCCCCAGGCAGGGAGGGGTCCGAGGTCCGGCCGGCTGGCCCTTGCTGGCCCCCGCGCCTGTCCCTCATGCTCAGGGGAAGACAAAAGCCCGGCTCTTCTTCCAGGAGCAGAGGCGGCTGAGCCAGGAGAGGGAGCGCGTGGAGGGTCTGCGGCAGAGGCTCCGGGAGGCCGAGGGGCGGCTGGACTCGCAGCCGGAGGACCAGCGCGAGCGGCTTCTGCAGGGCGTGCAGGAGGTGAGGGTCCCGGGGGGCCATCCAGGGACCGTGTCCAGGCCAGAGTCCAGGCCTTCGGTACCCTCCTCCCCAGAGCCCCCCAACCCCCAGGACTCAAGTCTGGTGCTCCTTGACCAGGCGTCCTGGCCCCGCCCCTCCTGTCCTGAGCCCGGGCCCCGCCCCTCCTGTCCTGAGCCCCCGGCCCCGCCCCCTCCTGTCCTGAGCCCGGGCCCCGCCCCTCCTGTCCTGAGCCCCCGGCCCCGCCCCTCCTGTCCTGAGCCCCGAGGCCCCGCCCCTCCTGTCCTGAGCCCGGGCCCCGCCCCTCCTGTCCTGAGCCCCCGGCCCCGCCCCCTCCTGTCCTGAGCCCCGAGGCCCCGCCCCTCCTGTCCTGAGCCCGGGCCCCGCCCCTCCTGTCCTGAGCCCGGGCCCCGCCCCTCCTGTCCTGAGCCCGGGCCCCGCCCCCTCCTGTCCTGAGCCCCGGGCCCCGCCCCTCCTGTCCTGAGCCCCGGGCCCCACCCCTCCTGTCCTGAGCCCGGGCCCCGCCCCCTCCTGTCCTGAGCCCCAGGGCCCCGCCCCTCCTGTCCTGAGCCCAGGCCCCGCCCCCTCATGTCCTGAGCCCAGGCCCCGCCCCTCCTGTCCTGAGCCCCAGGGCCCCGCCCCTCCTGTCCTGAGCCCGGGCCCCGCCCCTCCTGTCCTGAGCCCCCGGCCCCGCCCCCTCCTGTCCTGAGCCCCGAGGCCCCGCCCCTCCTGTCCTGAGCCCGGGCCCCGCCCCTCCTGTCCTGAGCCCGGGCCCCGCCCCTCCTGTCCTGAGCCCGGGCCCCGCCCCCTCCTGACCTGAGGCCCCAGGCCCCGCCCCCTCCTGTCCTGAGGCCCCCCGACCCCGCCCCCTCCTGTCCTGAACCCGGGCCCCGCCCCTCCTGTCCCGAGCCCCGGGGCTCCGCCCCCTCCTGTCCTGAGCCCCCCGGGCCCCGCCCCTCCTGTCCTGAACCCCGGGCCCTGCCCCCCTCCTGTCCTGAGCCCGGCTCCCGCCCCCTCCTGTCCTGAGCCCCGGCCCCTCCCCCTCCTGCCCTGAGCCCCCGGAGACCCGCCCCACCTGTCCTGAACCCCGAGGCCCCTCCCCCTCCTGTCCTGAGCCCCGGGGCCCCGCCCCTCCTGTCCTGAGCCCCCAGGCCCCGCCCCCTCCTGTCCTGAGCCCCCGGCCCTGCCCCCCTGTCCTGAGCCCGGGCCCCGCCCCTCCTGTCCTGAGCCCCAGGCCCCGCCCCCCCTGTCCTGAGCCCCCGGGCCCCGCCCCCCCTGTCCTGAGCCCCCGGGCCCCGGCCCCTCCTGTCCTGAACCCCGGGCCCCGCCCCTCCTGTCCTGAGCCCGGGCCCCGCCCCCTCCTGTCCTGAGCCCGGGCCCCGCCCTCCTCCGCTCCTGCCCGCAGATCAGGGACCAGCTGGACGCGGCCCAGCGAGCCTACGAGGACCTGGAGTTCCAGCAGCTGGAGCGGGAGAGCCGGCGGGAGGAGGAGGACCACCGGGACAGCCCTGGCGTGTGGGAGCCGGACCCCAAGGTCCAGGAGCTTCAGGCCAGCGTGGCACAGCACAGGGTGAGCGGGGCCGGACCAGCCTGCCTCCCTCACGTCCCCCGCTGGCTTCCCCACTCCGTCTCAGGCCCTTTCTCTGTTTCCTGCCCGTGGCACTTCGCAGCAGTAACCACAATAGCTGCTGTTTATTTTATATATATATATTATTGATTTTTTTAAAGAGAGGAAGGGAGAGGGATAGTTAGAAACATCAATGAGAGAGAAACATCGATCAGCAGCCTCCTGCACACCCCCCACTGGGGATGTGCCCGCAACCAAGGTACATGCCCTTGACCGGAATCGAACCTGGGACCTTTCAGTCCGCAGGCCCACGCTCTGTCCACTGAGCCACACCGGTTAGGGCTAGCTGCTGTTTATTGAGCGTTTACTGTGTGCCTGCACAGTGACATTTCATGGGCATTCAGTCACCGAAGCCCTGGGCGGCAGAGCGTTTTCCCCCATCTTCCCAGTGAAGAAACGGAGGTTCAGGGTATTCGTGCCATCTTTTCCAAGGTCACTTCGTTTGTCAGGGGCAGAGCTGGGATTGGAACCTACCCTCTCTGCCTGTCAAAACCCAGCCCCAAAGACCTCCCATCAGTCCTTTCTGGGAGCCACGTCCTAGGGGCCGACAGAGCCTGCTGGGGGAAGCAGCGTGTCTGTTTCTACTCAGCACAAAGCTCCCTGCCGTTTTGGATGGCAGAGTCTCCGCCCGAGGTCTGGGTGTCTGCCCTGTCTCTCTCTCTCTCCCTTTCCTCTGTCTCACACAGCTCTCTCTGTCCCCTCGGTGCTGTTTCTACCCCTTCTTCTTTTTTTAAAAAAAATATTTTATTGATTTTTCACAGAGAGGAAGGGAGAAGGATAAAGAGCTAGAAACATCATCCCACCAGGGATGTGCCCACAACCAATGTACACGCCCTTGACCGGAATCGAACCCGGGACCTTTCAGTCCGCAGGCCGACGCTCTATCCACTGAGCCACACCGGTTTCGGCTGCCCCGTCTTCTTTCTCTGCATCCCTGCCTCTGGGATCTGTCTGGGTCCTTCTTCCTGCAGCTTCCGGTCTGTTTTCTGTCGGTCCCGTTCTCTCTCCGGCCACTCTCCCCGGGTCTCCGTGTCCCTTGGTCTCTCCGTGTCTCAAATCCTCCGTCCCCCCGCCAGACACCCCCAAGGGAGGAAGGCACCAGGGGGCTTAACGCTGAGCCCCCCCAGCCCCTCCCGGGTCCCGGGGTCTCTGTGATGGGGCGGTTCTGTGGGCGCCGCCGGGGCAGCCGAGTGACGGGCCTGGGCCTCCTGCAGCGCCGCATCCAGGTGCTGGAGGAGCAGCTGAGGTCGCTGGGGGAACAGATGGCGGCCGAGAGCCGGGGGCTGAGCCAGAAGAAGGAGGAGGCCCTTCAGGCCCTGACACAAGTAGGTGGCCCCCCGCCCCCCTCCCCGGGGCGCCCCGGGGCCCCCCTGAGGCTGGGACGGCCCGCTCTGCCTCGGAGACAAGGCAGCCTGGGGTGTGTTGCCTTCCCCCAGGAACGGAGCCGGCTGCTCGAGCTGAACTGCTTTCCGGGAAGCCCTGGCGGAGACTTCTCTGAGCCCAGCCAGGCCCTCACCAAGGTATGGGGTGCGTGCACCGCCGGCCCCTCCTCCCTTGGGACCCAGGACTCTGGGCCTCGGGAATTTGGGTCCCCAGCTCCTCCTCCTCCTCCTCCTCCTCCTCCTCCTCCTCCTCCTCCTCCTCCGTCTGCCCTCCGTCCTCACTCATGCTGGCAGCCTGGACAGCAGGCCCCCATGCCAGCCCTCCTGTGACTTTGGGCCTTTGTTCTTTCCTCTGAGATCTGGGCTGGCGCCGGAGGCCGTGGCCAGAGCACCCTGGAACTGGGGGTCCCCTGCGGTCCCTCCAGCTCCTGCTCACGGTCACCCTCTCTCTCCCACAGCTCCTGTTCACGCAGAAGACCGACCGCCAGCTGCTGGTGCTCCAGGACCCCGCGGCCCACACGGCTGCCTCCGCCTCCTCCTGCCTCTTCTCCGTCCACAGCTCCTTGCAGGTGCCTCCCCGTCCCCACCTTCTCCCCCCAATCTCCTCCCCTCTTCCTCCCCCCCCCCCCCCAATCCCAATGCCCGCTGTGGTTTTCTCTGCCACGGGGGCCAGAAAAGGGTGATCAGGGGGAGTTTCTAGTTTTAGTTTGATCAGACTCCAGCTTTATTTGTTTGTTTTTTTCCTTCTGCCTAACCCCCTTCTCTCCCCTGGAGAAATGGGGGCATGTATGTGCACCCAGGAGGACATTTCATTTTCTATTGTTTTTAAAAACGTTTTTCACTGATTTTTTTGGAGGAAGGAAGGGAGAGGGAGAGAGAGAAACTTCGATTGGCTGCCACACACACACACACACACACACACACACACCACTACCAGGGATTGAGCCTGAAACCCAGGCATGTGCCCTGACGGGAATTGAACTAGTGACCCTTCAGTGCTCCGGTTGATACTCAGCCAACTGAGCCACACCGGCCAGGGCTGGAATAAAGTTTAAAAGCATCAGAGCAGGGCATATTGATGAGAAGGCCTCCTCTCCCCACCCCAGAAGCAGCACAACTTCTTGTTTCTTGAGTATCCTTCCTCTTCTTCTTCTTTTAAAAAATATTCTTTTTATTGATTTCACACCCGCTATGGGGATCGAGCCCACAACTGGGGCACATGCCCTTGACGCTCTATCCACTGAGCCAAACCAGCCAGAGCCTTTCGGATCTCCTTGGACATGGGAGTCCCACCTTATTAGTGGGACAAAGATTGCTGAAAGGTTGCTGCTGATTCTTTAATGAAGTGGAGTCGGCGGGGGCGGAGTGTGGTGCCTGCGGGGGTGAAGGGTCGGTGACAGGAGTTTCGTTTGCGATGTGTGGATATGGAGTTGGGGTAAGCCCTAGAAATTGGTAGCTCTTGTTGTAACATGTGAGACTGTTCGTGCAGGAATGTGTGTCTTAGCGACAAAGTTGGCTTTTATTTTATAACGTCACACTCTACCACGGAGATTGTTTTCCACGGGTGCATTTAGAGCTGACTCACCATTGTTAATGGCTAATGACAACAGTACAAACAACAGCAATACTCACGACAGCTGGTATTGGCGGAGTCTTTATCGTGTGCCAGACACTGTTTTAAATGCTTCACATGATGCACTCACTTGGTCTTGCAAAAGCTCTAGGAACTGGGTTCTTAGATCCATGCTAGAGGTGCAGCCACTGAGGCAGAGAGGTGAGGTTCCTCGGCTAGCTGGCATGTGGCAGGGCTGGGATTCGAACCGGGGCACTCTGTGTTCAGAGCCTGCGCTCTCACCCACCTGGGCTTCCCTGCGGAAACAATTCTATTATGTCTCTCTCTTTTTTTAATCCCCACCCCAGGATATGTTTTTATTTATTTTAGAGAGAGAGGAAGAGAGAGAGAGAAACATTAATATGAGAAACACTGATCAGCTGCATGTCCTCTTCCCCCGACCCCCGTGATGCCCCGACCGGGGATAGAACTCACAACCCTTTGGTACGCGAGATATGCTCCAACCAGCTCCAACCAACTGAGCCACGGGGCCAGGGCTGTGTTTTTTTGTTGTTGTTGTTGTTTAGAGAGAGAGGAAGGGAGAGAGAGAAATGTTGATATTTAAAAATAAATTTAAAAAAATATTTTATTGATTTTCTATAGAGAAAAAGGGAGAGAGATAGTTAGAAACATCGATGAGAGAGAAACATGGATCAGATGCCTCCTGAACACCCCCTACTGGGGACGTGCCCACAACCAAGGTACATGCCCTTGACCGGAATTGAACCTGGGACCCTTCAGTCCACAGGCTTATGCTCTGTCCACTGAGCCAAACAGGTCAGGGCTAAAATACATTTCATTTTCAAAATTGAGCTATCAGCTATTCAAGTATGTATATATTTTTTGGGGGGTACACCCTGCATATAATAAACATATACTGTTTCATTGTGTGCACAGAAGAACCCCAAAAGTAGGTCCTAGGAACTGGGCCAAGGGTGAGCAGATAACGCCTGGGAATTAACTCAGCAGATAGTTTCCGTGGCAGCCCGATAAAGGTGGAGTATCAGCTGGTTGCCAGGCAACCGCCTTAGAGTAAATAGGGCCTTCTCAGTAAATTGCTTATCTATAAATACTTCCCGGGAAGTGTGTCCATTCCTATGGAGCGGATTCCTGAGGTATTGGCCCCCGTGGACAGGAAGCTTCTAAGGCAGGTGGGCCTGAACCTGCTGATAGGATCTCGTACCCACCTTGCCCCGGGGTGTTGGGGAGGCCAGGCCAGGCACTCTTCTGTGTGCTTTGCACGAGGTCACCTGGTTGTTTTTTTTTTAATTTTTTATTTAGCCGAAACCTGTTTGGCTCAGTGGTAGAGCGTCGGTCTGCGGACTGAAAGGTCCCGGGTTCGATTCCGGTCAAGGGCATGTACCTTGGTTGCGGGCACATCCCCGGTAGAGGTTGTGCAGGAGGCAGCTGGTTGATGTTTCTCTCTCATCGACGTTTCTAGCTCTCTATCTCTCTCCCTTCCTCTCTGTAAAATATCAATAAAATATATTAAAAAATAAATAAATAAAAAAATTTTATTTAATATATTTTATTGATTTTTTTACAGAGAGGAAGGGAGAGAGAAAGAGAGAGTTAGGAACATCAATGAGCTGAAACCTGTTTGGCTCGGTGGATAGAACGTCGGTCTGCGGACTGAAAGGTCTCAGGTTTGATTCCGGTCAAGGGCATGTACCTTGGTTGCGGGCACATCCCCAGTGGGGACTTGCACTTACTTGTCATGTTTATTTATTTATTTAAATAGGTTTTTATTTATTTTACTGTTAATCCTCACTGGAGGTTATACCTTTTTCCATTGATTGTAATTAAAAAAATATTTTTTTATTGATTTCCAGAGAGGAAGGTAGAGGGAGAGAGAGATAGAAACATCAATGATGACAGAGAATCATTGATTGGCTGCCTCCTACCCCCCCCCCCCCCCCCAAATGGGGATGGAGCTCACAAGCTGGGAATCGAACCCAGACCTTTTGGTTCATAGGTTGACACTCAACCACTGAGCTAGGCAGGCTGGGCTGCATTGATGTTTAGGCATAGTGGGAAGGAAGGGGAGAGACGGAGAGAGAAACATTGATGTGGGAGAGACACATCGATTGGTTGCTTCCTGTAGCAACCTGACCAGGGCCGGGGATTGAGCCTGGGACCAAGATATGTGCCCTTGACTGGAATTGAACCTGGGACCCTTCAGTTCAAGGGCTGATTCTCTAACCACTGAGCCAAATCTGCTAGGGCTTTATTGATTTTAGAGAGAGAGGAAAGGAGAGGGACAGAGAGATAGAAACATTGATGAGAGAGAAACATCAATTGCCTCCTGCACACCCGCTCTCCAACCCTACCCCCCACTCCCCACCCCCTCCCCCTCCCTGGGGATTGAGCCTGCAACCCCGGCATATGCTCTGACTTACTGATTTTTTTAAAGCCAACATTCTCCTCATTCAAAGTTCAAAGGGCATGGGAGGTGATGCAGAGAAAAGGCTCTTCCACTATTATTTCCGTCCATTCCGGTCACCTGCTGGGGGCAGCTGGGGGGACCGATTTCTGTGTCTTCTTGGAGATGTTTGTTTACACATTCTGTCTCCCCCTCTTTGTGCGTAGATAAGTCTTCACCCTGCTCTATGCTTTTTTGTTGTTGTTGTTAATCCTCACCCGAGGATATTTTTCCATTGATTTTTAGGGAGAGTGGAAGGGAGAGACAGAGAGAAACATTGATGTGAGAGAGAGACATTGATTGGTTGCCTCCTGCACGTGCCCCAACCAGGGTGTCAAGGGAGAAGCCTGAAACCTAGGTACATGCCCTTGACCAAAATTGAACCCGGGACCCTTTGGTCCGCAGTCCGACGCTCTATCCGCTGAGCCAAACCAGCGAGGGCCTGCTCTATGCCTTCACCTTGGGGGTTATTTTCTCTCTGGATATAAAGAGCACCCCCCCTGCCCCCCGTGTACTCTATGGACTGCAGGCTTTCCCGTGTGCGAAGACCCCTGCTTTATTTCCCCCCCCCCCCCCCAGTCCTGTGGGCACCGTGGCCTCCAGGCTTCTGAGGGGAATAGCCTTCAGCTCGGGTCATTTTGCGTATGAATGAGGATGTCCATAGGATACAACCCTACAAGTGGGACTGGAGCCCAAAGATTTATGCATTTGTCATTAAAAAAATAAAATAAAATAAAAGAGCCCTAATTGGTGTGGCTCAGTGGATAGAGCGTCGGCCTGTGGACTCAAGGGTCCCAGGTTCGATTCCGGTCAAGGGCATGTACCCAGTAGGGGGCGTGCAGGAGGCAGCTGTTCCATGTTTCTCTCTCATCGATGTTTCTCTCTTCCTCTCTGTAAAAAATCAATAAGATACTCCCTTCCTCTCCGTAAAAAAAATATCTTATTGATTTTTTTACGGAGAGGAAGGGAGAGGAAAAGAGTTAGAAACATTGATGAGAGAGAGAGAGAGACATCGACCAGTTGCCTCCTGCACGCCCCACACCAGGGATGTGCCCACAACCAATGTACATGCCCTTGACCGGAATCGAACCTAGGACCCTTCAGTCCGAAGACCGACGCTCTATCCACTGAGCCAAACCGGTTTCGGCAAGATATATATTTTTAAAATTCAAAAGAACCAAATTGGCCTCCATAAAGGTTGTTCCAGGAGAACCCCCCGCCTCCTCTCCCTCCCCCCTCGCGCCCCCTAATTTGTGGGGGAGTCTCCGGGTTTCCCACGCGCCCACACACAGTGGGCTTTTTCTTCACAGTTTTATCAAAATGTAATTCACACACCACACGGTTCACCCGGTTAAGAAGTGAACTCAGTGGCCTCTAGTGTAGGCGGAGTTGTGGGACCATCACCCCAACTCCAGGGCCCGTCTGTCACCCCTCAGCTCCCTCTCTTCCCCAGCACCCTGGCAGCCCCCGACCCCCCTCCCGTCCCGGACGTGCCCGCTCGGGGCGTTGGCCGTGTGGGCCTCCGAGCCTGGCTGCTCCCTTCAGACCTGTCCTCGGCGTCCGGTTGAGATTGGGCGTCTGCTGTGTTTTCAGGGCTCCATCGGCCTCCAGAGGAATGGCAGCCTGTCCCGGAAGCGGGGAGAGAGACTGAGCCAGCGGGGATCCCCCCGGCCTCTGTCCCTCCACTGCACCGGTGAGGACCCTGCCCCCAGTCCTG
Source organism: Vespertilio murinus (assembly GCA_963924515.1). Lineage (NCBI taxonomy): Eukaryota > Metazoa > Chordata > Mammalia > Chiroptera > Vespertilionidae > Vespertilio > Vespertilio murinus. The sequence continues at coordinate 39,983,698 of OZ004716.1, read as the reverse complement.
CAGCTCAGGGGGGAGGAACCTGGGTGCCTGTGGGGGGGAGTGGAGGGAGGACGAGGGAGGACTCCAGCCTCCTAGCCCCAGCTCTAATGGTCCAGGAGCCCTGGACGCCTCAGCCCTCGCACCCGCCCCGGGAGACTCCGGGAGACACCCGCTCTACCAGCTGCTGAACTGCAGCGCCGCCGGGAATAGGTGAGGCATCCAAGAGGAGAAGGGGGAGAGGGAGGAAGAGGCAGGGCCCCTGTAACCTGCCCGGCCTCTGCCCCTCCTCCTAGCTGTGGGGCGCTCTACCCCGACATCGCCCGCATGGAGCGGCTCCTGCAGCAGGCCGTGGCGGAGCGGGAGCGGCTGCTCAAGGCCAGGGTGAGACCCCAGACCCTCCTGCTTGGGGTCAGGGATTCAGGCCACCTCCTCCCTCAGACCCAGGAGTCCAGGCCCCCAGCTCCTCCTCCCTCAGACCCAGGAGTCCAGGCCCCCAGCCCCTCCTCCCTCAGACCCAGGAGTCCAGGCCCCCAGCCCTCCTCCCTCACACCCAGGCGTCCAGGCCCCCAGCCCCTCCTCCCTCAGACCCAGGAGTCCAGGCCCCCAGCTCCTCCTCCCTCAGACCCAGGAGTCCAGGCCCCCAGCCCTCCTCCCTCAGACCCAGGAGTCCAGGCCCCCAGCCCCTCCTCCCTCAGACCCAGGAGTCCAGGCCCCCAGCCCCTCCTCCCTCAGACCCAGGGGTCCAGGCCTCCAGCCCTCCTCCCTCACACCCAGGGGTCCAGGCCCCCAGCCCTCCTCCCTCAGACCCAGGGGTCCAGGCCCCCAGCCCTCCTCCCTCACACCCAGGGGTCCAGGCCCCCAGCCCTCCTCCCTCACACCCAGGAGTCCAGGCCCCCAGCCCTCCTCCCTCACACCCAGGGGTCCAGGCCCCCAGCCCTCCTTCCTCAGACCCAGGGGTCCAGGCCCCCAGCCCTCCTCCCTCAGACCCAGGAGTCCAGGCCCCCAGCCCTCCTCCCTCACACCCAAGGGTCCAAACCCCCAGCCCCTCTTTCCTCACACCCCGGAGTCCAGTACCTCCCCACCCCCCAACCCCCGCCCCAGATCTTACTGGTTAGTGCCATCATTGACTTCTTCCTGAACCCACAGGAAGGAACAAGAAGAACCAAAGAAGGTTCCTCAGGTCCCGCTGTTCCTGCCATCATGGTCAGTCTCCTACCTCACCCCACCTGTCCCCGCTCCTTTTCGCCCTGGCCTCTGCCCTTTCTTACCTCGCCCTTTCCTCTCGGTGGCACAGAAACATTTCCTGGGCTTGGCAAGGGAAGGGGAACTAAAAAGACGGAGCTCCCGTCCCCTTGTGAAGGTCTGTACCCACGGCAGGCCCTCGGGCAACATGCTCCACCTCCCCGTGCCTCAGTTTCCTCTTCCGTGAGTGGTGACAGCGTCAGCGGGCACTGCAAAACGAGGGCAGCTGCATCCGGGGCTTTTAAAAGTCATTTAGAATTTTGTGGGGGTTTTTTTTTGGTTCTTTTAAAATACTTTAAAAAATATATTTTATTGATTTTTTTACAGAGAGTAAGAGAGAGGGATAGAGTTAGAAACATCGATGAGAGAGAAACATCGACTAGCTGCCTCCTGCACACCCCCCACTGGGGATGTGCCCGCAACCAAGGTACATGCCATTGACTGGAATCGAACCCGGGATCTTTTAGTCAGCAGGCTGACGCTCTATCCACTGAGCCACACCTGTTTCGGCTAAAATACTTTTTATTATAGAACTAGAGGCCTGGTACATGAAATTCATGCCCATCCTGCACCCTCTCCAATCTGGGACCCTTCGGGGGATTTCTGACTGCCAATTTAGGCCTGATCCCACAATCCGGGACTATGGGCTCCTAACTGCTCTGCCCCTAACCACTGCCCCTAACACCTGCCTGCCTGATCGCCCCCTAACCTCTCTCCCCTGCTGGCCTGATCCCCCCTGACCGCGCTCTCCTGCTGGCCTGATCGCCCCTGACCACTTTCCACTGCTGGCCTGATGGCTCCTAACCGCCTCTGCCTGGGCCCCTGTCACCATGGCTTTGTCCAGAAGGAAGTCAGGCAAACGTCCAGTCTAATTAGCATGTTGCCCTTTTATTAGTATAGACCAGTGTTTCCCAAACCTTTGACGTATGTGTACCCCTTCTATAATTTTCGTAACCCTGAGCACCCCTCGTCCAAAAAAAAAAGTATGTTAATTTTAATAACAATAAAAATATATCTATTTTTTTCTTTTTTGGTACATACACAAAATAATAATAAACGAAAAATAAAATTATTCACAATAAAATATAAATAAAAGTTATATTATAAATAACATTTATTTGCACACCGGACCATCTCACGCCTCACAAGACTGTCTTGACTTGACTCATGAGAACGTAGACTTAGGCGCAGCTAAGCTCGGTGCAGTGCATATCCCCACCAAACTCCGGTGCAATGCGTACCCCCACCAAACTCTGCCCGTGCCCCTGGGGGCACGCGTACCACACTTTGGGAAACACTGTCTATTCAGGCATATGCAAAAGGAGAGAGAATAAACCCCGAGATGCCCACCTCGCAGCTTCCATGATGATCAGGCCTGAGGCTTGCTTTAGTTGCCAGCTTTGTTCACGGGTCCCACACAGACTTCCCTCTCTGCAGTGGAATATTTTACCTCAAATTGCAGACATCCCATCATTTCACCCATTCCTCACTGCGTATCCCCAGCATATAAGTATTTTTTAACATAAAAATTCCACTGTCCTACCTTATCAAGACCATTAATTCTGTGACATCCTAATACCTGGTCCATACTCACATTCTCCTAATTGTCTCCAAAATATCACAGGGGAATGTCAAAACATCACAGATATTTAAATCTGGATCCCAACAAAGCCCTCACAATACATTTTTAAACGTCTCAGATCACTGAGATTAAAAGACCTCCCTTTCTGCCAAAACCGGTTTGGCTCAGTGGTTAGAGCGTCGGCCTGCGGACTGAAAGGTCCCAGGTTCGATTCCAGCCAAAGGCATATACCTTGGTTGTGGGCACATCCCCAGTAGGGGGTGTGCAAGAGGCAGCTGATTGATGATTCTCTCTCATCGATATTTCTAACTCTCTATCCCTCTCTCTTCCTCTCTGTAAAAATCAATAAAAATATATTAAAGAAAAAAGTCCTCCCTTTCCACTTATTTTTTAAAAAAATCCTTACTTGAGGCTATGTTCTTTTATTGATTTTAGAGAAAGAGAAAGGCGGGAGGAGAGAGAGACATCGATGTAAGAGAAACATTTATCAGTTTCCTCCTGCACACGCCCCGACTGGAATTGAACCTGTAACCTAGGCATAGGCCTGGAGACGGAATCAAACCCATAATATTTTACATCAAATTGGATCCCACATGGACTTCCCTCAATATATATATATATATATATATATATATATTGACTGCAAAGAAGAAGGGAGAGGGAGGGAGAGAGAAACATCAGTGATGAGAGAGGATCCTTGGTTGGCTGCCTCCTGCATGCTCCCCACTGGGGATCGAGCCCACCACCCGGTTCATGTGCCCGGACCGGGAACCAAACCGTGGCTTCCTGGTTCATAGGTCGATGCTCAGCCGCTGCGCCACATCAGCTGTGCCCCACTTTTGTTGTTGTTGTTAGTCCTCACCGAAGGATATTTTTCCATTGAGTTTTAGAGAGCGTGGAACGGACGGGGAGAGGCAGAGAGAGAGAAACCTTGATGTGAGAAGACACATAGATTGGTTGCCTCCCGCATGGGTCCCCACCCGGGCCTGCGACTGAGGTACATGCCCTTGACCAGAATTGAACCCAGGACCCTTCAGTCTGTGGACTGATGCTCTATCCACTGAGCCAACCTGGCTAGGGCTCCACTTTTTTAAAAAATCTTTTAATACTTTTCTTTTAAAAAAATATATTTTATTGATATTTTACAGAGAGGAAGGGAGAGAGAGAGCTAGAAACGTTAATGAGAGAGAAACATCGATCAGCTGCCTCTTGCACACCCCCTACCGGGGATGTGCCTGCAACCAATGTATATGCCCTTGACCAGAATCGAACCCGGGACCTTTCAGTCCGCAGACCGACGCTCTACCACTGAGCCAAACCGGTTTCGGCTCCACTTTTTTTTTTTTAAATGCCATCTTTTATTGGGAAAAAATCAAGTCATTTATCTTGTAGAGATTCTCACACTCTGGGTTTAGCTGCAAGGCTCCATATTAAAATGATATTTTCGCCTCTGCATTAATACATTTGTTTTTAAATATATATATATATATATATATATATATATATATATATATATTATTGATTTTTACAGAGAGGAAGGGAGAGGGATAGAGATTTTAGAAACATGGATTGGCTGCCTCCTGCACGCTCCCTACTGGGGATGTGCCCACAAGCAAGATACATGCCCTTGACCGGAATCGAACCCGGGACCTTTCAGTCGGCAGTCCCTCACCTCTCTGACATGCCTTTGGTGTTTCAGGGTGAGCTGTTAGGTCTTGAAACCCTGGGTTCCGGTCCCAGCTCTGCCCCCTAAGCTCTGGGTGACTTCCGGTAGATTTCTTCATCTCTGTACCCCAGTTTGCTCATCTGTCCCAGGGGCGGCAGTGGGGAGTCAGGAGGTGATGCTGGTAAATCTCTGGCAGTTTCAGTCAATAAATGTAGCTGCCAGGTTCACCATTATGATTGTCATTTAAAAAAATATATACCGTATTTGCCGGCATATAAGACGACCCTTTGGCCCTGAAAAATATGCCTCCAAGTGGGGGGTAGTCTTATACGGCGAGTATATAACAAACTCTGTATTTTTAGTGGAAATGTTAGGGGGTCGTCTTATACGCCCAGTCGTCTTATACGCCGGCAAATACGTATTTTTCAGGGCCAAAAAATCGTCTTATACGCCAGCAAATACGGTATTTTTATTGATTGATTTTAGAGAGAGGAAGGGAGAGAGAGAGAGAAACATCAATTTGTTGTCCCACTTGTTTTTTAAAAAAATATTTTTTTTTATTGGTTTCAGAGAGGAAGGCAGAGGGAGGGAGAGAGAGACAGAAACATCAATGACGAGAGAATCATCAATGGGTGCCTCCTCACGGTCCCCTACTGGGGATCAAGCCAGAAACCCGGGCATGTGTCCCAACTGGGAATTTGAGCGGTGACCTCCTGGTTCATAGGTCAACGCCCAACCACTGAGCCACACTGGCTGGGCTCATTGGTTGTATGTGCTCTGACCCGGGATCAGAGCCGCCGTCTGACGTATGGGGACCACCTTCTAGCCAACTGGTCGCTGCTAACGGTTAGAGGCTGTCCCAGGCCTGCGGTGCAGCCGTGGGCAGCCCCCCGGGGCTCCAGGCTGCAGGCCCCCCTCCTGACCCTGCGCTGCCCCCTCCTCTCTCCCAGGCCCCGCCCACGCTCCCGCCCCGCCCTCCCGGCCCGCGGGTCCTGGATCTCCGGCTGCACCTGGAACGCTGGGGCCACAACCCCGAAAACTGCCCGCACGTCCAGGTGTCCGGGGGCTGCTGCCGCGGGGCGCTGGTGAAGATGGGGGGCCGCATCAAGACCTGGAGGAAGCGGTGGTTCTGCTTTGACCGCCAGGCCCGCCGGCTGGCCTACTACTCCGGTAACCACCCTGCGGGGCCTTCCCCACACACCAGGGGTCCCGGCCCCCCCGCCCTCCTCTCAGGCCCATGGGTCTGGATCCCCAGGACTCAAGAGTCTAGACCCCCCTCCCCCCACTTCCCTCAGGGCCCAGGAATTTGGTCCCTACTCCTTCCTAACCCGACACAACTCGGGAATCTGGGCTCCCACCGCCCCTTCCCCCCAGGACCCGGGAGTCCAGATCTCCCTCCACCTTTGTCTTCCTCCTCCAGGAAGCCTGCCTCAGTCACGTGGATAACGGTTTTGTACAGTGCTGGCTCCCACACCCCATTTTCCCGAGATACCCAGGAGGCGTCAGACCCACATTTTCCGTGCCCCGCCCCCCCCCCCCCCCCCCATTCCATCACGAGGAGTCCAGGCCCCTCTCGCTTTCTCTGTAGGGGAACCAATGAAGCGGACCTCTCTTTGGGAGTCAGGGACCAAGGCACTGGGGGACCTGGGATTCCAACCCCACCCGCTAGCCTTGTCCCGCCTCCACACCAGGTTCCCATTTAGCATCAACATTCATCACCCTCCAACTCGAGACTTGGGCCCAGTGACCCCAACACCCACACACACACACACACACACACACACACACACACGCACACACGCGCACATGCACATGCACACGCACACACACCCCTCACTAACTGCTCCTTCCCTCCTCCCTCTGTCAGACAAAGAAGAGTCCAAGCTCAAAGGCGTCATCTACTTCCAGGCCATCGAGGAAGTCTATTATGACCACCTCCGCTGTGCTTTCAAGGTGAAGTCCCCGCTAGCTCCTACCCCGCCCTGGTCTGGGCCCCTGCAGTCAGGCCGCAGCTACCCTGTTTCCCCGAAAATAAGACCGTGTCTTATATTAATTTTTGCTCCCAAAGATGCGCTAGGTCTTATTTTCAGGGGGTGTATTATGTTTCCATTAAGTAGGTCTTATTTTCGGAGGATGTCTTATTTTCGGGGAAATTCGGTCGTTCCCGGGAGAGGCCCTCCAGCCCCCCACGGCGGGTACTCCGCCCAGAACGGGGCCCACAGCTCATTTCACGGCAGGCGCCAAGCATTAAGGGTGCAGCCTCTGGCTCTCGGCCACTGTTGCTCTTCTTGGAGCAGAAATCTGGCACACTCTGACGCGAAGCTGGAGATACTGAACGAAGACGCAGGGGGAGGGCCGGGCAGCCCGGCAGCACCTGGAGGAGACGGTGGCTCCAGCTGCGGTCCCAAGTTGCCAGATGGGAATGGGCCCCGTGTCACATCATTTCTTTTCCCCTAGAGCCGTGGTCGGCAAACTCATTAGTCAACAGAGCAAACTCATTATCAACAGTACAACGATTGAAAATTTTTAAAAATATATATTTTATTGATTTTTTTACAGAGAGGAAGGGAGAGGGATAGAGAGCTAGAAACATCGATGATAGAGGAACACCAACCAGCTGCCTCCTGCACACCCGCTACCAGGGATGTGCCCATAACCAATGTACATGCCCTTGACTGGAATCGAACCCGGGACCTCTCAGTCCGCAGGCCTATCTACTGAGCCAAACCGGTTTCGGCTGAAATTTCTTTCTTTTTTCTTTTTTCTTTTTTTTTTTTTAAAAAATATTTTATTGATATTTTACAGAGAGGAAGGGAGAGAGATAGAGAGCTAGAAACATCAATAAGAGAGAAACACCGACCAGCTGCCTCTTGCACACCCCCTACTGGGGATGTGCCCAAAACCAATGTACATGCCCTTGACCGGAATTGAACCTGGGACCTTTCAGTCCGCAGACTGATGCTCTCTACCACTGAGCCAAACCGGTTTTGGCTGAAATTTCTTTTGAGAGCCATTTTTTTTTAAACGTAAACTTCTTCTAACGCCACTTCTTCAAAATAGACTCGCCCAGGCCATGGTATTTTGTGGAAGAGCCACACTCAAGGGGCCAAAGAGCCACCTGTGGGTCGAGAGCCGCAGTTTGCTGACCCCTGCCTTAGAGGACTCAGGAATTCAGACTTTTATGACAGGGCAGAGCCACCAGCTTAAATGTTGCCACTGGCACAGCGTGTAGAAATGGGCTGGGACGTCCGGGCAGCAGTGGCTAACTCCCTTTTCCCAGCCTTGGTTTTCCCACCTGCAAAATGAGCACGCGTCCGCCCATTTCCTCAGAGGCCAGAGGTTAAAGACAGGTGATGGATGTGAGGGATTTGCTGAATTCGGGTTTGGCAAGTAAGAACTCAGCGAACAGGTTGTAGAACAAACACACCAGCTTTCCCCAGGCACACACCAGGGAGACCTGCCTTTTGGAGAGGGGAAATCTGAAAGCTTAGCTTCTTTCTTTTTTTCTTTTAATATATATATTTTATTGATACTTTTACAGAGAGGAAGGGAGAGAGATAGAGAGCCAGAAATGTCGATGAGAGAGAAACATCGACCAGCTGCCTCCTGCACACCCCCTACCGGGGATGTGCCCGCAACCAATGTACATGCCCCTGACCAGAATTGAACCCGGGACCTTTCAGTCCGCAGACCGACGCTCTACCACTGAGCCAAACCGACCTCGGCTTAGCTTTCTAATATAAGAAAGGTTGTGTGTGTGTGTGTGGGGGGGGGGGGAACATGGGATTCCTCCTTTTAAATCCCCCCTCCCCAGATTCTAAGCCCCTTAGATGTGTTAATTCATCTACTCTTCCTAACGATTAGGCAGGGGTGGGCAAACTTTTTGACTCGAGGGCCACAATGGGTTCTTAAACTGGACCGGAGGGCCGGAACAAAAGCAGCCTGACCATGCTGGCACTCTCCTCTCGGGCTGCTGGTGAAGGAGCGGAGGGGAGAGCAAGAGAACCCTTCCCTCTTTCGGCTCCGAGGGCCGGATAGAACAGCCGGACGGGCCGGATGTGGCCCGCGGGCCGTAGTTTGCCCACGGCTGTGACCTAACCCAACGAGGCGGGCAGCGTCATTTAGGAAGGCAGGCAGACGGGGAAACAGAGTCCAGATCACGTGTCCAGGGCCACGCGGCCTGTGCACGTCCCAAGGCTTGGGATTCCAACACGCGTGTTCTCTTAACCGCTCGCCCCAGAGCCCCAACCCTCGCCTGACGTTCTGCGTCAAAACCTACGAACGCCTGTTCTACATGGTGGCGCCCAGCCCCGAGGCCATGCGTATCTGGATGGATGTCATCGTGACCGCGGCTGACGAGAACCACGTCCCCTGAGCCGCACCGCCCGCGTGGAGGGGGCGGGACGGCGGCGAGGCCCCGCCCACCGGATGGCCTGGCCCCGCCCACCGGGAGCCCCGGCCCCGCCCCCTCGGGACTCAGCGGGGAATTCCGCAGGCGCTGCGCTCTGCTGGCCTGAGCGGCGCCGTGGGCTGTTGTCTCCGGGGCTGCAGGTGCCTTCCCCCAGCCGGGAAGCCAGCCCTGGGGCCCTGTCCGGGGCCGGAGGGAGATCGCGGGGGCGGGAAGAAACTATTTATTGGTGCTCCTGTGACACCGAATTAAACATGGAGGAAACATTGGTGGTTGTTTTTTTTTTCCCCCCCAACCCAGGCATTGGTGCCCCTCGGCCCCTTGGGCAGGACATCCTAAGAGCTATAGGTCCCTCTGAGAACCACGTATCCCTCGGCCCATTCTCCCATTTTAAACACTGAGGCTTTCCCCTAATGTCAGGCTGGAAGGGGGGCGGGAGCAGCATGGGTTCTGAACCTGAGGGATTTTTTTTTGTTTGTTTAAGTTGTGGGCCCACCTGCCTCCACCCTTTTTGAGGTGCCTGGGCTCTTGGCAATGGCTAGGAGCTCCTAGGCTCCTGCCTCGGGCCTTGGCACATGCTGTTCCCTCTGCCCTGCCCTGCCCAGCGCGCTCCGCATGCTTCGGGTCTTAGCGGGGAGGCTGGGCCTGACTGCCCGGGCTGGCTCGGGCACCCCTTGGCGCCCCCCTGTCCCATCCCGCACACCTAGGCTGTCGCTGGTGATGGATTGATGTCCCGGGAGCTCCCCGAGGGCAGCGCCAGGCTGTCCGGTCCCTGCCGCGTCCCCAGCAGCACGCTGGGGCACGTTTCATTTCATGAAAGTGAAACAAAAAACCCCCACAAACTTCCCTTTCACGCCTTGGCCTTTGTATACGCTGCTGCTTTTGCTTAGACAGCTTTCCCCGCCCCACCCCATTTCCACTCGTCATTTCGGTTTTAGCTCAGATGTTTCCTTCTCCAGGGAGCCCTCCCTGATTCCCGTGGCTGAGTCAGATGCCCTGGGCTTCCTGTCCCAGCTCTGACCGCTCGCTCACCGCAGCCGGGACTGCTCCGGGTCCAAGGCGTGCCTCCTGCTGGATGGGCGCTCCGGGAGGCAAGGGCCGGCCGTCTCGGTCGCTGCCGAGTCTCTGATGCATGGCAAAGGGCCCGGCGCAGACTGGGTGTCGAGGGGACGTCTAATGGTGGGATAAATGGGTGGGAGGGGGATGCTGGGACTGGGGACAACGGGGACCAAGGCAGACACAGAACTCTTGGCTTTAGGTCCGACCCAGGCGTCCCCTCCTCCAAGAAGCTCTCCCTGCTCCCTGGGCTGCATCCAGGGTCTACTCTGGGCTTCCACGGTCCCCCCGGCCCCCCACGGTGGCCACTCGAGGCAGTCCCCGTGTGGAGACGGTCTCCTCTCCTCCCCTCCATGCCTCCCCCTCCCCCTCCCCAACTCTGGCATTTAGTCCCTCTGGTTTGCATCCCCTCAGGACCTGGGCTTCCTGTTTGTCCTGTCCCAGGATTCCTTGAGGATCCAGAGTTGGCACTTCTGACCTCCAGGAATGTTGGCACCCTAGTCCCAGGCCCTCAGTGACCCCAGGTGGCCCTTACGCCCTCCCTCCACGTGGGAGATGCCTGCATTCTTGGGTCCATTCAGCCCCCAGCCCCTCTGCCTATGGCACGTCCTGGGCCCGCTTCGTGGCCCGTGGCCGTGGCCCTTGTGGCTGACGGGTCCCCGTCAGCCCTCCTGAGAAGGCCCCCTCAGGATTCCTGCCCTGTGGGTGCTGTCTGGAAAGTCTCCATTGTGTACTTGAGTTTGTGTTTTGTACGTGAAGTCTGAAGGGATGTGCAGGCCGAGTTGGGGGGGGTGGGGGCTTCGGCTCCATCTCCCGCCTCCCCCGTTCGGGTTCCGTCGGCCTTCCCTTCCCTGTCCCTCCCCGTGACCACTGCCACCCTCCAGCTCCGGAGGGGCCCGCTGTACGTGGGGAGCTCGGGGCCAGGCACTCAGGGTGGGACGTGGCAGTGGGCAGCTGGTGGGAGGAGGACCCCCAGCCAGGTTGCTCTAGTTGTGGGGCAGGGTCGCTGGACATCTGTGAGGGTCTGTGCTCACCCCACAAGGAACCCTGGGCCCAAGGGAACATGACATTGAACACCACGAGGGGCCCGCGAGGTGGTGGGAGAAAGCATTCCTGTTTTTAGTGCTTTTAAAAAATATACGTATAGTATTGATTTTTCACAGAGAGGAAGGGAGAGGGATAGAGAGTTAGAAACATCGATGAGAGAGAAACACCCATCAGCTGCCCCCTGCACACCCTTTACTGGGGATGTGCCCGCAACCAAGGTACATGCCCTTGGCCGGAATCGAACCTGGGACCTTTGAGTCCACAGGCCGACGCTCTATCCACTGAGCCACACCAGACAGGGCTATTTTTAGTACTTTTAAGGGCACTCTTTGCTGCCTTTTGAACTGGGCCCCCATATTTTCATTTTGCACTGAGCCCTGACCCCACTCTTCTCTACCACATCCCAGAGACAGTAGCTCCCGGAGGGACTGGGTCTGAGACAGGCCGAGAACGCCCCTGGGCTGAGCCAGCCCTGAGCCGGGGGGGGGGGGGGGGGGGGGGGGGCGGGAAACCCACCGTGGACGTGGCCCCGGGCTGGTCTGAGGCCCGGCGTGAACTCCAGCGCCTCCACACTGACCCCTCGGTGCATCCATCCGGGGGCCAGATTCTAAATCTCCCTCCAGGGACTTCTGAGGAGAGGAGCCGGGAGGAGTCACGGAGCAGGTTGAACCGAGGCCCCGCGTTCACGCCTCCCTCTGCTCTCTGGTCTGGGGCCAGGCGGGGGTCAGCGCCCAGAATCCGGGCAGGCCTGAGCAAGAGGAGGCTCCCGCCCTGGGCCCCGTCCCTCCCCAGACGCCAGTTCTGCTGGTCCAGCCAGTTCGGGATCCTCCCTGAAACTCTCCCACGCGCGGCTGGGGCCTTCGGGCCCTCCTGCCTCTGAGCACACGATAATCACAGGATCACGGCCGGCCTCCCTCCGCCCCCAAGAGAGGGGTTTCCAGACCCACTTGGCAAAGGAGGAGGCGCGGCTGTGTGGGGTCAGATGGCAGAGGCAGGCTTCAGGTCCCAGACCGGATGGATGCTTTGCCCACCGCCTCCCTCCCTCCCTCCCTCCCTCCCTCCCTCCCTCCCTCCATCCGCCACGGGAAGCTCGCCTTCCTTTAGTGCAAACCAGACACCTCAGGGGCTGAGTGCGGTGGAGCCACTCAGCACAGGGTCACCCGGCAAAAGTGGGGCCGGGATTCCCGGCTGGGAGGCAGGGCGGCGGCGGGGGCCAGCGCCGCATGACCTCACCGGCAGTCACTCACTTTCTCCCGAATCACGGTGCCCAGCGACCCCACCCCTGTGACTGAGGCGCTAGTCACTGTTGGGGATGGGACGGGGAGGGGGGGTTGGGAGCCGGGAGAGCGGGCCACAGGGACTGGGAGACAAATCATATCTTTACGAACCCAGCTGCTCTTTTTTACTGCCATCGAGAAACCTCATCTAGGAGCCGAAGAGGAACATTATAGTATAATAAATGTAATATAATCTATGATAGTAAAAGTGTAACATGCGAATCGACCAAACGGCCCGGCAGCAGAACGTCTGACGACCTTCCAGATGAAGCTGCAGCTGCGGAGGCCTACCCTCGCAGGAATTCCGTGCATCAGGCCTCTAGTATAATAAATTTATAATATAATATAATATAATATAATATAATATATATAATATAATAGCAGTGGCATCTATTAGCCAGGATATGGGAATGCTTAGTCATTTTGTGGTTTGCACAGTGCTCTCTCTCTCTTTTTTTTTTTTTTTTAATGTATTTTATTGACTTTTTACAGAGAGGAAGAGAGGGATAGAGAGCTAGAAACATCGATGAGAGATAAACATCGACCAGCTGCCTCCTGCACCACCCCCACCGGGGATGTGCCCGCAACCAAGGTACATGCCCTTGACCGGAATTGAACCCGGGACCTTTGACTCCGCAGGCCGACGCTCTATCCACTGAGCCACACCGGTCTCGGCTGCACAGTGTTCTTGCTCGTGTCTGTGCCCAGGCGCGGTGATGGCGCAGTGGTCCTGGCTGTGTCTCGCTCCATTCCATTGGGCGGCCCTGTCTGGCAGCAGCGGGTGTCGGTGTGTCACACACACACCACGGCCGCACCGCGAGGGTCAGGCCAACTCCCGCCGGCCGCCAGGGGCTGCCTTTCTCTCTCCTACCTGGAAACTGCCCAGGCCCCTCGCCCGGTCTTCTCTCTCCCCACTTCTGGAGTCTTTTCCTTTTCTACACAGGGGCCACAGAGGCATTGTCCCTTTCTTTCTTTAATAGTGACGTACGTTCGGTGACGTGTGTAAGTATGTGACTCGGCGATCCCTTTACACGTTTGCACACACGTGGAACTACCTCCCAGAGGACGGGTGTGGGGGCTTCTCACCACGGCGTCATTGGGACAGTGCCCAGCCCATCGTAGCCCCTCCGAGACCTCTCCCACGGCTGCTTAGTTCTGTCTGTTCTCCAACTCCACATACGTGGAGTTACAATGTATGTTTTCCCTGTTCAAGGCTTTTCTGGAGCTCCACGTCGAGTGTTTGAGATTCATCCCCGTCGCTGAGGCCATGGTGGGCGTTTTCACAGCGGCGCAGTATTCCGCAGGATGAGGGAACTACTCCTTCTCTTCCCACTCACTTCCTGCGGGATGTTCGCCTTGTCTTCCTGGTGGATCCTATTAGAAAGTAAACCTGATGAGCCCCCGGCTGACTGAGACCCTCTAGGGTTCTCCACCTTTCTCAGGTTTAATCCAAACCCCTTCTCAGGGCCTGTGGCGCCCTAACCCAGGGGTGGGCAAACTTTTTGACTCGAGGGCCACAATGGGTTCTTACACTGGACCGGAGGGCCGGAACAAAAGCAACCTGACCATGCTGGCACTCTCCTCCTGGGCTGCTGGTGAAGGAGCGGAGGGGAGAGCACGAGAACCCTCCGCTCTTTTGGCTCCGAGGGCCGGATAGAACAGCCAAACGGGCCGGATCCGGCCCGCGGGCCGTAGTTTGCCCACGGCTGCCCTAAACGGTCTGGCCGCTGGGATGCTCCGTCTCACTTTCCACCCTTGTCCCTCGCCCTCGGAAGCCCCTGGTGCCCTGCCCTCCCTCCGCCCGGTTTGAATGGGTCTGGCTGCTTCCCACCTCTCGGTCTTTGCGTGCGGCTCCCTGTTTTGTGACGCTCTCTGCCCACACCCCGGCCTCCTTCATGGGCTGAGTCCCCCGTGTCCTGAGACCACACAGCTCTCACGTCTCCAGGAACATCACTGACTGGCCCCCCTCCTCGGACCCACACCTGCTGGCAGCCCCCCTCCCCTCCTCCTTCGCTGTCATTCCTCCCGGGAATAGCAACTTGCATGGTTGCTGGGTGAACATCTGTCTCCCCCACCGTCTGGTGAGCTCTGCGAGGGCTGGCGCTGGCTCTGTCTGGGTCCCCAGGCCGCGCCTGGCCCGCCGCAGGCACTCATTAACTATGTAGTGGGTGCCACGTGCTGGGTAGACCCCTCTGTGAGCCTCAGCACTCTCCCCCGCCCCCCCCCCCCCAAAACACACAGACTTTCTTTTGGGAACCTGGACTCCCGCCATTTCCCTCCTTGGCAGCTGCGGGTGACGCACCCAGGGGCGGGCCTGCCGCCCCACAGCAGACGCTGATTTGGCCCGGTTGGGCAAGGCCGAGGTTGCCCGGGGGGAGGTTACTCATCCCGAGCTCAGGTAAGAGGGCCGGGGCTGGGAGGCGGCACACCACGGGGGACCTCCGAGGGAGCAGGATCGCACCATGGACCCCGCCAGGAGAGCAGGTGCCCGGGCCGTGGTCTGGGCCATGGGTTGGCAGCTGCTGCTGCTGCTGCTGCCGGTGCTGCTTCAAGGTAGGCCCGGGTAGCTAAGCGGGTTAGGGCGTCCTCCCCACAGCTAAGGTCGTGGGTTCCACCCCTGGTCAGGGCACAGGTAAGGGTCACCCAATGAATGCATAAATAAGCGGAGCAACAAATCGATGCTCCTCTCTCTCCCCCTCTCCCTCAAAAAAAAGATAAATAAATAAAAAAGAAGGAGGGTCTTCTGGGGAGGAGGAGTGGAGGGGGCAGAGTGGGGCCCCAGGGAAGAGGGTCTCCTCACTCCCCACAGAGAAGGTGGGGGGAGAGGGGGAAATTATTTCTGCCCTGGGGTTGGGGGCTTGTGGGAAGGGATCCCTCGCTGAGCCTCCTCATCTGTGGGAAAAAATTCTCCCGTCCTGAGCGGAGAAGTGTGGGAAGGTGCTCCCCAATTCATGGCAGAGTTCTCCCAGGGCCTCCGGTCAGGGATCCCCCTGACCTTGGGTCTCAGGCGCAGTGGGCATAGGGGGGCAACGCCTCCCTATTTTGAGGAGACACAGAATTGAAGAAAGGGACCTCCAGGTCTCCTATGGCCCCACATTTATGGGCAGCTTCTCCTTACTCCTGCCCTGGGGAAGGATGTGCGGTAGGACCGTCTGTCTGGTCCTGGGGAGCGCGGGCGGGGAAGGGGGCCCGCCGTCGGGGGCGGGGCGGGGCGGGGCGGGAGGCGGCTCAGCAGCGCCCCCTCCGCCCTCCCAGGAGCGCGGGCGCTGGAGTGCTACAGCTGCGTGCAGAGGGCCGACGACGGGTGCTCCCCGCAGAGGACCAGGACCGTGCAGTGCGCGCCGGGCGTGGAAGTCTGCACGGAGGCCGTGGGGGCGGTGGAGACCAGTGAGTGGGGGGCCCCGGGCCCACGTGCCGCGCCTCCAGCCAGGCCCCGCCCCCTCACCGTCCAGCCCCGCCCCCTGACCTTGGCCACACCCCCAAGCAGCCCCCCGGCCCCCGCCCCCTCCCTCTCTGCCTGGCCCGGCCCTTCCGCACCGTCGGGGCTCAGAGGGCGGCGGGCTGGGAGCTGGGAAGCGGGTGGGTGAACGAGGAAGAACCAGGATCCGGGACCCCGTCCCCTTCTGGAGCACGCCCTGTCCATTTCTGCGCCCCCACGGTCTCCCTAACCCAGAATGTTCTCCCCCCGCCCCAGCCTCCCCTCTCCACGGGGGCCCTGGCGAGGGAGGTTTCCGTAGAGGTCTCCCAGGTGCCCTGGGCCGAGGCCGGGACGCTCAGACCACATCCCACCGCGGTCCGAGGCCACAGCTCCCCCTCGATGCCCGCCCCCCTCGATCCTGGGCCTTTTTGTGGCTCTTCTTATGGCCACCCCTTCCCCCCACATTCCTCCTCCCCGCTTCTGTCCATCCCCCCGACCCCCCATTCTGTCCCATCTGTGCGCCTGGCAGCCCCCCCCCCCCCCCGGGTTCAGCTGGGTGAAGCCCGCCCCTCCGGTGGCCGTTCTTCCCTCGGACCCGCTCCTCCTGAGGCCTCGTCCCCTGACCCCCTCCCCTCCCCTCCCGCAGTCCACGGGCAGTTCTCGGTGGCAGTGCGCGGCTGCGGCTCCGGCCTCCCGGGCAAGAACGACCGCGGCCTGGACCTCTTCGGGCTCCTGGCCTTCATCCAGCTGCAGCAGTGCGCGCAGGACCGCTGCAACGCCAAGCTCAACCTCTCCGCGCGCGCGCTCACCCCCGCAGGTGGGTGGAGGGGTGGAGGGGGTGGAGGGGGTGGAGGGGGTGGAGGGGTGGAGGGGTGGAGGGGGCCGGGCGCAGGGGCGGGGCGTGTGGGGCCGGAGCCGCTGGGGGCGCTCACCCCCCCGACTTCGCCGGGGGCGCGGAGGGGGCTGGGGTGGGCCCTCGGGGCTGGGGCACCTGCGGGGCAGGGCGCCAGGGTGGGGCGGAGCTAGAGGCTGAACCGGGGTCGGGCCAGGTGGGGAGACGTGGGCCGGAGCCACCCCAGGCCGAAGTGTGCTCTCCGACCATCTTTAAAAAAAATTTTTTTTTTAAAGGCAGAAACCGGTTTGGCTCAGTGGATAGAGCGTCGTCGGCCTGCGGACTGAAAGGTCCCAGGTTCGATTCCGGTTCAAGGGCATGTACTTTGGTTGCGGGCACATCCCCAGCAGAGGTAGTGCAGGGGGCAGCTGGTCGATGTTTCTAACTCTCTGTCCCCCTCCCTTCCTCTCTGTAAAAAAAAAAAAAAAAAGAGTAAAAAAAAATAAATTAAAAATATTTGTATTGATTCCAGAGAGGAAGGAAAGAGAGGGATAGAAACTACCAGTGGTGAGAACCATTGATTGGCCGCCTCCTGCACGCCTGGGGACGCGCCCTTGTCTGGAATAGAATCCGGGACCCTTCCGTCCGCAGGCCGGCGCTCTCTCCACTGAGCCACACCGGCCCGGGCCCGAGCCTGCTGGTCCCGCTCCTCACTCCCCGCCCCCTCCCTCCCGCGTAGGCAATGAGAGTGCGTACGAGCCCAACGGTGCCGAGTGCTACAGCTGCGTGGGGCTGAGCCGCGAGGCGTGCCGGGGCGCCGCGCCGCCCGTCGTGCGCTGCTACAACGCCAGCGACCGCGCCTACCAGGGCTGCTTCGACGGCAACGTCACCCTCACCGCAGGTGAGCGGCCCGCGGGGCGCCTGCAGCCTCTCCGGGAAATGCACCGGATAGGGATGCTTTCTCTCCTAGTTTATTTTTATTTATTTTTTTTTTTGGGGGGGTATGCATATCCAAAGAGGCCTGCTGAGGGCAGGACGCAGGGATGTGGGGGGGGGGCAGGGGGCGGGGAAGTGTGTCTTTTTTAAAAAAAAAACTTTATTTCAACATAAATATGCTTATAGAAACACACTCCTATTGGTTAATAGAATGCAATGTAAGTTTAAGTCATTTTTACATGATTTGGACCAAAAAACTTGGTACACGGTTTAAATATTTAGAAAAGAAAAAAGATTTGCAAAGTTTTATTTTTCATCCATTACACATGTATATAAAAGATGCTCCAAAGCATGGGAAATGTTTTTAGACCTTCAAGCGTCTACCCGGGCGGCACTGCGGGGGAATGTGGTTCTGACTCCTTACCACTCGAGGGGTTAGGGTGCCCCCCTAAACCACAGAGGAGAGGAGAGGCGCGGGTCGGCCTCCTGGCCTCTGCCCCGGGGCATCGGGGGAGGTGAAGCTCTTCAATTCCCCTCTTCCCTCCCCCTTCACCGCCGGGGGTATTGTGAGAGATGGAGCCCTAAGACTGACTATTGGGGTGTGATGGGGCAGGAGGGAGGGAGGGAGGGAGAGGACTTTTGCTCTTCTGCTGTAGGAAGTGGGATCCGTGCTAAGCCAAGGACGGGGACAGTGTTTCTCCGAGTGTGTGGGGGGGCTGAGCTGAGACTTCTGGCTCAGTGCCCACCCCCAGTTTTGGGAGGTTTTTGCCTCTAAGCTGCACTCTGGGGGCGCCTCCCGGCCCTGCCTTCAACCCCGGCCTGTGTGTGTGTGTGTGTGTGTCCCCCCCAGCCAACGTGACGGTGTCCCTGCCGGTCCGCGGCTGCGTCCAGGACGAGTTCTGCACCCGGGACGCGGTGACGGGCCCGGGCTTCACGCTCAGCGGCTCCTGCTGCAAGGGGCCCCGCTGCAACGCCGACCTCCGCAACAAGACCTTCTTCTCGCCGCGCATCCCGCCGCTGGTCCTGCTGCCCGTGCCCCAGACCACCGCCCCGGCCGCCGGGGCCACGACCTCCGCCGCCGGGGCCACGACCTCCGCCCGGGCCACGACCTCCGCCGCCGCCCGGGCCTCGACCGCCCCCGCCCGGGCCACCACCGCCGCCCGGGCCACCACCGCCCACGCCCGGGCCACGACCTCCGCCCCGCGGGCGCCCACCACGCCCGTCCCCACCGCCAGCCACACTCCGCCCAAGGGGGTCGCCCCCGAGATCGTGCACGAAGAGGGGTTCAGCCTGGCCGGGGGCGCCGCGGGCCACCAGGACCGCAGTAACAGGGAGCAGCGCCCCACAAACACGTGGGCCCACAACGCCGGCTCGGCAGCGCCCTCGGCCGGGCTGGCGGCCCTGCTGCTGCTGCTGCTGCTGGCCGGGGCCGCCCGCACCCTCCTGTGAGCCCCTCCGCGGGGAGCCTGCTCGCTGCCCCCCGGCCCCCGCCCCGGGGACCCGCTCCTCCCCCCGCCCCGGACTGGGCTGGCCCAGCCCCCCGCTCCGCCTCTGACCCCGGCCCCCAGCCCCCAGCTTCCGCTGCGCTGGTCTGCGGCTTCGGGGAACAGGGAAACCCTTGTACATACCCCATACCCTCCCGGGCGGGCGTCCCAGCTTTCTGAGGCTGCAAATGCTCCCCCTCACCCCCCCAAACCCCCTTCCTCCTCGCCCCCTGGTCGTCACGGGGACGAACGTGGTTGGAATTGCCTCGGGGACTGCGGGAGAGGCAACGGGGAGCTTCCCCATAGCCGCCCTGGGAGATGGGGGGCACAGAGGGAGGGGATAACGGGGTCCCTCCTCTGCGGGCTGCGGCCCCGCTCCGCATCTCTGTGGGAACTGTCTCTGAGACAGCCTCTGTCTTCCTTCCTGGACTGTGAGCTCCTCGAGGGCCAGGGACCGCGCCTTCTGCCTCTGTGCGGTCCGTTTCTGGAACATGAAGCCTCAATAAACGTTGGATTTCTTTGTACAGTGTCCTGAGGGAGTCTTCTCTACCCCCTTTCCGACCCTACCGCCTGGAAGCTGAGCTAGGGGGGAAAGGCCGAGGCCTTTGACTGAGGAGCTGAGACAGCCCAGGGGGGAGTCTGGGTTTGGACTCCTCTCTTTTTCATTGTTTAAAAAAAAGATATATTTTTATTTGACTTCAGAGAGGGAGGGTGAGGGAGGGAAAGATAGAAACATCAATGATGAGAGAGAATCATGTGTCGGCTGCCTCCCGCACGCACGCCCCTTACTGAGGTCAAGCCTGCAATCTGGGCCTGTGCCCTGACCCGGAATCAAACCATGACCTCCTGGTTCCTACACGGAGGCTCAGCCACTGGGCCACACTGACCGGGCTGTTGTTTCTTTTATCTTTTTTTTTGTTTCTGACATCTTTCAGAGAATAGATGTTTGCCAGGTATTTTATTCATTATTGTTTTTTAAAATTTTATTTATTGATTTTTGAGAGAGAGAGAGAGAGCCGAAACCGGTTTGGCTCAGTGGATAGAGCATTGGCCTGCGGACTGAAGGGTCCCAGGTTCGATTCCAGTCAAGGGCATGCACCTTGGTTGTGGGCACATCCCCGGTAGAGGGTGTGCAAGAGGCAGCTGATTGATGATTCTCTCATCGATGTTTCTAACTCTCTATCCCTCTCTCTTCCTCTCTGTAAAAAGTCAATAAAATATAATTTTTAAAAAAAATTAGAGAGAGGAAGGGTGGCAGAGAGATTTGTTGTTCCATGTATTGATGCATTCATTGGTTGATTCTTGTCTGTGCTCTGAATGGGGATCGAACCCGCAACCTTGGTGCATTGGGACAGTGCTTTAAGAGCTACCCTGCGGGGTGCCAGATGATTATTTATTTACTTATTGTTGACATTATTACGATGTCCCCCACTCCCCATCCCGCCCCCCCCCCCTTAGCTCCCTCCACCCAGACCGCCCTCCCCTCCCTCCGGCCCTAACCCCCCTGCCGGCTGTGCCCATGGGCTCCGCATATGTGTTATGGCCAGGTGTTTTTAAAAGCAGCCATTGTTTCCTGGCTCCAGGCTCTGTGGCAAGCACTTTCCACACATATGGACTTTCCACTGACTGCTCAGAGCCTTCCTGTAACACAGTGTCAGCATTTTGTTTTCCAACTTTGATTATAAAACACTTCACACCCACAGACCAGTTGGAAAGATGATGCGGGGCACCTCCCGCTGCCCTCCCCCGAGGTCCCCAAACTGGGAACATTTTGTGAGGTCTACTCATGCTCCATTTTACAGGTGCGAACTCTGAGGCACAAACAAGATTCCGCCCCTTTCTCAGGCTTTCCCAGAGCTGGATGGGGACCCAGGGAGTCACCCGAGTCACCCGTGGTCGGCAAACTGCGGCTCGAGAGCCACCTGCGGCTCTTTGGCCCCCTGAGCGTGGCTCTTCCACAAAGTGTCACGGCCTGGGCGAGTCTGTTTTGAAGAAGTGGCGTTAGAAGAAGCTCAAGTTTAAAAAACGTTGGCTCTCAAAAGAAATCTCAATCGCTGTCCTGTTGATATTTGGCTTGGCTGACTGATGAGTTTGCCGACCACTGCCCTAGGGGGTGCCCCCAGAACAACTAGTTTGCGTGCTAGGTGTTGTGGGAAGAGACGGGAAGGCTCTGCCCCGATGTGCGACTCTCCGTTCAGTGCCGCGCTGTCTACTATGGTGGCCATCAGCCACATGTTGCCAAACACATTTAAGTTTAAATTCATTAACATTAAAATAAATTTAAAATTCAGTGCCTCAGTCACACTTCAAGCACTCAAGTAGCCACACCTGGCCACTGCACGGACGGTACAGATATAGAAATTTCCATGGGTCTTTTCTCTGTTACAACCTAGAGCTCTGGACTATAAGGTGTAACAGAGAAAAGACCCATGATTTGATCTTTTTATTTATTTATCTCCCTCCCCTCCCCACTCTGATTTTTAGAGAGAGTGGAAAGGAGGGGGAGAGACACACAGAGAGAAACATCAGTGTGAGAGACTCACATTAATTGGTTGCCTTCCGCACGTGCCTGGTCCCGGGCCAGGGATCCACCGACCGCAGGACCCAAAGTCTGTGCCCTTGACCAGAATTGAACCCGAGACCCTACAGTCCGAGGGCCAACACTCTAACCACCGAGCAACCCGGCTAGGGCAAGACCTGTGATTTTAATCCACCGGGTGTTGGTGGTGAGCCCGAGGCCTGGTCAGAGCGAGTCAGCAGCGGGTTGAGGGAAAATTTAGCCAGCTGGCATTTCCTCCCCTCATTCTTATCTTTAATCTCTCTTTTTAAAAAACCCTTTCTCATCTGTCCTCAGCTGCCTGTTATTCTTTCCTAGTCTCCGCCCTGCCCCTGCCCCGCCTATCGGGAGCATGAATTCAGTTGTTGGGGTGCGGTGATCCTGATGGCTCCAATGACTGTCATAACCCAGAGCTCTCCCGTGGGCGGAGTCAGAACTGTGCTGGGATCAGCGTCTCCTCGGCTGGCTTCGGCCGGGTAAATCCGTTCAGGGGAAGAAAGCTACCAGGTGAGAGTTTATAGGTACCATCAGGTGTCACGACCATGGACTAAAACCCAAGTTGGGGGTTATGGTTATGGGTTAATTAATGGGCTTTTCTTTCTGGATTAATTAAAAAAATATTTTATTGATTCCCCCCCCCAAAATAAGACAGTGTCTTATATTAATTTTTGCTCCTAAAGATGCACTAGGTCTTATTTTCAGGGGATGTCTTATTTTTCCATGAAGAAGGATACGGTACACATTTATTGTTAAATGAAAATAAAGGAAATGTATTACCTGTATACGGTACGGTAGTACGGGAGTTGTCAACACAAACCAGACAAACTGTGAATCCTACAGTATCAAGAATTTACTCATTTATTCAATGACAATCATGTCATCATCTTCTGGAACATCATCCTAACAATCCAATTCCTGAATTTCCTGGTGAATTTCTTGTGACTCCATTTCTTTCAGAATCAGTGGACCAAATCTCTCATGTTTAGCAATAGCACTGTCTTTAAATGAGTACTTCTTGTCAAGATAGCCTGCTCGCAGTGCATTTGCAATGCAACTGTCAGTGATTTTCTCCCATAAATTCTTCACCCAAGTCACAACTTGTTGCAGTTTAGGTTTCACAAAGTTTCCACGCTGATTTCTCTCCATTCACACAGCAGTGATGTCAGGACTCCGCGTAAGGTCACTGGTTGCTAGACGCCAGTCGGGGCGGCCCTAGCGACCAGTTTACGATAAATTAATTTTCATTTTGAGACAGAGCCTGGGGGCCTTATTTTCGGGGGGATGCCTTATATTTCACTCAGAAGGAAACCTGTAAGTAGGCCTTATTTTCGGAGGATGTCTTATTTTCGGGGAGACACGGTAGAAACATCGATGAGAGAGAATCATCAAACAGCTGCCTCCTGCACACCCCCTACTGGAGATGTGCCCACAACCAAGGTACGTGACCTTGACCGGAATTGAACCTGGGACCTTTCAGTCCGCAGGCTGACCGCTCTATCCACTGAGCCAAACCGGTTATGGCTTTCTGGATTAATTTATAGGGAAATAGGACAGTGCCACTTCATAGTAAAAGCACAGTTACATGTGGTTGTTGACAAGAAATCTGATGGGATGTGCTCGGGTGTTTGGCAGGGGATGGAAGGATTTCCGGAATACCGCAGCCCCCCTTTGGAAGGAGTGATTGCTAAGCCCCGGCCAGCCATCTTCAGACTCCTCCCTGCCCCGCACAACTTCCAGTGTGCGCTGTGCATCGTGGGAGCCGGGAGCACGGAGCACACGTGATGGGTGTGAGACTGCAGCGTTTTAATTTTTTTTTAATTTTTTTATTTTTTTGTAATATATTTTATTGACTTAAAAAAATATTTTATTGACTTTTTACAGAGAGGAAGGGAGAGGGATAGAGAGCTAGAAACATGGATGAGAGAGAAACATCGATCAGCTGCCTCCTGCACAACCCCCACTGGGGATGTGCGCGCAACCAAGGTACATGGCCTTGACCGGAATCGAACCTGGGACCTCTCAGTCCGCAGGCAGACGCTCTGTCCCCTGAGCCACACCGGTCTCAGCTATTTTATTGACTTTTTAACAGAGAGGAAGAGAGAGGGTTAGAGAGCTAGAAATGTCGATGAGAGAGAAACATTGACCAGCTGCCTCCTGCACACCCCCCACTGGGGACGTGCCCGCAACCAAGGTGCATGCTCTTGACCAGAACCGAACCCGGGACCTTTCAGCCAACACTCTATCCACTGAGCCAAACCGGTTTTGGCTTAATTTTATTTGAATTAGCTTACATTTAAATTAGCGTGTGGCTGCCGTGTTGGACGTCAGACAGACAGCCAGAGCGTTGGCCACACTGGAGGGCTGTCCTCTCATAACCGGGTTTGATGAACAAGTAGTGGCTCCCGTTTTGGTGTCTAAGCTTGGCAGCATTGCTCCCGGACCGGGCAGGACTGTCCTCGGGGACTAGTCGCTGCTTGTCAACATCAGCGTGACCACGGGCTGGCCATCTCGCTTCTCCGAGCCTTCGTTTCCCAATAGTCAAGTGAGGGATAATGATATCCCTTTTGCAAGGTGTTGTGGAGCCAGGCGGGAGTTCCAGGCTAGCCCCACCTTCCTCGAGCTGCGTGACCTCGGGCGAGTTGCTCCATCTTCCCTGGCCTCCGTTTCTGCAACGTTGAGACGGACATTGACATCACCTTCCTTCTGCAGCAGTTATAGGATTAAGCAATATTCGCACAGTCCTCAGAGCCCGGGTGTGATACAACCCGTATAGTTTGTGTTTGCTCTTGTTATCCTCTCGAGAAGGCTGGGCAGAGATGGTAGGTCACGAAATCAATTCAGTAAGCCTCTGCCAGTGGAGCTAGGGCAGCCGTGGGCAAACTACGGCCCGCGGGCCAGATCCGGCCCGTCCGGCTGTTCTATCCGGCCCGCGGAGCCGAAAGAGCAGAGGGTTCTCTTGCTCTCCCCTCCGCTCCTTCACCAGCAGCCCAAGAGGAGAGTGCCAGCATGGTCAGGTTGCTTCTGTTCCAGCCCTCCGATCCTGTTTAAGAACTCATTGTGGCCCTCGAGTCAAAAAGTTTGCCCACCCCCGAGCTAGGGTTTATATCTTTACTGTTCTCTTGGGATTTATTTTTCTTAAAACCATAGTTGATGTCATCTTTTTAAGCAAGGATATTTGTTTTGTGCTGCTCTTGTTTCAGGTTCACAAACATGGTTTGTACTGGTCTTGACAGAAAGAAGATTTCTTGCCCGGCCAGGGTTGCTCAGTGGTTGAGCGTCGACCCAGGAACCAAGATGTCACTGGTTGATTCCGGTCAGGGCCCAGGCCTGGGTTTCGGGCTCAATCCCCATAATTGGTGTGCAGGAGGCAGATAGATGATGACGTTTTTCTCTCATAGATGTTTCTATCTCTTTCTCCCTTTCCCTTCCTCTCTCTCTAAAAATCAATAAAAACATTTTTAAAAAAACCCCCACAAAAACGTTTCTTACTTTCTATATGCTCAAACAAGTATTTAAAGCATGGCTTTAACCCTGGCCAGTGTGTTCAGTGGTTAGAGCACTGGTCCTCACATGGAGGGGTCTTGGGTTCGATTCCTGGTCAAGGGTATGTACCTAGGTTGCAGGTTATATCCCCAACCCAGTTGGGCCCAATCGATGTGCATCTCACATTGATGTTTCTCTCTCTCTCCCCTCTCCCTCCCTTTTCACTCTCTCTAAAAATCAACGGGAAAGCTGAAACCGGTTTGGCTCAGTGGTAGAGCGTCGGTCTGCGGACTGAAGGGTCCCGGGTTCGATTCCGGTCGAGGGCATGTACAGTGGTTGCGGGTACATCCCCGTTGTGGGGTATGCAGGAGGCAGCTGGTCGATGTTTCTCTCTCATCGACGTTTCTAGCTCTCTATCGCTCTTCCTTCCTCTCTGTAAAAAATCAATAAAATATATTTAAAAAAATGCAACAGGAAAAATAGCTTCTGGTGAGGATTAGCAAAAACAAAAAAGCACTAATTTAATTTTTTAAAATTGGAAATATCTCAAAATTACAGAAAAGTTGTAAGTACAGTACAAAGAAATTAATTTTCCTAAATCATATGAGAGCCAGTTGCCAACATTATGCCCCATAATGTTTAGTGTGTTTTTCCTACAAGTACGGACCTTCCACATAACCAAAGGACAACTCCAAACATAAAAACCATCGGCATCGGTAAGCTTCTCCATCTCATCCTCACAGTATAAAGGAACAAAAATTCAGCCGAGAAAATTTACTCATTAGAACTATGTCATGCAGGTGTTTTGTTTTAGTTTTTAGTCATGCAGTACATGCTTTTTAAAAAATTAAAAAAAATATATATTTTATTGATTTTTTACAGAGAGGAAGGAAAAGGGATAGAGAGCTAGAAACGTCCATGAGAGAGAAACATCGACCAGCTGCCTCCTGCACACCCCCCACAGGGGATGTATCTGCAGCCAAGGTCTCGACAGTACATGCTTTTTAATTTTTGTTTTCACTTTTTAAATTAAATTTTACTCCCCCCCCCATCACCATTTATCCCTCTGAACATCTTCCTCCTCCAGCCCCGACTTCCCCACAATCACCACACTGTTGTCCATGCCCATGAGTCCTTTCTGTTTTGCTCAATCCCCCACCTCTCCCCAACACAGCAACACCCCACTCCCTCCGCCCGCCAACCAGAGCTGCCTGCCTGCTCTGTATTTGTGAGTCTGGCTCTGTTTTGCTAGTTAGCTCATTAAGTTCCACATGTGAGTGAAGTCATATGGTACTTGCGGTCCTTTGACTGGCTTATGTCACGTAGCATAATGTTCTCCAGGCCCAGCCAGGCTGCTGCAAAGGGTAGGAATTCCTTTTTTTTTTTTTTTTTTTTACTAGTACAGCTGTGTGGTATTCCGTTGTGTGAATGTACCGTAGCGGGGGCTGCTTCCACGTCCTGGCTATTGTGAGCAACGCTGCAGTGAATGGAGGGGTCCATGCGTTCTTTCGGGCCAGTGTTCTGGGTTCTTTGGATGCATTCCCAGAAGTGGAGTTGCTGGGCCAGAAGGCAGTCCCATTTCTAATTTCTGGAGACAACTCCCTGCTGACAGCGGCCCCACCTGGGTAACTGGGCTTTCCACGGCGACAGCCGGGAAAACGAAAATGCGAATTGACTTTATGGAATGACTCACGAACGGGGCAGCGTCCCACCTAGCAAACAGAAGGCAGCTCCCAGCGGTTGTACGAAATGGGAGGTTTACGGGCAGGTTGCCTCACTCTCGGGGATCAGGAAATTCCAGACTGGTTGGTTTACGAGTCCCTTCCTGGGAGAGACTAACCTGCATTCGGGGTCTGTTTCTTTGTAACCTCAGTGAAGGGGTCAGGCTGGGCTCTGTCACTGCACGGAGCTGTCCTGTCTCTTTAAATTCCTCCCCCTTCCCTTGGCCGTCGGTTCCCTTGGGACTCCGGTGAACGGTACAGGCCGGTTTGGGGGCAGGAAGTCCATCCGTTTGCCTTGGTCTGCATCTTCCCGCTCAGATCCCGGTTATGCACCTCGGGCAGGAGTGTCGGGAGATGGTGGCTCTTCTTACCCCGTCAGGGTGGCTCTCAGGACGGCCGCTTTGATCGCTTGGGAAAGGCAGAGACTTCCAGGCGTCTCTCCTGGAAGCCACCAAATGTTTTCTTTTCTTTTTTAAAAAATAAATCTTTAAAAAAATATGTTTTATTGATTTTTTTTTTTTTTACAGAGAGGAAGAGAGAGGGATAGAGAGGTAGAAACATCGATGAGAGAGAATCATCGATCAGCTGCCTCTTGGACACCCCCCACTGGGGATGTGCCCGTAACCAAGGTACATGCCCTTGACCGGAATCGAACCCGGGACCTTTCAGTCCACAGGCCGATGCTCTATCCACTGAGCCAAACCGGCCAGGGCTGCCATCATTCTTTGAGCTTTTTTTTTTTTTTCTTCCTGGCACAAGAAGACCTGCCAGGCTTACCCTGTCCTTTCACGGTGCCTGTCCTAGAATTAGCCTTTACGCCAGGAAGCCCTGGGATATTTCACTGGAGGGTGACATTTTTTTTTTATGTTTGTTAATCCTCACCCAAGGATATTTTCCCCTCACACTGATTTTTGAGAGTGGAAGGGAGAGGGACGCACACACACACACACACACACACACACACACACACACAGACATCGATGTGAGAGAGACATAGATTGGCTGCCTCCTGCACCCTCCCTGACCTGGGCTGGGGAGGCAACCGAGGTCCGTGCCTTTGGCTGGAGCGGATCCTTCAGTCAGAGGGCCGGAGCCCAAGCTGGCTTGGGCTGGAGGATGACACGCGCGCTCACACACACACACACACACACACACACACACACACGCACACACGCACACACACCTATATTGATTCCACATCTACCTCTAGATCTTGGAAACCCTGAAGCTACTCTATCTCCAATTCCAACCCCTCACGATAGGGTTCGTTCTAGTTTCCTCCCTTTGCATAACTGTAGTCCGTGAGTGAGACCCCTGGCCCTCAGTGCCCCTGACATACTTACTTCTGCGCTCAATTCCCCCGAAAGCGGCCAGTCTGTTACAGCCGCCCCTGCCCACGCCCCACAGCCCCCGGGGCGGGCGCCTGCTCATCCCACCCCATTCTGAGCCCTGCACCCCCCTCTCCCACCCTCCTCCGGACACCTGCTTGCTTCTGTTCAGGAAGGGAGAGGAGGGGGCGACAAAGGGAGAGCTTAATGTGTCTCAAAGAGACCTTTGCTTTGCTCTTCCAGTTGCTACTCCTAGCTGTGCTTTTCTCCTTTCCTCTTTCTTGTTAAAAAAATGCAAGATTCTGCATAACTTGTGTTCTTTGGTAGAATTGGACAAAGCTTTAAAACGTTTTCAGATGGTATGGCTCAGTGGACAGAGCGTTGGCCTGTGGACTGAAGGGCCCTGGGTTCGATTCTGGTCAAGGGTACGTGCCCGGTGTGAAGGCTCGATCCCCGGTATGAGGCGTGCAGGAGGGAGCTGACCAATGATTCTCTCTCATCATTGATGTTTCTATCTCTCTCTCTTCCTCTCCCATTCTCTCTGAAATCAATAAAAATATATTTAAAAATAAGTAAATAAGTAAATTAAAAAATGTTTTCGGCACAGCACTCACTAAAACAGGAGTCAGAGGAAGAGAAGAGAAAGGAGGAGATGGAGGAAGGACGCAAGGGGCAGGGGAATGAATCCAGGGCGAACAATGACCCCACCCGCTGCCCATGTTTTTCCCGAAGTTTGATCTTTGAGGTCCATGTTTACGCGTGAGAAATGGATTTCCACATCAGGCAGGGCTGGCTGGGGACAAGGCAGAGGCAGGAGACAGGTGGGAGCGTCTGCCTGAACTGGCCTTGCTGGTTCCTCTTCTTCCGGGTTCGTGTTTTTAAGGAAGGGCTCCTCTCGTTTTAATTACATAAGAAACACATGGAAACCTCCCCGCCGTGAAACAAACATGCAAGCCACACGCAGGGAGCAAAAAGGCCCCTCTGAGAAGTGGGCAGTCAGCCAGCGGCAGAGGGGAATTCACGCGCAGTTTGGAAATGCTTTGCACGGGGACAGGCGTGCATAATTTTTGACGTGGCAGTTTTTTTCTTCCGAGGAATTCATCGGGGGAGATGGGTTCACGTGGCTGACACAAGGTCTGCTCAAATGATCGGAATGCCAGTAGCATTGGTAATGGCAAAAAAAAACTAGGAATATCCCAGAGGTTTATTAACCAGAGGGGACGGGTTCAGACAGTTGGATGCTTTATGGTCATTGAACACAACAAGACAAGAGTGTTACGCTAAGCGAAAGAAGTCAGATAGAGAAAGACAAACGCCATATGATTTTTCCTTATATGTGGGATCAAAGGAACAAACAAACACAAACAAGACGGGAACAGAGTCATAAATACTGAGGACAGTCTGATGCTTGCCAGAGGGGAGAGGGTTTTGGGGGCTCAGTGGAAAAAAGCAAAGGCATTAAGAAGTACAAACCGGCAGTTACAAAGTGGTCGCAGGACGTAAGGTCCTGCATCAGGAATACGCAGTCAGTCGTATCGTAATAACTATGTATGGTGTCAGATGCGTACCAGACTTACCAGAGTCACTTACATCTGAAATGAATATAATATTGAATGCCTACTATAATTGGAAAAATAAAAAACCAACTAAATGCAACACATGAAAAAACAACAACAAACCACAAGGCACATTTATATGTACTCATCTGCAGAGATTTTGATGTTGTTCATAAAAAAAAAGCAAGTGTGCCACCACTGATTAAAAAATGATCTCTGGCCGAAACCGGTTTGGCTCGGTGGATAGAGCGTCGGCCTGAGGACTGAAGGGTCCCGGGTTCGATTCCCTTCAAGGGCATGCACTTTGGTTGAGGGTACATCCGCAGTAGGGGGTGTGCAGGAGGCAGCTGATCGATGTTTCTCTCTCATCGATGCTTCTAGCTCTCTATCCCTCTCCCTTCCTCTCTGTAAAAAATCAATAAAATATATTTTAAAAAAGATCTCTGTGCGTTTGTATATATTTCAGGAAATACCCACAAGGCAATAAATGCTCTTGCCTCTGGAAAGGGGTGGGGCTGGGAGGGGGCTTTTCCATCCTTCCTGTATGATCTCGAACAAGCCAGTGTCTTCCCGGAGCCTCAGTTTCCCCGTTTGGAAAGGGAGGGTGAATAAAGGAGGGACTGAAGAGAGGCCCGCTCCTCCTGTCGCTTCCCGAGGAGCCCCTCCTGGCTCCTGCTCATCTGTTCCCTGGAAAAGGGCTTGGCTCTTGGCGGGTCTGCCCGGGGCCGGCGGGAGTGTGTGGGTTTGATGTCACGCAGGAAAAATTTCGAAACCTGGGTCCATGTGACTGAGGGAACGGCAAAACAAGAGAAGGCTTAAGTGTTCCCCAGGGGGCCATGTGCCCTGGGAGAGCCGTGTGCCCCGGGGAAGCAGTGGGAGGGGGAGCGGTGTGAACCAGAGGAGGAGCGGATTCTATTCATGTGATCCTGAGATAGTCACCATAAAACAAGTAGATTGTAAAATGACAGCGGGGAGGGGAAGGAGACCTGGGGGGAGATAAGAGAACACCGAAGGACTGGTATGCATGCATATAAGTACAACCAACGAACACAGAACTCTGGGGAGAGAGGGCATGAATGGGAGGTGAGGGGGGGGGGGCAATGGTAAGCTATGTACACATACCTTAATAAATTTTTTTAAAAATGAAAAAAACAAAAACACCCCATCAACAACAACAACAAAACAACAACAACAAAAAAACAGATGAAGAGAAGGCTTCTCGGAGAAGAAGCCACAGGGCTGCCCTCGCTCTCCGGGAGTCAGAGAAGAGGGGCCTGGGAGCAGGGTCAGGGGTGAGCCTGGGATGTTGCGGGCACATTCCCGGTGGGGAGTGTGCAGGAGGCAGCTGATGGATAATTCTCTCTCATCGATGTTTCTAACTCTGTCCCTCTCTCTTCCTCTCTTTAAAAAATCAATAAAAAATATAAAAAAAGAAAAAAAGAAAATGCTCAGTATTCATAATGACATATAATAACAGGTGTTGTCCTGACTGGTTTAGCTCAGTGGATAGAGGGGTCCCAGGTTCGATTCCGGTCAAGGGCATGTACCTTGATTGCAGGCACATCCCCAGTGGGGGGTGTGCAGGAAGCAGCTGATCGATGTTTCCTCTCTCATTGATGTTTCTAACTCTTTATCCCTCTCCCTTCCTCTCTGTAGAAAATCAATAAAATATATTAAAAAAAAAAAAAAAGAATCAGCGTTTGCACATTTGCAGCCACCAGTCTGCAGCCAGATTCCCAAGGGGATTTTCCTAGCTCCTTGGCAATCTGTGGCCAGTGAGGGGGAGGCGATTCAACCCTTTCCCGGAGCTCTTCGTCCCACCACACCCTCCGGCTTGGGTCCCACAGTGGGTTTCCCCTTCAGGATTCTCAAAGATCGCCGTCAGTCTCGGCCTGCCTGGTGTGGCTCAGCGGGTTGTGCGTGGTTTCTGTGTACCAGAAGGTCACCGGACTGATTCCCGGTGTGCAGGCTCCCATTGACGTCTCTCTCTCTCTCTCTCTCAAATTAATCATAATTAATCAGAAATAATAATCATTCTGTCTCTGCTGAGCCCTCCCCGGGGGCGGAGTGGCCCCGTGGGCGCTGGCTCACCCACCTTATACGGGACCTGGGTAGACGCCCATCTCAGGTCGGTACCCAAGGCTCCTCTGCCCCGGCCGAAGCTCGGCTCCTCCACCACTTTGTGAGTTGGGGCAAGTCCCTTCCTCTTCCTGTGCCTCAGTTTCCTCATCTATGAAGAAGAAGCAATACGAGTACCCATGTGATAGGGTTGTTGTGAGGATACCAGTCACCAGTGTGTCTGTATCTGCCCTGGGCAGTATGGCGGTCAGTCTTTCCATAGCCTCTCTGACTGGGCTTTGGAGTTCTTTCCCTGCTGTCCAAACATGAATAGCATTCATAGATACATTTTGTTAAAAAAAAAAAAAAGTATTGTAGTTTAAAAAGAAAGAAAGAGCCGAAACCGGTGTGGTTCAGTGGATAGAGCGTCGGCCTGCGGACTGAAAGGTCCCGGGTTCGATTCTGGTCAAGGGCAGGTACCTTTGTTGTGGGCACATCCCCAGTGGGGGGTGTGCAGGAGGCAGCTGGTCGATGTTTCTCTCTCATCGATGTTTCTAACTCTCTATCCCCCTTTGTTAAAAAAAAAAATCAATAAA
Source organism: Vespertilio murinus (assembly GCA_963924515.1). Classification (NCBI taxonomy): domain Eukaryota; kingdom Metazoa; phylum Chordata; class Mammalia; order Chiroptera; family Vespertilionidae; genus Vespertilio; species Vespertilio murinus. Next base: position 39,951,472 of record OZ004716.1, on the reverse strand, counting down.
ATATATTAAAAAAAATAAAGAAAGAAATGTGGCTGATCTGAATAGAGATACGCTGTAAAATACAGCATTTTGAGGACTAAGTAGGAAACATAGAAAGAATGTAAACACTTCCCTTATTATTGTTGTATAGACCACATTCTGAAAGGCTAACGTTTTGGATGTGTTGGGTTAAAAACATGATAATTTCGCCTGTTTGTTTGTGCTTTTTCTAATGTGGCTCCTAAAAGTTAAAAACAACACACGTGGCTCACGTTATGTCTCTCTTGGACGGCGCTGGTTTAGAAAGGCACTGTTTTTCTTTCCTTTCTTTATTTCCCTTTTTATTTTCTAGAATAAGAAATCAGGACAGATCACCGGCAGATACAGAACTCTGTGTGATTCCCAGACGTTGCTCAAGTCGATTCGTTTCTCTGCGTCCCCTCTGAGGCCAGGCTCCCTTCCGTCTGGCCTACGTCTTGTTCTCACTGCGTTTGCACTCACGTCTCACGGTGGCCATTGTCCCTCTGTCCTGGGCACCGGTAGCCAGGCCCCTCTGTCCTGGGCACCGGGAGGCTGGCCTTCCCCACGCCCGGAGACCTGCCCGGCCACCGGCCACAGAAATAAGAGCAGAGGCGACAAGGTGCGTCCGGGTGGAAGCCTTTGAGGGGATGTTCCCTGCCCTGTCGATGACGTGACCACCAGGCTTCCCAAGGGCAGGGCCGGGTGGGGGAGTGAGGACAACGCGGAGGAGGGCCCTCGGAGCCCGTGGCAAATGTCAGCGAGCGAGGAATAAGCCTTGTTTGTTTCCAGCCACGGCGTCTGGAGCTGTTTGTCACCGCAGCGTCACTGGGGCCTCCCCCACCCCCTCACTTGCTCTGCCGAGGCCTGTGTGCGGATCCGGTCAAGGCCTCCCACCAGCTGTACCCCTTTCCTGCTTCCCAGCCCTGTCCTGACAAGGTCCAGATGCTCCGAGGCCAGACCTGCCCTTCGGCATCGTGTGCGCTGCTTCCGGCTTATCTGCAGCCCTCCCCGCCCAGTGAGCACCGCACTCTGCCGCCACTGCCCAGCCTCCCGCTCCTTCGCCCATCCTGCCCTCTCTCTGCCGGGCTGGCACCCACTCAGCCCAGGGAGCCCCCTCCAGGGTGGATCAGGTGCCTCCTTGGGGGCTCCACCGCCCCAGGGCTCCCCCATAATTGTCCTGGTCCCTTCGAGTCACCTCTCTCTGAAGGACAAGTTTCTCTCTGCCCCTGGATTCCAGTCCCCGAGGGCAATGCCAGGGCTGTTTGTAGCCAGCGCCGCTCACGTCAGGCCGGATGGACGCAGGGGAGGGTTTCAGCAGAGTCTGCTGACTGAATAGTGAGTGAGCTCGGATGTGCGGCAGCTGTCCTGGCCGCCGCAGGGGTTCCTCCAGAGGCCGCAGGCCCTGCCTCTGCCTCTGCCTCTGCCTCCCCCGTTTTCCACGGAAGGGCGGGCGGCTTCCCCTGGAGCGGGGCCTGGCAGCATTCCCGGCCGAGCGCGGCGGGGAAGTGGCCGTGGTTTCTGTGGAAAGTCCCAGAGAAATCCTGTTTTCTCGGCTCCTCTCACCAGTTCAACCCAAATAGCTGGGCTGACTCAACGCCCTCGCCAACGTTTGGTATTTCCCCAAAAATGCGGTTCATGAAAAACTTGCAAACATACAGGACAGTTGAAGTGGGTTTTACGGTGGGCACAGGTGCACCTCTCCCCTGGATCCCACCATGACCAATGGGCTCTATTAAAAAAAAAAAAAAAAAAAAAAATATATATATATATATATATATATATATATATATATATTATTGACTTATTACAGAGAGGAAGAGAGAGGGATAGAGAGTTAGAAACATCAACGAGAATCATGTATCAGCCGCCTCCTGCATCGTCCCCCCCCACCCTCCCACCCCCGCTGGGGACGTGCCCGCAACCAAGGCACATGCCCCTGACTGGAATCGAACCCAGGACCCTCCAGTCGGCAGGCCTACACTCTATCCACTGAGCCAAACCGGTTTTGGCACCAGTTGGCTCTAATCGCTTCATCACGTACCCACCCGTCTTCCCGTCCCTCGCTCGGTCCGTTGTTTCAAAGTAAGCTGCCGCCACCGGCACAGCCCCCTCTCCACACGCTCGCACGGGTGACGCTCACAAGAGGCCGGCCCTGGCAGGGTGGCTGCTGGGAGCATCATCCCAGGCTCCACAAGGCTGTGGGTTTGATTTCCGGTTGGGCATGTCCTGGAGGCAACTGATTGATGTTTCTCTCTCACATGGATGTTTTTTCTCTCTCTCCCCCCACTTCCTCTCTCTCTAAAGTCAATAAGCATATCCTAGGGCGAGAATTAAACAAACAAACAAACAAACATCCACACAAACAAACAAAAAACCAAAGTTCAATTAAAAAAATTTTTTTTTTATTGATTTCAGAGAGGAAGGGGGAGGGAGAGAGAGATAGAAATATCAATGATGAGATAGAAGCATTGATTGGCTGCCTCCTGCATGCCCTCTGTTGGGGATCGAGCCTGGAACCTGGGCATGTGTCCGTGGCTGGAACCAAACCTGGGACCCCTCAGTCCACAGGCAGATGCTCTATCCACTGAGCCAAACCAGCTAGGGCCAAAAGTTCAATATTACTTATAGTTCCTTCTTCTTCCTCTTCTTCTTCTTCAAAATATATTTATTTATTGATTTCAGAGAGGAAGGGAGGAGAGAACTAGAAACATCAAAGATGAGAGAGAATCACTGATGGGCCGCCTCCTGCACACCCACCACTGGGGATCGAGCCCAAAACCCAGGCATGTGCCCTTGGCCAGAATCGAACCAGGGACCCCTCAGTCCACAGGCTGATGCTCCATCCACTGAGCCAAGCTGCCTAGGGCACAGTTCCTTCACTTTGTTTAGCTTTCAGGTGAAGGTTACATACACTGAGGTGCACAGAGGCTAAGTGCACCGTGAAAGGAGTTATGACAAATGTGTAGACCTGTGCCAGCCCAGTCCCCGTCAGAGCATTAACCACTCCAAAGGTTCTCTCCCACCCCCCCCGGTCAACCTCCGTGTGTCAGAGAGCAACAGGGGAGGTGGGAGTCACAGGGGAGGAAGAGGGGGACCAGACCCTCTTACACCATGATGAGGAATTAAAAAAAAAAACAATCAATGCTATTATTAGTATTCTTATTACCCTCTTAATAATAAGACCAACAATAGTAAGAGTATGCTGGATCCTTTTTTGTTTGCTTTTTCAGACCCACTCTCTGCCTTTCCCTGCCACACGGGGCCGATCTGTATGGACTTACACTGGCCTTTCTTGACCTCTTGCTTCCTGTTTGGTTGGTCCGTGGGGACACTGGTGAGAGATTGGAGGGAGGGGTCTTTATTCCCTAGCTCCCTCCCTGACGTGGGGCTGTCCTCCCACCCAAGACCACGCATCCAGTCAGGAGGTCCTCGCCACGCACACCGGGGTGACGGCTGCCACGCAGGCCTGGGGGTGACCGAAGCTCCCATCCTCCCAGCCCTGGGGGCTGCACCACCTCCCTGCCTCCACCCTGTAAAGAGTCTCTTCGTTACTAGACTCTCCCCTGCCACTCAGCGTGGATTTTCTGTCTGGTTCCTGCCGAGGCCCTGCGTGCTGCTGCCCCTACTACATATACTGAGAGCGCCCTACAAGCCACACTGTCCCAAGCACTTTATAGGAAACCGTCTCCTTGATCCACCTGACGACCATGTACGTGGAAATAGAGCTTTGGAGAGGCGATGTCACCAGCTCCGAGTTCGGAATGGAGCACCCAGGATTTGAACCCCAAAGGCATCTTAACTGTTAATCCGAAGAGCAAAAGGCAGCCAACTGTCAGGGTTTTCAGCCACCAAGCCTGGCCGTGTTTGGAACGCGCCCCCTGGTGGCCTGGAGGAGCATTGCCAGCTGAGTTACCATGGGCCACGAGGAGTACAGTATTTCTTTTCTTTCCTTCCTTCCTTCCTTCCTTCCTTCCTTCCTTCCTTCCTTCCTTCCTTCCTTCCTTCCTTCCTTCCTTCCTTCCTTTCTTTTAATATATTTTATTGATATTTTACAGACAGGGAGAGAGATAGAGAGCTAGAAATGCCGATGAGAGAGAAACATTGACCAGCTGCCTCTTGCACACCCCCCACCAGGGATGTGCCTGCAACCAATGTATATGCCCATGACCGGAATCGAACCTGGTCCCTTCAGTCCGCAGACCGACGCTCTACCACTGAGCCAAACCGGTTTTGGCAGAGTACAGTATTTCTACTTGGCTTTGCGGGTGCAATCTTCAACTGAATCCTGCAGCGGGACAAGGGGACTGTGTCTGCATTCCAGGGTGCCTTCTTGGAGGAGGTGACTTGGAGCAGGGCCTTAAAGGACAAGCGGCAGAGGCCTGAGAGAACCGGCCTTGTTCGGGGAAGTGGGGGTGGCTTTGTGTGGGAGGGGGTAGGGAGAGGAAGCTGGGGACCCAGTCGGGGTTCATCTGGGAAAGAACCTCGGCCTTGGCAGGCTGCCCTGTCCCTCAGTTTGGAGCTTGTCAACCAGAAATCTCCAAAGGCAAACTTGGAAGGGCCAACTTTTTATACTGCCAGTATGGACGTAAGCCCATTTTTTACTCATTCTAAAAGCTTTCCCTGAGACGCTATTGTGTGTTAGGGAGTGTTCTGGGGCTGGATCTGAGTCTGTTCTGTATAGCATTGCAGACTATATTCTGTATAGTCTGTTCTGAGAGCCCAGAGTCCTGGGAAGCCGAGGAGAAGGAATGAATGAAATGAAAGGTGATTGCTAGGGTGAGGTCGGTGCCGGAATGAGCCCTGGGGCTGAGTGAGGTCGAGGTGGGTTGAGGAATAGATGAGCTTGGAGATAGAAGGGGGAATGTCTTCACTCTACATATATTATTACTCGGCGTCCAGTGCACGAATTTGTGCACCTTGAAAGGAACTGTGGGCTGTGAGGCTGCGGTGGGCACAGGGGCAGGTCTTGGCCAATCTTCTATGCCCCCACCCAGCCCCTATTGCTGTGGTTCCTGGTCCCCTGTCTGCCAGCAGCCCCACTCCCGACACCACTCCCATGAGCTGATGGTGCCAGTCCTGCTTGCACTTGCTGATAGCACAGGGTGATTGGGGTCTGCGCCAGCAGCAGGTGTGAGCAGGGCTGGCACTGTCAGCAGGTGCCCCTATTGCTCCTCAGGAGCAGGGGGAGGTGGAGAAGCCCTGATTGCCCCTCAGGAGCAGGGGGAGGTGGAGAAGCCCTGATTGCCCCTCAGGAGCAGGGGGAGGTGGAGAAGCCCTGATTGCCCCTCAGGAGCAGGGGGAGGTGGAGCAGCCCTGATTGCCCCTCAGGAGCAGGGGGAGGTGGAGAAACCCTGATTGCCCCTCAGGAGCAGGGGTAGGTGGAGAATCTGTGAGGGGAGATCAGGCTGGCAGCCGCCACTCGCACCTATGAACAGTGCTGAGAGATTGGGTGCCGGCAGCTGGTATCAGTGGTGGCTCCAGTGCCTGCAGCAGGCATGAGTGGGGTCAGTGCTAGCAGCAGGTGCAAGTGCACACAGAAGCAAAGGGTTTTCAGTAACCACCAGATGCTCGCCTCAATGACAATGACAGGTGCCCTGCCTTGGTCTGGTGCCCCCACTTACCTGCACCACCATTCCACCACAGCTGACGCCCACTGTGTTTCATGCATGCCCCTAGTGGTCAGCACATGTCATAGCAATTGGTTGTTCAGTTGTTCCACCATCCAGTCTACTTGCATATTAGCCTTTTATTATATAGGATTAATTTTAAAAGTCACCTTTAAATGAAATCTTCCATTTGTGACAACATGGGTGGACCTATAAGGTATTCTGCTAATTGAAATAAATCAGAGAAAGACAAATACCATATGATTTCACTTATATGTAGAATCTAAAAATAAAAACAGCCTGGCTGGTGTGCTTAGCGGTTGAGACTGACCCAGGAACCAAGAGGTCACAGGTTCAGTTCCCAGTCAGGGCACATGCCAGGTTGAGGGCTCCATCCCCAGTAGGGGTGCCTGCAGAAGGCAGCTGATCTTCCTCTCTCATTGATGTTTCCATTTTTCTATCCCTCTCCCTCTCTCAAAATCAATAAAAACATTAAAAAATAAAAACAAAATAGAAACAACCTCACAGATACAGAGAACAGACTGATGGTTGCCAGATGGGAGAGGGGTTGGGAGGCTGGGTGGAAAAGATGAAGAGAGCCAAAACCGGTTTGATTCAGTGGGTAGAGCGTCGGTCTGCGGACTGAAAGGTCCCAGGCTCAATTCCGGTCAAGGGCATGTACCTTGGTTGCGGGCACATCCCCAGTAGGGGGTGTGCAACTCTCATAGATATTTCTAACTCTCTATCCCTCTCTCTTCCTCTCTGTAAAAAAATCAATAAAATATATTAAAAAAGAAAAAAGAAAAAAAAAGACAAGATAAAGAAAGGAAGATGTAAACATTGCCAGTTATAAGAACAGTTGTGGTTCTGCAACAGTGATGCTCCCCCAGCCCCTTTGCAGAAATAAAAAAACAAACAAAAAAAACAGTCATGGGATGCAACAGGGAATACAACCTAGATCAGTGGTCGGCAAACTCATTAGTCAACAAGCCAAATATCAACAGTACAATGACTGAAATTTTTTTGAGAGCCAAAACCCAACTTCTGTGCATGGGCCATGAAGTTTCAATTGCACTGTTCCTGTGCGCCTGCATGTGGTATTTTGTGGAAGAGCCACACTCAAGGGGCCAAAGAGCCGAATGTGGCTCTCAAGCCACAGTTTGCTGACCACTGGCCTAGGGAATATAGTCAATAATAGTGTTATAACTATGTATGGTGTCAGATGAGGACTAGACTTGTGAGGGTGATCATCTCTAAGTTATATAAACAAGTTATGTCTAATCACTAAGTTGTACACCTGAATGTAATATAACATTGTATGCCAACTGTAATTGAAAAATCAATTAAAAATTATAAGCCATCTTCAAATATTGCTACTTCCTGTATTCCAGGAATTTGGGGTAGGGACTGTATGACAGAAATACCCAATTGTGGAAAAAACATTATGCAAATGTTTATGCATGTATTAGGGCAAACCTTCTGTGCCTCCTCGGATCTTGTTGGCTGCCCTTTCCAATGAGTGGAACAAGAGAGAGGAAGTAACTTACCCCGAGGCCCTTCAGTGGGTGAGCTGTAAGTCAGGATGCGAATCCTGGGCAGACTGGCTCAGGCTCTTAACCATTTCCATCTAGTGTTTAAATCACCTTTTTCACCCTAACCGATTTGGCTCAGTGGATAGTGTTGGGTCCCAGGTTTGATTCTGGTCAAGCGCCTGTACCTTTGTTGTGGGCACATCCCCAGTAGGGGGTGTGTAGGAGGCAGCTGATAGATGTTTCTCTCTCTCTATCCCTCTCCCTTCCTCTCTATAAAAAACTCAATATAATATATATATTTTAAAAAATTACCTTTTTCTAGAATTTCATGTTTCTTCAAAACCAAGCATGACTAACTTGAGGCCCGTGGGTCTCATGTGGCCCACAATGAATATTTCTGCAGCCCAGCCAATATAACGGTATACAAGGAACATTTAAAAATATATTTTTATTGATTTCAGAGAGGAAGGTAGAGGGAGAGATAGAAACATCAATGATGAGAGAGAATCATTGATCAGCTGCCTCCTGCACATACCCCACTGGGGATCGAGTCCACAATGCAGGCATATGCCCTTGATAGAAATCAAACCCGTGACCCTTCAGTGCACAGGCCGATGCTCTATCCACTGAGCCAAGCTGGCTAGGGCTGTAAGGAACATTTTAATACAAATTCCTTGGCATAATTTAAAAAATATATATTTTATTGACTTTTTACAGAGAGGAAGGGAGAGGGATAGAGAATTAGAAACATTGATGAGAGAGAAACATTGATGAGCTGCCTCCTGCACACCCCCCTACTGGGGATGTGCCTGCAACCAAGACACGTGACCGGAATCGAACCTGAGACCCTTCAGTCCAGAGGCCAATGCTCTATTCACTGAGCCAAACCAGCTAGGGCCTGTAACATGATTTTTACAATATCCTGTTATACATAATCCTATATAATAAAAGCCTAATATGCTAAGTGTCTGGTCATCAATTCAACTAATCAAAGCATAAGCCTACCTAATAAAAGAATAATATGCAAATTAGCAATCACTCCACTACACATACAAACCATGCCCACCAGCCAATCAGAGTGAGTATGCAAATAAACCCAACCAAGATGGCTACCAGCCACAGAGAGCAGAAGGGAAGCTTGAGTTTCCTAGGCAACAGAGGAAGCCAAGCTTTCTGCCTGCCCTTGCTGGCCTAGGCCTCCACTCAAAGCTACAAAATTTCAATTACAGAAGGTAAACAAATCCAAACAGAAATGGCTGCCAGCCGCAGAGTGAGCAGGAGGCTTGGCTCCGCTCCAGGCTAAAAATTTTCAATTGTAGTAGGTAAATAAATTCCAGATACCAGGGCCTCCACTTGGGTTACTAGGGGGCGTGGCAGGCTTGCAAACCACCACAGGCCCCTTGCTCAGGCTGCCCCATGCCCCAAGGGAACCCCCACCCTGATCTGGGACACCCTTCAGGGCAAATCAGCTGCCCCCCACCCATGCACTAGGCCTCTATCCTATCTAATAAAAGAGTAATATCCAGATTGACCATCACTCCAACACACAATAGCTGCCCCTTGTGGTCAAAGATGTCCACCACAAGATGGCTAGCAGGGGAGGACAGTTGGGAGGCACCAGGCCTGCAAGGGAGGGCAGTTGAGAGGGACCAGGCCTGCAAGGAAGGGCAGTTGCAGGCGATCAACCCTGCAGGGGAGGGCAGTTAGGGGTGACCAGGCCGGCAGAGGAGGGAAGTTTCAGGCAAACAGGCTGGCAGGGGAGCAGTTGGAAATCAATCAGGCTCACATGGGAGTGGTTAGGTGGTGATCAGGCTGGCAGGCAGACGCAGTTAGGAACAATCAGGAAGGCAGGCAGGCAAGCATTTGGAAGCCAACAGTCCTGGATTGTGAAAAGGATGTCTGACTGCCGGTTTAGGCCTGATGCCCCATCCCTCGAGGGGTCCCAGATTGGAGAGGGTGAAGGCTGGGCTGAGGGACACCCTCCCCCCACCCCTGGCCCCATGCATGAATTTCATGCACTGGGTCTCTAGTATGTTAATGATATGCTAAGGCTGATCAACTGCTTGCTATGACATGCACTGACCACCAGGGGGCAGATGCTCTGAATGGTAGGTTAGCTTGCTGCTGGGACCTGGCCCATCAGGACTGAGTGAGATGGGCCAGACACACCCTGGAGCCCTCCTGTGGTCCTTCTCTGGCCTGCCAAATTCCCACATTCCTCCCTGGCCCCGATAATGCACTGGTGGGGTCTCTCAGCCTGGCCTGTGCCCTTTCACAATCCGGGACCCCTCAGGGCATGTCAGAGAGTCAGTTTCGGCCTGACCTCACAGGCCCGGCCAAAGGACCCCACTTGTGCACAAATTCATGCTCCAGACCTCTAATTATTAATACTGAGCCATAGTGCCCAAACCGGTTTGGCTCAGTGGTGGAGCGTCGGTCTGTGGACTGAAGGGTCCCGGGTTCGATTCCGGTCAAAGGCATGTACATTGGTTGCGGGCACATCCCCGATGGGGGGTGCGCAGGAGGCAGCTGGTCGATATTTCTCTCTCATCGATGTTTCTAGCTCTCTATCCCTCTCCCTTCCTCTCTGTGAAAAATCAATAAAATATATTAAAAAAAACAATGAGCCATAGTGTTCGCCAATGACTGATGACTATAATCGTGTTTCACTCATTTTCCTTTTGCACCTTACACGCAGGCGCACCATTTCTCTCCACTAATACCAGCAGTGAACATTTTAGCAGCCGATTGCTACGTCATTAGTCTTATACTGACTTGCTTGGTGCATGCAGCAGGAAACATTTCGCTTTTGGAGAACAAGAAAAATAGGTTTATTCGCCTATTAATTTGTGCAGCTATTCAGAGTCTGGTAAGTTAATGTTCAAGAAAAAAAAATCTTAATTTTCATTAAAATGTTCTATTTTTTTTTTTTTTTGTTTCCGAATTTATTTCAGCTTTAAAAACTGTACTAGTCTAACCAATAATTGTATTTTTCTCATTCTCGGAAAGTACACGTTTTTATAACTTAAAGCATAACCCACTTCCCACTGGAAATCATGCCAAAAGTTCCATTATTTTATGTTAACGATGACTGACTTACTTCAGCCCTTTGTGCTCAGCGTGTCTCTATCAAAATAAACCTACGTTTCCATGGAAATTGAAGCTTTTGCTGTTTTGTGGCCCCACATACACTTACACCTTGTTTATTTGGCCCGTGCTGGGCTTTTACGTTTGACATGCTTGTTCTAAACCAAATGCTTTTCCTTTTCTTCTTTCCCAGTGAGGCTACCATTAACTTTTTAGGAATTCCTTTGCACCGGGAAAACTTGTTTGAAAGCCTATTTATATCTCAAGTTTAAACTAAGTTATCAAGTCAGGACAAAGCAAACTCTCAGTTACGCAATTCCCCAGCTCTGAAAACTACCATTTCCTGTAAGTGCCGCGTGTGTTATAGAAAAAACTTCTGATCAGATGTTCTTTAACAAATACCGCAAGATGGGGAGGGGGGAGGCACACGGGGGGGCGGGGAGGCTGGGGGCCACAGCAGGACTGCGGCCACAGGAGGAAAGGAGAGAGAGGGGGCCCCCCATCTTTCCCCAAAGGCAGGGCTAGAGGCAAATGAGGCCGTTACCACTGACAGTGAACCCCAGAGCACTCCGGGGGCTCCCCGGGTCACTGAGGGGAGGCCCGCACCCTCACGTGGCCCACACGTCCCAGTGCGTCCAGCCCGGCTGTCTGTCTGGCCCTCCCCCTGGCACAGCGCCCTGTGCCTCTCCACCCCAGCAGCGCTGAGGCCTCCTGTGGTCTTAGCCAGAGAGGCTGAGCCTGTGCCCCGCTGCTCCCTCTGCCTGCAGTGCCCAGCCCCCTCTGCCTGGAGCCCAGCCCCCCTCTGCCTGGAGCCCAGCCCCCCTCTGCCTGGAGCGTCCAGCCCCCTCTGCCTGCAGCGCCCAGCCCCCCTCTGCCTGGAGCGTCCAGCCCCCTCTGCCTGCAGCACCCAGCCCCCCTCTGCCCGGAGCACCCAGCCCCCCTCTGCCTGGAGCACCCAGCCCCCCTCTGCCTGCAGTGCCCAGCCCCCCTCTGCCCGGAGCGCCCAGCCCCCCTCTGCCTGCAGTGCCCAGCCCCCCTCTGCCTGGAGCCCAGCCCCCCTCTGCCCGGAGCGCCCAGCCCCCCTCTGCCTGGAGGGCCCAGCCCCCCTCTGCCTGGAGCGCCCAGCCCCCCTCTGCCTGGAGCGCCCAGCCCCCCTCTGCCTGGAGCGCCCAGCCCCCCTCTGCCTGGAGCGCCCAGCCCCCCTCTGCCTGGAGCGCCCAGCCCCCCTCTGCCTGCAGCGCCCGGCCCCCCTCTGCCTGGAGCGCCCAGCCCCCCTCTGCCTGGAGCGCCCAGCCCCCCTCTGCCTGCAGTGCCCAGCCCCCCACTGCCTGGAGCGCCCAGCCCCCCTCTGCCTGCAGTGCCCAGCCCCCCTCTGCCTGGAGCGCCCAGCCCCCCTCTGCCTGGAGCGCCCAGCCCCCCTCTGCCTGCAGCGCCCGGCCCCCCTCTGCCTGGAGCGCCCAGCCCCCCTCTGCCTGGAGCGCCCGGCCCCCCTCTGCCTGGAGTGCCCGGCCCCCCTCTGCCTGAAGCGCCCAGCCCCCTCTGCCTGCAGTGCCCAGCCCCCCTCTGCCTGCAGTGCCCAGCCCCCTCTGCCTGCAGTGCCCAGCCCCCCTCTGCCTGGAGCGCCCAGCCCCCCTCTGCCTGGAGCGCCCAGCCCCCCTCTGCCTGCAGTGCCCAGCCCCCCTCTGCCTGGAGCGCCCAGCCCCCCTCTGCCTGCAGTGCCCAGCCCCCCTCTGCCTGGAGCGCCCAGCCCCCCTCTGCCTGGAGCGCCCAGCCCCCCTCTGCCTGCAGCGCCCGGCCCCCCTCTGCCTGGAGCGCCCGGCCCCCCTCTGCCTGGAGCGCCCAGCCCCCCTCTGCCTGGAGCGCCCGGCCCCCCTCTGCCTGCAGCGCCCGGCCCCCCTCTGCCTGCAGGGCCCAGCCCCCCTCTGCCTGGAGTGCTCAGCCCCCTCTGTCTGCAGTGCCCAGCCCCCCTCTGCCTGGAGCGCCCAGCCCCCCTCTGCCCGGAGCGCCCAGCCCCCCTCTGCCCGGAGCGCCCAGCCCCCCTCTGCCCGGAGCGCCCAGCCCCCCTCTGCCTGCAGCGCCCAGCCCCCCTCTGCCTGGAGCGTCCAGCCCCCTCTGCCTGGAGTGCCCAGCCCCCCTCTGCCTGGAGCGCCCAGCCCCCCTCTGCCTGGAGTGCCCAGCCCCCCTCTGCCTGGAGTGCCCAGCCCCCCTCTGCCTGGAGCGCCCAGCCCCCCTCTGCCTGGAGCGTCCAGCCCCCTCTGCCTGGAGTGCCCAGCCCCCCTCTGCCTGGAGCGCCCAGCCCCCCTCTGCCTGGAGTGCCCAGCCCCCCTCTGCCTGGAGTGCCCAGCCCCCCTCTGCCTGGAGCGCCCAGCCCCCCTCTGCGTGGAGCGTCCAGCCCCCTCTGCCTGGAGTGCCCAGCCCCCCTCTGCCTGGAGCGCCCAGCCCCCCTCTGCCTGGAGCGCCCAGCCCCCCTCTGCCCGGAGCGCCCAGCCCCCCTCTGCGTGGAGCGTCCAGCCCCCTCTGCCTGGAGTGCCCAGCCCCCCTCTGCCTGGAGTGCCCAGCCCCCCTCTGCCTGGAGCGCCCAGCCCCCCTCTGCCTGGAGTGCCCAGCCCCCCTCTGCCTGGAGCGCCCAGCCCCCCTCTGCCTGGAGCGCCCAGCCCCCCTCTGCCCGGAGCGCCCAGCCCCCCTCTGCCCGGAGCGCCCAGCCCCCCTCTGCCTGGAGTGCCCAGCCCCCCTCTGCCTGCAGTGCCCAGCCCCCCTCTGCCTGCAGTGCCCAGCCCCCCTCTGCCTGCAGTGTCCAGCCCCAGGTGCCCACCAGGCTGTCCCACCGCTGGTGCAACGCTCGCTCACCGTGTGCGAGGGCCGCTCTAAGCAATGGAGAGGCATCAGCTCCGGGCGTGGCCTCCTCACATACTTTCTGGTGGGGTCGTCCCAGGCCTCCTCACCCCCTGCAGGAGATCCCGGTGAACACTGTCATACTTCCCTACGCGACCTTTGGTAACACTAACTAACCTATAACTAACCCATTATATGCACCGAGCGTCCAGATTATCATAATAATCTGAATTTGCATAATAATCCAGCCACTCAGTATATATATATATATACACACACACACACACATATATACACATACACACACACACACACACACACACACACACACACACACACATATATATATATATATATATATATATATATATATATATATATATATTCAGGCCCAGTGTATGAATTCGTGCATGGGTGGGGTCCGGCCAGCCTGGCCAGGGGGAGGGGACATGGGCGGTTGGCCAGCCTGCCTGCTGGTCAAACTCCTGGTCGAGGGGACAATTCGCATATTAGCGTTTTATGATATAGGATATACACGGAGTGGCCAGATTATTATGTGTTCAGTAATCTGGCCACTCAGTGTTTTTAGCTCTACCTGGCTTTTTACCTGTACTCCCTATCCCGGACTAGAACATCTGTCTTGGTCGCTGTTGTAGCCCCAGTGCCCGTAGCCGGGGTGGGCGCACAGTAGGCGCTCTGTGAGTGTTTGTGGAACACATCTATGGAGTCCTCCAGTTCTGGGTGCCTTCCCTGAACCATCCCATTCCGTCCTCTCATCCGTTCTGTGAGGTGGAGGGTCTTACTATGGGTAAGGTGACCAGAGGTCCCGCTTTTGGCGGGACAGTTCCGATTTTTAACAATTTGTCTCGCGTCCTGTTTTAAAAAAGTCCCGATTTTTGGAAAGGCTCTTTTAAATCTTTTGGACTTTTTTTTTTTAAACGCCTCGGGGCGCTGGACAAACTGTTAAAGATCGGACTGTCCCACCCAAAGCGGGACGTCTGGTCACCTTACCATGGGCCCATCCCGCAGAAGGAAGACGGGGGCTGGGGGTGCAGCACTCTCCTGAGGATGCACAGCCTGCAGCACAGCTTCTCTATCTGCCTGGGCCTCCGGGTCCACGCCCAGCTGGAAGCCGCTGCCCTTGCTGCGGGGCAATGGAGCAGGGAGGGCGGCTGGGCCACTGAGCGGCACCTGTCAACGCTGGGGTGGGGCAGCCACCAGCGGGTGCCAGGGAGGACCAGCCTCCAGGTGGGCTGAGAGCTGCCTGTCTCTCTCTCTGTAAATGGTCTCTGGGAGGAATTCACTTGCTTCTCAGAGTGTGTGTTTTTTTAAAACTAGATTTTATTGATTTTTACAGAGGAAGAGAGAGGGGGATAGAGTTAGAAACATCGATGAGAGAGAATCACTGATCAGCTGCCTCCTGCACACCCCCTACTGGTGATGTGCCCACAACCAAGGTACATGCCCTTGACCGGAATCGAACCTGGGACCTTTCAGTCCGCAGGCCGACGCTCTATCCATTGAGCCAAACCGGTTCTGGCCAGAGTGTGTATTAAGGACCAAGTTGGGGTTCATTTAAAAAAATATATTTTTTATTGATTTCAGAGAGGAAGGGAGAGGGAGAAACATCAACGATGAGAGCCTCATTGATTGGCTGCCTCCTGCATGCCCCCTACTGAGGACCAAGCCTGCAACTAAGGCATGCACCTTGGACTGGAATCGAACCCAGCACTCTTCAGTCCACTGAGCCAAACTGGCTAGAGGGCCCAAGTTGGGCTTTAGGTTTACGTTAATTTATAAGGGTCAGCAGTGATTTCCCCCCAGAAAACTTTATTGCCAATTATTTTTTATTTCTTAAAAGATTAAAGTAAAATTCACATAACACAGAATCAGTCATTTTAAAGTGTACAATTCAGCAGCATTTAGCGCATTTACCATGTGTTGCAACCTCCACCTCTATCCTATATAATAAGTGTCTGACCGTTCATTCCACCAGCTCCCAGCACTTCCCTCCACTGCTGTATATGGCAGATCCATCTGTTTGTAGGGCATCTGCTCCCTGGGACAGCAGCCCCAGGAGGCCAGGAACTTGGGCTCACGGTGTTTCCTCCCCACACGGAGCAGTCCGAACTCCTGTTGGGCTAGAACCGCTCTCATCGCACCTGATGGGTGAGGAGTCTAAGGCACAGGGAGGTGAAGTCACCGATGATGAGTAGTGGAGCTGGCACTCACAGCCACGCAGCCCGGCTTAAAGGCCTGCCCACCGCCTGCAGGCTTCAGGACCACTCAGCGTTTGCTACAATCGTTTAGCTTTTGCTACCCCCTCCCTCCCCCCGCCAGCATCTACTCAGCTCGGGAGTTTGTGGGTGGGTTAGGCTGGGCTTGGCGGGCGGCTCTCCTGGGCTCAGCTGTGCTGGCGCGGATCCTGGGGTCAGCAGTTAGCCGGTCTAGCATGGTCGTGGCTGGGATGGCTAGTGACTGTCACCGTCCGGGAGGCTAGTGAAAAATGGTAGCAACCATACTTGGGTAAAAACTGCTGCTTGAATTTTAACCCTTCTAGTCTGGCTCCTGCACCTGATTAAACACAGGATAGTTACCTCAGCTTCCAGGTGGAGACCTGGAGGCTAAGGCAATTTTCCTGCGCCTGGGACCATAAATACAGGAGATTGAGTCCCACTGACTCAGTAGCTTCAGGGGTAGAAACTGTAGATAACCTTTAGAGGAGATTAACCGCTGAGTTCTGCTTCTGTATTATCGGCAAGATAGGGCCACATTCCAATGTTCCCAGCCTTCACAATTTAGAACAAAGGAAAATTCCTGTGGTTTGAACCTTTGACTGCCTACCCCTGGAACAGGGCGGTCGTGTGGACTCCACTTGCCTGTGGTACTCTCACCGCCATCCTGGCCAGTTTTTCAATAAATCATTGCCTGCTTTTTAAAATCAATCATTAGCCTCCGGTGGTCTTATTTTGAACCCAGGGTTTGACCCCACAACAGCTAGCCCAGGCTAGTCCTCACTGGTGCCTGGGACGCGTGGTGTTCCCCAGGGCAGGATGGCTCCCCGGGCTCTCTGTCTAGTGGAGTCGAAGAATGAAACCACAGACGGAAGACGGTATAGCAAAGGTGGGAATTTATTGGGAAACAAGCACAGACTTCCACGTGGGGAGTGGGAAAGAGTCCCATCAAGTCCCCTTTTCCACAGTTTATAAAGGCTGCGGTTTTTTGTGCCTCGATATCCCCCTCTGATTGGTTGCTGTTCCCCTTTGATTTGGTCACTATAGCAACTCCTGAGCTCAAGCCTCACTTGAAATAAGTGAAGTACGTGAGGTCCCCTCCTTCTTCTCCCTTATGGTTCTCCTGTTCCCTCTGGGCTTTCTTCCTCCCGCTTTGAATGAGGGGCTTCCTTCCCTTTATTCTGTAAATGTGTGCCTTTTGCTGCTCCCAGCTCCCTTGTCTTATGCAAATACACCCTTTGCTAACTCCCTGCTCCCTTATCTTATGGAAATGTATCCTCTGCCACTCTGTAGACCTGTGCTTTTTCTTTTCTTTTCTTTCTTTTTTTTTTTTTTTAAAATAAATCTTTATTGCTCAGATTATTACAATTGTTTCTCCTTTTTCTCCCCCATAGCTCCCTTCCACCTGATTCCCACCCCACCCTCTGCCCTTACCCCCTCCCCCCACTATTGTCCTCATCCATAGGTTATACAATTTTAATCCAGTCTCTTTCTGCACCCCACACCCCTTTCACCTTGATAATTATCTATCCACTCCCTTTCTTTGCCCCTAATTCTATTATATTCACCAGTTTATTCTATTCCTGAGATTTTTAATTCACTTGACCTTCTTCCTCTTCTTAAGTAATACCTTTCAGCATTTCATATAATACTGGTTTGGTGGTGATGAACTGCTTTAGCTTTTTCTTATCTGTGAAGCTCTTTATCTGCCCTTCAATTCTGAATGATAACTTTGCTGGATACAGTAATCTTGGTTGTAGGTTCTCCCTTTTCATCACTTTGAATATTTCTTGCCACTCCCTTCTGGCCTGCATGGTTTCTGTTGAGAAATCAGCTGATAGTCTTATGGGTGCTCCCTTATAGGTAACCAACTGCTTTTCTCTTGCTGCTTGTAAGATCCTCTTTTTGTCTTTTACCCTTGGCATATTGATGATGATGTGTCGAGAAGAATTTTTCTTTGGATTTCTCTTGTTTGGGGTTCTGTATGCTTCCTGTACTTGTAAGTCTATTTCTTTCACCAGGTGAGGGAAGTTTTCTGATATTATTTCTTCAAATATGTTTTCAGTATTTTGCACTCCCTCTTCTTCTGGCACCCCCATAATTCTGATGTTGGTGCGCTTGCAGTTGTCCCAGAGGCTCCTTACACTATCTTCAACTTTCTGGATCCTCTTTTCTTCTTCCTTCTCCAGCGGAGTGTCTTTTGGCTCTTTGACCTGATTCTTGTGTTCTTCCATTCTGCTGTTGGATCTCTGCATAATATTTTCCATTTTAGTCAGTTTATGTATACTTTTTAGTTGGGTCTCATGAAGTTTATCGAGCTTTTCTAGGATATTGTTGCATAACCTTAGAACCGTAGTTCTGAACTCTATATCCTCCATCTCTTTTGTTTGAGATCTATTTCCTTGTCTCGGCATTATCACTATTTTTCAGAGTTGGTAGGATAGCTTTGTGTGTTTGGTGTCCTATATAGCACAGTGGGTCAGCCTCCTCAGTTACCTGAGGTAGACACTCTTGGTGATCCCCTTTGTGGACTGCATGCACAGCCTTGTTGTAGCTAAGTCTTTATTGTTGTGAATTGACCTTCAGGCCAATTGGATGTGGGTATCAGCTGTGTCTACTCTGGGATAACTTCTGTATTGGAGACAGTCTTATAGGATCAGACTTGAAAAACTGCAGAAGCCTCTGCTCAGCTTGGATGGGGCGGAGTCTCAGGGCTGAAGGCTTCTGCCCTGCCCTTGTGCACTCGCCTGAGTTTCCGCCTGACCGGCCCAATTTCCCCAAGCAAGAGCGTGGGTGCCCCAGGGGCTCGCCCGGACTTGGGCTGGTCTCTGTAGTCTGGAGCTTCCGACTCCTTCCGCTACAGAGAGGCCGCCACCTTGTACAGAGAGGCAGCGGCAGCCTCCGCGGTCAGACCTGGAGCTTCTGACTCCTTCCGCTCCGGAGAGGCGGCGGTCAGACCTCAGCACGTACTTGCTCGCGCGCGCGAGTCTGTAGACCCTGCAGACTGCAACTGCGGCTCCCGGTCCCCGGTCTCCCAGTCTCCGAGTCTCTGAGTCTCTGGGTGCCTTTCTCTGCAGTCCAGACTCCACCCGTATGAGCCTGGGACCATGGAATTTCAGCCGGGGTTGGGGTTCAGTACAGTCGGAAAGGGTTCCGTGCAATCGGGGATTCCTCCCCTCCCACCGCCAGGCAGGTATTCGGCGGCCGCGTGCGCGAGCGTCTCCCTACCTCAGTGCTTTTCAGCTCCCAGTCCGATCCGTGAGCCTCTCTCTTTCTTTCTAGTTGTAGCTACTCCGCTCCGCCAGCTTTCCTGAGGTTTTGGTGAAGTCCTTTTTGATTTTAGTTGTTTTTTTAATTAAATTGTTGATGAGGCGGCAGCTTAGGAGACTGCCTAGGCCGCCATCTTGGATGTTCTCTCCTCTTTTCTTTCTTTCTTTTTATTTAAAAAATATATTTTGTTGAATTTTTACAGAGAGGAAGAGAGAGGGATAGAGAGTTAGAAACATCCATGAGAGAGAATCATTGATCAGCTGCTTCTTGCACACCCCCTACTGGGGATGCGCCCGCAACCAGGTACATGCCCTTGACCGGAATCGAACCCAGGACCTTTCAGTCCGCAGGCTATCCACTGAGCCAAACTGGTTTCGGCTTAAGTTTTTTCTTAATTTTTACCTTTAGCTCAATTGAACATTAGCTCAGAAGTAAAAGTGAGGAGGAAGGCTTCATGAAACCCCCAAAAGATCTTGAGTTCAAAGTGTTTTCTCCCGGTTCTTGCGCAAGCTTCAGGCCTCGCAAACCCGCCTTCCATCCTGGTCCCGTTCAGAAGCCACTTAGCTGTCACGACAGCAGGAAAAGCCGGAGGACGGGCGCCTCCGTTTCGCTTAGGAAGGGAAGTTCCCGGTTTGCGCAAGCCAGCTTCCCAGGACTTTTGCTGCTTTGTGAGAAGAACTGGGCCCAGATGCCTCCACGGCTTCCCTGGGGAAGTGAGGCTGGCCGGCTGTCTCCAGCACGGCAGAAACAGCTGTTCCGGCTCGGGGCCCGCGGCAGAGGCCAGCACACTCTCCCGTCTCCCCGTCACAGATGCAGGAGAGGTTGTCATTCTTACAGTAACTGTGGGCGCGGGTTTTCCTGGTTCCTGGTCTCCGGGAGCGGCCTTCCCATCCTCAGGGCCCACAGGCTTTGAGAGGCTCACCTCGGTCACTGTGGAATCTCAAATCAGCGAGCTGGACAAGACGCCTTAATGAACCGATGAGGAGTCCTCGTTATTGCGCACAAGCTCAGAGCAGATTACATCTGTCAAATTCTGAATAAACACAGGCGGGAGTATTGCTTTTTTTATGTCCTTCTAGCTCTTTGTGTAAGTTATTTTTTGCAGACAGCTTGTACCCTTGGGTACAGATCTATAGAGACACCTGTAACCTTGGGTGAACAAACACTTGGCATGAGAATATGGGAATTACTATCAGTATCAGTGTATCAGCCCCTTTAGACGGCTAGCTTGCAAGGTCAGACAGTTAAGCTTATCTTTTCTATTATTCAAGCTAAAAACAAAGGCATTTTATAGTCTAAAAAATAACAGCGCTGACGTGCAGGATAAGAGACCAAGAACAACAGAGTAGTTCAAAGAGCAGTTTTTCCAAAGGAGGGGTTACTCTGCTTCATCATAACAACAGTGATGCTTTTATAGCTAATCTGGAACCAAGCCCGGTCTCCCACGTTTGGAAGATTTACTGTCCTCCTGGTGCTTTTGGAGAGTTAATTTCTCTGGGTGTGACTGATCAGAACTCAATTTTTCTGGTCCTTGGTCCCCGAGGACTGGGAGACGCTAGTATGTCCTTGCCACTCAGAGATACTCTTCTGGCCCAGATCAAACAACCTGCATCAAGTGTTGGGCTTTTACCATATCAGGGTTACTCCTGGCTCCCCCATGCCTGTCACTGTGTTCCTAAGGCCTTCCTCAGCACTGACTCTCATGTTACAGAAAACTGAAGAAGAACAAAGCAATACCAGAGAGACGGAGTTACATTTATCACGCGCGGGTCCAGGGGAAAATGTCTCTCAAATTCTGGGTCCCAACTTGCAGGAATTTCCCCTATGTATATGTTTTTGCCTTCTGTGTCTCCCAAATATGGAGTGTTTCTGGCCCCTTTTGCAAGTTCTTAAAGAGCCCCTATGTGCTGGGCTTTGAGACCTCAACCAGAGGCCTAGCCTGGCGCCAGCACTGATAACCTTGTCTGAGGAAGGTTTAATGGCCTCTTAAAGTAGTCTCAGCAGCTGAAACTGGTTTGGCTCAGTGGATAGAGCCTCGGTCTGCGGACTGAAAGGTCCCAGGTTCGATTCCGGTCAAGGGCATGTACATTGGTTGTGGGCACATCCACAATAGGGGGTTTGCAGGAGGCAGTTGGTCGATGTTTCTCTCTCATTGACGTTTCTATCTCTCTATCCCTCTCCCTTCCTCTCTTTGGAAAATCAATAAAATATATATATTAAATTAAAAAAAAAAGTAGTCTTAGCAAGCAAGAATTTACACAAGCCAAATAGCAGGCTTAAAATTTCAAACAGCAGTGTTTATATAAGATGGGTGCTTCAACCAGACCAGAGACAAAGTCCTATGCTCAGCTTGGAGCGGGCAAGGACATTGTCAGCCTCACACCCTGGCAGTCTCAGGCTGTGCCCACCCACCTCCTGGGGAGGCTGCCCACATGTAGGGAGGGCCCAAGGATTAGAAAGCGATTCCCGACGGGGCATTGAGGCCTCCTGAGGGTTCCACACTTCCCAGCCGCCGGCGGGGCAAGCTGGCCGCTCCCAGGCCTCGCCCCGCTCCTGGCTTCCCATACTTCCCATTCTCACAGCCGAGTCAGGCTGCTTGGGTTCAAGTCCTTTTTCTGCTCTGGTAAGCATGCTTTGCCATCTTATTTAGACTTTCTGTGCTCCAGTTTCCTCATCTGTAAAATGGGATCATAAAAGCACCGATGGCCGAAACCGGTTTGGCTCAGTGGATAGAGCGTTGTTGGTCTGCAGACTGAAAGGTCCCGGGTTCGATTCCGGTCAAGGGCATGTACCTTGGTTGCGGGCACATCCCCAGTGGGGAGTGTGCAGGAGGCAGCTGGTCGATGTTTCTCTCTCATCGATGTTTCTAGCTCTCTATCCCTCTCCCTTCCTCTCTGTGGAAAATCAATAAAAATATTAAAAAAAAAGTACTGATGTTGTTAGGCAGAATAGTTACTAAGGCAGGAAAGGGAGGAAAGGGGGGGAAAGCTTATCTTATCCACTGAACAAAGCAGCCAGTGGTTGTAAGACTTGCCCAGCAAGATGACTAGATGTACGTAACAAACATTCCCGAGATAAGCTGCTACGCTGTAGAAGGGGACTTTGAAACCTAGTCTGCTACCCAAGATATCCAGCAGGAGAGCTTTGAAACCTACAGGGGGAAGGGTATAAAACCTTTTGAACTCCCACTGGGTGAGGCACTCAGATTACCCGAGTTGCCCATTTGTGCTTTATGCCAAGGGCATATTTTCTCTCTCTCTTTAAAAAAAACAACACAAAAAACGTTATTGTTGAAAGTTACATATGTCCCCTCCCCCCACTGACCTCCTCCAGCCCACCCCCGAAGTTCATTCTTTTTTTTTTTTAAAAAAAATATTTTTTATTGATATTTTACAGAGAGGAAGGGAGAGAGATAGAGAGCTAGAAACATCGATGAGAGAGAAACATCGACCAGCCGCCTCTTGCACACCCCCCACCGGGGATGTGCCTGCAACCAAGGTACATGCCCTTGACCGGAATCGAACCTGGGACCTTTCAGTCCGCAGACCGACGCTCTACCACTGAGCCAAACCGGTTTCAGCCAAAGTTCATTCTTAATAAATTTGCTTGCTTTGCTTCAACGCTGCTTTCTGTCACTCACCTGAATTTCTTCTTATGAGATTGACAAGAGCCAAGGAGGGTAAAGCCTCCCCTTCCCCCGCTGACTCAGGGGCTCTCAGATAACAATGTCATGAGGTTGTGAGGATGACGTGGCTGCAGCCCTGTTGGGCTGTGAGCACTCCCCAAACACTGGTGTGGATGAAGAGGAGCCACCTACTAAACCTGACCAGCGCAGCCTGACACGACCAGAGACCAAAAGGAACCACTTAGGATGGCCTGAAATTAAAACTTTATAACTAAAAAAGCAGATTATGGCGGGCAGTCATGTCCTAGGCTAGAATCTTCCTTGACTGCCCGTCTTTACCTTAACTGAGCCTGTCTATTGTCTTGTAAAACATATATTTTTGTTGATTTCAGAGCGGAAAGGAGAGGGAGAGAGAGAGAGAAACATCAATGATGAGAGAGAATCACTGATTGGCTGCCTCCTGTACTCTCCCTACTGGGGATCGAACCTGCACCCCAGGCTTGTGTTCTGGCTGAGGATCGAACCATTGCTCCCTGGTTCATAGGTCGCTGCTCAGCCACTGACGGAGCTGAGCGCCAGGCTGTCTGGTGTCTTTCTGCATCTGTGATAACATACCTGATAGCATACGTTTGGAAGGTCCAGGCAGCTTCCCCTTTTTCCGGGACCCTTCGGG
Organism: Vespertilio murinus; assembly: GCA_963924515.1. NCBI lineage: Eukaryota > Metazoa > Chordata > Mammalia > Chiroptera > Vespertilionidae > Vespertilio > Vespertilio murinus. The sequence goes on along the minus strand of OZ004716.1, from coordinate 39,928,613 downwards.
GCGGACACTACAAATCCTCTCGTTATTGTTATCATTATCATGTTAATTATTGACTGTTAACACCCCCACACCCACAGATGTAAGATAAGTGTTTATCTGTTTTCCTTTTCATCCAATACCAGAGATTTCGCCTGCTTTGCTTTCTCCTGCCTCCCTAACCTATCACCAAGGAATTTCACGTGGCCCCCTTTACATCTTGTCCTTTGAATTTAATGTATAAAATAGTGGGGAAACTGCCATTTTCCAGAGCATTATCCCGATCCCTCGATGCTTTGCTTCCTGGCAATTCTTGTCAGTTTGGGTAAAAAAAAAAACCCTTATAAAAATTCCCTACAGATTTGAATGTTTCTTACAGGGACGCTGATTATCAATAGTATAATTATTTGCTAGGAGTCATACTCTTCCCGGGATGTTGATACTCACTCCCCTGCACTGTGATTTCTGAGGAGGGGAGGATGCAGGGCTGTGTATGAGAAGATGGGTGTATTTAGTTATCCATCCCATTGCTGACAGGATTTTGGACTGCCTCGAGTTCTTGGCCGTTACAAAGAGTGCTGCTAGGAGAGTCTTGTAGGGGCCCTCTCTTGGGTGAACATGTCTTGCATTTCCGTCTCGCACGTAGGCAGGACTGGGCTGCAGGGTCTCAGGGTAGGCATGTGTCCAGCTAAATACTGACAGTTTTCCAAAGTGGTTGTATGTACCCACCACATTTTGAACCACGAGGTGGCATTTGCCTTTTAAAGAAGTAAGACAAACGCTGATGTGCACCTACCAACACCACAAAGTTGCCCAGACTGCTGCTTGAAGTTGAGTGTATTAGTGTCCAATTGCTGCCGTAACAAATTGCCCCAAACTTAGTGGCTTGAAGCAACACAGCTTCATTATCTTCCAGTTCTGGAGGTCAGAAATCTTAAGCGGGCCTTCCTGGGCTAATGTGAAAGGCTGTGTGCCTTACAGAGAGAGGATCGGGAGAGAGCTTGCTCCGTGCCTTTCCCAGTTTCCAGAGGCTGCCTGCACTCCTGGGCTCCTAGCCGCATCACTCTGACCTGCTCCCACTGTCACACCGCCTTCCCTGACTCTGATTCTCCTGCCTCCCCCTTATAAGGACCCAGGTGATTACATTAGGCCTTTCCTGATAATCCAGGGTGATCTCTTCATTTCAATATCCTTAAGTTAATCACACCTTTGAAGTCCCTTTTGCCAAGTAAAGTAACATAATCACAGGTCCTAGGTTTTAAGATATGAAAATCTTTGGGGGGCATTATTCTATCTCTCACATGGAAGGCCACAGCTTTGGTATCTCCTCCTCCATCTTCTCATCCTCCTCCTCCTCCTCCTTGTCATCCCCCCTCCTTTGTTTTTATTGATTTTATTTTATTTTAATATAAAAATGTATTTTATTGATTTTTAAAAAATATTTTTATTGATTTTTTCACAGAGAGGAAGGGAGAGGGATAGAGAGCTAGAAACATCGATGAGAGAGATATACCGACCAGCTGCCTCCTGCACACCCCCCATCGGGGATGTGCCTGCAACCAATGTACATGCCCTTGACCGGAATCGAACCGGGACCTTTCAGTCCGCAGACCGACGCTCTACCACTGAGCCAAACTGGTTTCGGCTATTTTATTGATTTTTTACAGAGAGGAAGAGAGAGGGATAGAGAGTTAGAAACATCGATCAGAGAAAATCATCCATCAGCTGCCTCCTGCACACCCCCACTGGGGATGTGCCTGCAACCAAGGTACATGCCCTTGACCGGAATCGAACCTGGGACCTTTCAGTCCGCAGGCCGACGCTCTACCCACTAAGCCAAACCAGTTCTGGCTGTTTTTATTGATTTTAGAGTGAGGAAGGGAGAAAGAGAGAGAGAGAAACATTGATGAGAGAAACCTCAGCTTCTATGGGCTGCCCTTTGCATGCCCCCTGCCAGGGATCGAGCCCAAAACCCAGGGGTGTGCCCAGATAGGAATCAAACTGGCGACCTCTTGGTGCATGGGCCAACATCCAACCACTGAGCCACACAGGCCAGGCTTGAGCTCTCTTCTGTGCCAGGTGATGTTCTAAGAGCTTCATGAGCCCTAACTGGTTTGGCTCAGAGGTTAGAGCGTCAGCCTGCAGACACAAGGGTCCCGGGTTCGATTTTGGTCAAGGGCATGTACCATGTGGTTGTGGGCACATCCCCAGTGGGGGGTGTGCAGGAGGCAGCTGATGGATGTTTCCAGCTCTCCCTCTCCCTTCCTCTCTGTAAAAATAAAATCAATAAAATACATATTAAACAGAAGAGCTTCAAGAGGATCGAGTCATGTCTCAGTAACTACAGCAGCAGCACCAGCAGCAACCACACCACGAGGACTGCACTACTGGTACTTCCACCTTACACCTGAGGACACGGAGGCACCGAGGGGACGAGGAACACTCCCGATGTCACTGCCAGGAAAAGACGGAGCTCGAGAGGGTCACGCTCCTCGGGGGCCGGAGTCACTCACAGCGTTCTCCCGCTGGGCCCAGCTCCGGGTCGGGTCCGGGTGCAGTGAGACTTCCCATCCGCAGCGCCCTCTCCCTGGTTTCCCCAGCGGACTCGGCCGGAGACTGAGGAAGGGGAGAGAGCCACCTCGTGGCGGGAGAGGGAATCTGAGAACCTGGTCCGGGTTCTCCATGGGCGAGTTCCGCCCGCCAGTCTTGCATGGTGGCATTTCGTGTCTTGAAAATACGGACATACTAGTCATTTATTCCCTTTTATTCAAAAACTTCAAAAGTTTAACTTTAGCCGAAACCGGTTTGGCTCGGCGGTAGAGCGTCGGTCTGCGGACTGAAAGGTCCCGGGTTCGATTCCGGTCCAGGGCATGTACCTTGGTTGCGGGCACATCCCCGGTAAGGGGTGTGCAAGAGGCGGCTGGTCGATGTTTCTCTCTCCTCGACATTTCTGGCTCTCTCTCTCTCTCCCTTCCTCTCTGTAAAATATCAATAAAATATATATTTTTAAAAAAAGTTTAACTTTAAAAAAATACATTTTTTATTGATTTCAGAGAGAGGACGGGAGAGGGAAAGAGATGGAAACATCAAGCATGAGAGAGAATCATCGATCAGCTGCTCCCGCAGGCCCCCCACCTGGGGATCAAGCTCGCAACCCAGGCATGTGACCCGAATCCCTGAGCCACACCAGCGGGGCAAAAGTTTAACTTTTTATCGTGTATAACTTAGAGCACTACACTTACGACTTAGAGCGCAACTCGATGGATTTAGGAATGCATATATGCCCACGAAGCCACAGGATTCAGAGCATTCTAGTCATCTCAGGTGTCCTTGTGCCTCCTTCCAGTCAGTTCCACCCAAGGTTAATCTCTTTCTGATTCCTCCCAAGACGAAAGTTAGGTCAGCCCGTTTCTGATAATTACGTAAAAAGAATTGCTCTCTTTTGTCTCTGACCTTCCTCCTCAACATTATGTCACGGGATTCAACCATGTGGCTGCATGTAGTGGTGTTGATGTTTTTTGAGATTGCCACGAGGCATTTCACTTTATGAATATCCCACACTTACTTACCCAAGCCAGTTGTGGATGCACATGTGGGCTTGGATCCGTTTTTAGCTGCTCTGAATGGAGCTGCCATTCACATTCTTTTTCATAAATACGGGCAATCATTTTTCTTGGGTGTACACACCCACATGTGGAGTTTCCAGGCCATTTGGCACACTTATGTCTAGTCTTCGTTGGAACTGCCAAACATTCCCCCCCCCCTCAAAGTCATGCTGGTATTTTTAATTCTGTGAGATAATTATTTTGATATTTTTAAAAGAACCAGAAACGTGAGTCATTTGTCTTGAGGCACACCCAGAAAAACCACACACTGCCTTGGAAGCGTGTCTTGAACCAAGTTTGCTGATTTCTTTTCTCCTTTTGGAAAGCTGCCAGGGCAACTCGTCGTTTTAATTTGCATTTCCTGGGTTCCTAGGGAGGGAAGTTGGACGTCGTTCTCAATCTCCTGGCGCACTGGCTCATGGATGGGGAATGCCATGGTCTGAAGGCCTGGGTCCCACCCCAGCGGCGCCCCTCAGGGAATTCTGCTTCCCGGGCCACCATACATCCAGACCACGGTGGACTGCTGTGCCAGGGCCCTGGCTCTCTCTTCCCTTAAGATGACAATTAAAAAAAAATCAAAACCTCCTTTCCTAATTATCCTGTCTGGACCTGGCAACTGGATTTGAACCCTGGACGAGCAAACAGTACCAAGGTGGGGGTGGGGCAGCATGGAAGACAGTGTGGCCAAAGTCACTGAATGACTATGTGCCGAGCCCCTGTGCTGCCCTGGGCAGCTCCAGCCACTGGGGGGACAGCTGATCACTGTTCCCGGAGAGCTTGTCCGAAGGAGGACGACAAGAAATACTAAACAATCATGACGATAGGGACGAGAGAGAGAGAGAGAGAGAGAGAAAGAGAGAGAGAGAGAGTGAGAGAGAGAGAGAGAGAGAGAAGTGGGGCCCAGCAGGTGGCTCAGAGGTTGAACGTTGACCTATGAGGCAGGAAGTCACAGCTCAATTTTTTTTAGGATTTTATTTTTTTTAATACATTTTATTGAATTTTTACGGAGAGGAAGGGAGAGAGAGAGAGAGAGAGAGAGAGAGAGCTAGAAACATGGATGAAAGAGAATCATCGATCAGCTGCCTCTTGCACACCCCTTACTAGGGATGTGCCCGAAACTAAGGTACATGCCCTTGACCGGAATCAAACCCGGGACCTTTCAGTCCGCAGGCCGACGCTCTACCACTGAGCCAAACCGGTTTTGGCAGGATTTTAAAAAAAATACATTTTATTGAATTTTTACGGAGAGGAAGAGAGAGGGATATAGAGTTAGAAACATCGATGAGAGAGAATCATTGATCCGCTGCCTCTTGCACATCCCCTATTGGGGATGTGCCCGCAACCAAGGTACATGTCCTTCACCTGAATCGAACCTGGGACCTTTCAGTCTGCAGACCGATGCTCTATCCACTGAGCCAAACCGGTTTTGGCCACAGCTCAATTCTTGTTTTGGGCACAAGCCCAAGTTGCTGGCTAGATCCCTCCCTGAGGCTGGAGACTTGATCTCCTGTGGGGTCTTGTAGGAGACAACCGATCAATGTTGTTACTCTCTCATTGATGTGTCTGTTTCTCTCTCCCTCTCCTTCCCTCTCTGAAATCAATAAAAATATATTTAAAAAAAAAAAGGTGGGGAAAAGGGTGCGCCTGCGTTGGGGAGGATGGCTGTCCTTTTCAGAGGGGGTCAGAGAAGGCCTCGGTGTGTACAGACCTGAAGGAGGTGGCACCAGGGAACAGAGGGACCAGCAAGTGCAAAGGTCCTGAGGTGAGAGCATGCTGGTGCGGCGGGACAGGAGGGAGCCAGTGTGGCTGGGGAGTGACCCATGGGATGAGTCTGACGAGGAAGGCAGAGAGAGGGATTGGTGGTACAGAGATGGAGGCCCCTGTAGGCCCCTGTAGGAAGTTTGACTCTGAGTGAGGGGAGAGCCATTGCAGGGTTCTGTGAAGAGGATTTAATTTATTTTTTCACTTAAAAATATTTTTTATTGATTTCAGAGAGAAAGGGAGAAGGAGAGAGAGTTTCTGCCTTAAAGCCCAGATTCCCTCTGTATGAGCCTGGGTCCCCAGGGTCTGGCCCAGAATTGGGGTTCAGTGCAGTCGGAACTGGGGCTCAGCACCGTCGGGAGATTTTGTCTTCTCCTCACTAGGGCAATCCAGCAGCAGAGTCAACAGTCTGTCCTCTGCACGCAACTCTGTCTTTGGCTGCTCCCCTGAATTTCTGCCTTACAGCCTCTGTATGGAGCCTGGGTCCCCAGGGTCTCGCCCAGGACTGGGGTTCAGTGGAGTCAGAACTGGGGTTCAGCACAGTTCAATGCTTTTATCTCCTTCCCGCTAGGGAACGCCAGTCAGGCACTCAGCCGCCCCCTCCTCTCCAGCTCTGTCCTCTCCCCATGCACACACCATATCTCTGTACCCTAGGCTTTTACAGCTCCTCCGATTTTCCTTCTGGTTTTCTCTTTCCTTCTAGTTGTAGAATTTCCAGTCAGTCAGCTTTCCTGTAGTTCTGGATAATGTCCATTATGTATTTTAGTTGTATTTTTTGAAATTGTTGTGCGAGGCTGCAGCTAGGTGTTTACCTATGCCGCCATCTTGGTTTCTCCTCCTCGTTCAGAAGGAGAGAGATAGAAACATCAATGATGAGAATCATTGATTGGTTGCCTCCTGTACCCCCCCTCCTCCCTATTGGGGACCAAGCCTGCAACCGAGGCATGTGCCCTGACTGAGAATCATACTGGGATCTCTTAGTTCCTAGGTTGATGCTCAACCACTGAATCACACTGACTGGGTTATTTATTCATTTTGATTGATTTGAGAGAGAGAGAGAGAGAGAGAGAGAAAGAAACATTGATGGAATGGAGAAACACTGATGGGTGACCTCCTGCACGTCTCGTTCCAAGAACCCGGGCATGTACCCCAACTGGGAATCTAACCAATAACCTTTTGATGCATGGGACGATACTCAACCAATTGAGCCACACCGGCCAGGGCTAAACTCCCCCTTTAAAATAAACACTCCACAAAACTATTATTACACCTTCTAACGGTTGACTCACAAAGACCACCATGTCTCCGCTGGGCCACACGGAAAAACTAAATAAGGCAATCTGGAGTGGGTTTGTTAAAGCAAGGAACTCGTCAGGACTGGGTACTGATTCTGACACAGTACTCTAGGATTGGTGAACACGACAAAGTGGGGATCTTGGAACGAGTCTTGATGTGCAAACTGTTGTCTGATAAGTGAGATTTTTGCCCAGGTGAGCAAGCTGTTATCCTGACAGGAGAGCACGTGGCCCAGGTAAACAAACTGCCCAGAGCAACTGGTTTGTAGGAATTCCCTGGAGCAAATAATGAGCGCTCTCTCTCTGTCTCTCTCTTAAATCCTCACCAGGGTGCTCTCCCTCGAGGGAGCTTTCCCCTCCCTCTCCCTGCCAAAGGCTTCCTCACTCTCAAGCTCCAAGGGCCCTTCCTTTACCTCTAAAACTTGTTTCCTAAGCCCATTTCTTCTAGGAATGACTCCTTCTACCTCTGTGCTTTACCAAACAAATGGTTCTCTTACCAAAAAAATTCCTCACCTGGGGATATTTTTTTTCCATTGATTTTCAGACAGAGTGGAAGGGAAAGAGGAGAGAGAAAGAGAGAGAGAGAGAGAGAGAGAGAGAGAGAGAGAGAGAGAACGAGTGAGAGCGCCATCAAACTAAGAGAGGCACATTGATAGGGATGTGCCCTTGACCAGAAATCCAACCCACCACCTTTGGTTCCCTGGCCGGTGTTCTAACCAATGAGCAAAACTGGCCAGGGCAATAATGAGTTCTTTTTTTTTTAATTAAAAAAATACTTTTTTGATTTGTTTTTACAGAGAGAAAAGGAGAGGTCAGAGAGTTAGAAACATCGATGAGAAACATCAACCAGCTGCCTCCTGCACACCCCTATAGGCCCAGAGTGTATCGCAACCAAGGTACATGCCCTTGACCGAAATCGAACCTGGGACCTTTCAGTCCGCAGGCTGATGCTCTATCCACTGAGCCAAACCGGTTTTGGCAATAATGAGTTCTTTATTGTTTTATAGATGTTGCCTTCTAGGCAAGACTTTCTTGGAACAAACCATTAAGTCATGTTGAAATACTTGGTCTCAGTTCTTATATCTAATAGAATTTAAAATACCTAATATGGTTAAATAGCCAATAATGAATGGACTTCCTTAACTGTCTCATACCTTTAATTTTCCTGCTTTTCAAATCAGGACCCAAGTGAGGTCCACACATTGCGCTTGATTTTGTGTATTTAAGTCTCTTAAATGATAGCTTCTCTCTCCTTCCCACCCCCCAAAATAATTTTGAACAGAGCCACATCTAGATTTTGTATCTCTTTGGTGTCATCTAAAATGGCCCCATGATTGCCCTTTAACTGGGTTCTTAGGGCTACTGATCTAAGCTACTCAGCTTAAACAATCTGGCAGACAGTGGGGGCAGTGGACAATATGGCCATATGTGACCAATGGACAATCTGAAAAGGTAATGAGGAAAAACAGCCCTATTTACCATAGCATCAACAGAATAAAACACGTAGGAGTTAACTGAGGAGGAGAAAGATTTGTTCAGTGAAAACCACAGAACATTGCTGAGAGGAAAAGAATGCTCCTGGCATTCCTTGGCTTGTAGCCCCAACACTCTGGTCTCTGCCACCTCCTCACACGGCTTCTTTTTGTGTCTCTGTGTGCCCTCTCCTTTCCTTGTAAGGACACCACTGGATTTAGGGCCCAGCCTAATTCACTCAATGACCTTAACTTAACTGATTATGTCTACAAAGACTCTATCTATCTAAATAAAACCCTAACATGAAAATAAACCAAACTGGTGAAACAACCAGTTGTCATGACACGCACTGATCACCAGGGGGCAGACGCTCAATGCAGGAGCTGCCCCCAGCTCACAGGCCCTTGCCAGCGGTGGTGGCAGGGGGCAGGGCCAGTGAGCAGGCAGTGCCAGGCCAAGGTGGGTGCAAGCGGGTGGCCCTGATCACCCTGCCGGTCACCCCACAGATCGGCCCCGATCACCAGGCAGGCCTAGGACATGACTTTCTGTGCATGAGTTTTGTACACCAGGCCTCTAGTTTCCAAATGAGATTACATTTTGAGGTTTGGGGTGCACATAAACTTTGGGGGTGGGGATACTCTTCAACCCACGCCAGCTACCTTGAGCAACCTGTTGCAAATACTGGACTCATGTATGAATCCTTCCAGAATCACAATTTGGACTACTAAAAAAAATAAAAAAAATAAAAGAAAGGATGCTTTTCACGGTTAGGAAATGAGATTCCATTATGCAATAACCTTTGCTGTTCTTTTGCCCGAGAGGACTATGTCTCTTTTGTCTTGCTTCTGCCACTCACACTCTTCCTGTCCTCCAAAGCTTGACAGAGTGTTCACCTCTGACTTTGATAATGGTCCAGCTCACAGAGTTTTATGGGGTTTGTTTCAAGGACATAGGGCAAGGCCTGTGGAGAAACATTTCTCTGATGCCTGACTGGTGTTAGACATAAGAGTGGACGTTTAGGGTTCTGGAGTATACTTGTTAACCTAAAAGTAGGTTAGGCTGTGCTGAGAGGCAACAAGCGTTTACTTGAGAGCCAAAAGAACAGCTACTTGGGAAGCACTGACTCGGGCAGAAACCCACATCGAGTTCTGAAGGAAACAAAGGAGGCAGGGTTTACAAAGTTTCAGGCTCTGTGTGCTGTCCTTGATGCAATCCTCTTTAGGTAAATGAAGGATTCTGGCTAAGTTAGTTAGGACCGGCTGAGTCCAACAGGCAAACAAAGGATGCTGGTTGGGAAAATGGGTAGGCTTTCAAAGTAAGGAAAGCAGACGGTCTGGTTGCCATGATGGGGAAGAGAAGTTCAAAGTTGATGGAGAAATGTGCTTAGTGGAACACCTGTGAGACTGTTATATTGTAAATTAGAAGATGCCTTCATCAATAAGCCAAATTAATTTGGAGTCTTTTTTACTTTGATACTGCTAGTGGACCCAGAGGAAATATTGCTTTTCAAATTCTGGGGCCCTATTTTAAGTATATTTATTTAAAAAATATTTTTATTGATTTTTTTACAGAGAGGAAGGAGAGAGGGATAGAGAATTAGAAACATCGATGAGAGAGAAACATCAACTAGCTGCCTCTTGCACACCCTCTACTGGGGATGTGCCCGCAACCAAGGTACATGCCCTTGACGGGAATGGAACCCAGGACCTTTCAGTCCGCAGGCCGATGCTCTATCCACTGAGCCAAACCGGTTTCAACCCTATTAATATATTTTTTAGTTTTTTTGTCTTCCAAATTTTGAATGAGACTTCAGACCTTCTGAGAAAGAGGTCCTGTGTGCTGGGACAGGGCTGTGAGACTGTACCTTAAGGCCTGGCCTGGCGCCAGCACCGACAATCTGCCTGGGGCATAGTTTGTGGCCTCTCTGGAATGGGGAGCAGTCTTATTTTTCCCTATTATTTAAGCAAGCGACATTTACAGAAGCCAGAATAGCAGGGTTAAATTTTAAACAGCAGTGTTTACCTAAGATGGAGGTTACTATGCTTCATTCCCCACTGATTTTATGCACGTGAGTCAAATCATTGACTCTTGGTGATTGTCAGGGAGGGAGTTATATTGACATGAGGACTATAATCTTAATTTTCTGTTGAATAAAGTCAGTAAGCCAGTTCATAAAGGCCTGGCTGAGGGCCAGGAGTAATCCTTAAAAGGTCCGAAGAGTCCTGGACTCTCTATTCTGCCTGAGCTGACTTAAGCCGGGCATGATGAAGCCATGTTGGGATCCCATCTACCTTGACTGTTTTGGGGGTGGTCAAGATGACAGTGTGTAGTCCTTTTCAAGTAGGAGTCAGTCCTTGGCTGGCAATTAAAAAAAAAAAATCTAAACAGAGTCCCTAGGGTGGAAGGGACGGACCAGACCAGAAATTGGTACAGGCAGAGTGTCTCAGACGTGCTTCTGGACTGCTTTCTGGATGGACTGTAAAGCCTGCAAGAACTTGAGTGAAGAACTTGGTTGAACTTGGTTATGGATTTCAGCTTTTCTAGATTGGGTAGATAGTACTTATTTCTTAGAAGCTTTTCAAGCTTAGTGTGGTTCCATATAAGCTGGTGAGGTGGGTAGGTCAGGGTCTGAAATAATCATTACAATCTGAAGAGCAGCCCTCCCCTCCCCCTGCTTTTAGGGCAGCCTCCTGGGCCGCTTTGCCTGCTTCCTTGACAAGTATAGTGGCAGCTGCTACTGCTGGGAGGCAGGCAGGCTACCTCGATTCAACAGGGTCAAGTCTTCTTGACAAGTAGGCTACCGGCCTTTTCTAGGGGCCAAGACTTTGGGTGCAAGCCCTGTTGGCTATGCCCCTTGTCTCCTATACATAGAGGTGGAAAGACTTAGTTACGTTTGGTAGTGCTAGTAGACCCATCATCCTGGCTCTGCTTATGTCTGTCTGATTGCCTAATATATTACCTCAAGGATTCTGGCTTTGAATCCTTTTAGGGAAAACGGATGTTGGTGGGCTCTTCTAGCTTCATGCTGAAGAGAGATGGATTTTTCTTTTCAGAGCCAAGAGATCCTTACTGTCTGTCAGAGGGACAATGCACTCTGGGCACAGAAGGAGGTGGGCTTGTGACCTGGCAGAGACAAACTGAATGATAAGGTTTAGTATTATTAAGTATTTAGAATAGTAAGAGTTATAACAAATGGTCTGGCGGAAGGGGAAGAAAGCATTTTAGTTCTAATAATTTTTACTGAAATAGAATTTTTTTCTTTTTAAAATTATTCCTTTAAAAATATATATTTTGTTGATATTTTACAGAGAGGAAGGGAGAGAGATAGAGAGCTAGAAATGCCAATGAGAGAGAAACATCGACCAGCTGCCTCTTGCACACCCCCCACCGGGGATGTGCCCACAACCAATGTACATGCCCTTGACCGGAATCGAACCCGGGACCTTTCAGTCCGAAGACCGATGCTCTACCACTGAGCCAAACCGGTTTCGACTTAAAATTATTCTTAAGCTTATTAAAAGAGCTAAATTAAGACAAATGCATCTATTGCATTCAATTTGACCTGATTGTTTGATAAACAACAAGAATGGTAGCTGACTACTTTTGTCAGAATTTTATGATTGAATCTTTTTTTTATTCTTATATTTTATTGATTTTTTTTACAGAGAGGAAGGGAAAGAGACAGAGTTAGAAACATCGATCAGCTGCCTCCTGCACACCCTCTACTGGGGAGATGTGGCATGCCCTCTCCGAATGGACTAATGGAGCTTTATCCCTTCACAGGGTCCTAAATGTCACAGGACCTCGCAGGGTCTGTAATTCCCGTGACAGAGGGCTGGTGCTCACTGCTTCCCTGTTCTAAGTGGGCCTTCGGCATTTTCCTGAAGTTGAGGTTTGTGCCACCCCTGACATGGGCATGGTCACACACACAGGCTGCCAAGTGCCCTTCAGGAGAGACCCAAACCGGATGGGTATTTTTTTCCTTGCCTATTTGGGCATCTGGCCTCTTGGCAACTGCAATGAACTCTGTAAGAGCATTAAAGGTAAATGTCACACATTAACATAATGAAGTACAATGTGGGCACGGTGGCTACTTCAGGCAGCCAAATTTTCTGCTCCCGAATATGGCATCTGATAGGGCTGTACAAACACTTCGGGGAGGCGACTCAAGTCTATTTTTTTTTTTACATTTCCACACAAAGCAAAGTTTGTTTTTGTCTCTTTGGACTCAGGTCCACGAAGACGCAGGCATCCTCTAAGTCCATTGCACAGTGTTCTGCAGCCCCTGCCAGCGGCGGTTGACGTGCTGAAGCTTTAACCCTTTCAGCACAGTTGCAAATGGGATATTTGACCAGATTCAGCCCGGCCACCTTCACAGATGCCGGGGCCCAGCTGTCTATCTGCTTTTAACAGGCGAGCCAAATGATTAAGGTTTAAAAAAAAATTTTTTTATTATGTGTTGTAAAACACTCATAATTTACCGAGCAGCAATTTGGGTGTCAGGTCGCTGGCCTGTATTATTCAATCAATTTCTTTTTTTTTTCCCGTTTTGAATTCTTTTCTTTTTTTAAATTTATTAAGGTATTATATGTGTACATAGCTTACCATTGGCGCCCCCCCCCCCCCCCCGTCCTCCCATTCATGCCCTCCCTCCCCAGAGTTCTGTGTTCGTTGGTTGTACTAATATTCATGCATACCAGTCCTTCAGTTGTTCTCTTATCTCCCCCCAGGTCTCCTTCCCCTCCCGCTGTCATTTGACAATCTGCTTGTTTTATGGTGACTATCTCAGGACCACATGAATAGAAACCCGCTCCTCATTTGGCAGTCTGCTTGTTTTATGGTGACTATCTCAGGACCACACGAATAGAATCCGCTCCTCCTCTGGTTCACACCGCCCCTCCCCCCGGGTCCCACTGCTTCCCCGGGGCACACGGCTCTCCCGGGACACACATTCCCCTGGGACACACGGCTCACCTGGGGCACATGGCTCACCCGGGACACCCGGCCTCCTGGGACACACGGCTAATCAATTTCTTTTTAAATATATATTTTTTCTTTTTATTATATGTATATATTTTTTATAAATTTTGTATTTTCAAATTAGTCTTTACGTTTTCGTCCTATGTCTTTTAACAATGCATAAGCATGTCTTAGTCCTTCTATGAAGTATTTCTATTTTGATATTCTTTGTTTCTGTCATACTATCAGCAACTTGTAGACCTTTTTTTTCCTTTAAAAAGTATTAAATTTTTTTATTTTTAGAAACCTTCATTTTTTGATGATTATTAAAAAGTAAACAACCAGCATTTTTTAGATTAACATGTATGAAAATATTTTAAATGTACATTTACTTTCAAGAAAATATACCTTTAATAAAGTTTAAAAAAAATATATTTTATTGATATTTTACAGAGAGGAAGGGAGAGAGCTAGAAACATCAATGAGAGAGAAACATCGACCATCTGCCTCTTGCACACCCCCCACTGGGGATGTGCCCGCAACCAAGGTACATGCCCTTGACCGGAATCAAACCCAGGACCTTTCAGTCCGCAGGCCGACGCTCTACCACTGAGCCAAACCGGTTTTGGCTATTCTGAACTTCTTTTAACAGCTTTTCTGTACTTCTGCAGGTAGGCTGAGACCAAGGGAGGCATCGGCGAAAAGAGTATGAAGAGATAGGTTTTTATTGATTTACCCCCTTCCCCTTCTCCTTTCCCTTCCCCTTCTTCTTTTTTCTGGCTGCAAGCTGCTTTGCTGACAAGGGTCTGGTCCGTTTTTTTCACTCCTTCTACTGGTCCTGCTTTATTTTCTTTAACCCTTTAGGACCTGGATTTTAGTGTCCCTTGGATCAGCAGCAAGCCTTAAACAAAGGCTAACCTTTTCCAGACAGCCACAGCTGAACCCCAAGTCACTCTCCCTCTCTTTCTTCCCACGGGAAAGGCACTTGCCTTTGCCTCTAGCCGAGGACGGTGGCGGGTCGGGGACCAGGGACCCCCACGTGGGCCAGAGAAATGCGCCCTGCAACTAGAGACCCTGGCTTCTCCGAAAAGCCCCCTGTCTGTCTACGCGCTCCCCTCCTTAGGCAACCTGGTGTCCCCCACTCCCGGGAGGTCGCCATATCGATGCTGAATTTAGTGCGGACACCCCAGCGGCATAGCGCACTGCAGCCCAGAACTTCTGGACTCAAGCGATCCTCCAGCCTCAGCCTCCCCAGTAGCTGGGACCACAGGAGCGCGTCACGGTGCCCGACCTTTGTCTCCAGGTGGCAAGACTCGGCTTATTTTTCTCTTTTTTCCCTTAGTTTTGTTACCCCTCCCCCCCTCCTGGCAGGAAGAGATAAGAGCCAGTAACTAACAGGCTAGCAATAAATTAGCCCTTTGTTTTAAACATCTCTTTGACATTTTTATTACTTTACACTTGTTTTTTTTTTTTTTTTTTTTTTTTTTGCAAATAGTTAACTTTAGAATTTATTTTTTTTCTTGCTTTTCCTTCCAACTTGCCTGAGTTGTAATCTTTTTAAAAAAATATATTTTATTGGTATTTTACAGAGAGGATGGGAGAGAGATAGAGAGCTAGAAACGTCGATGAGAGAGAAACACCGACCAGCTGCCTCTTGCACACACCCCCTACTGGGGACGTGCCCGAAACCAATGTACATGCCCCTGACCGGAATCGAACCTGGGACCTTTCAGCCCACAGGCCGACGCTCTACCACTGAGCCAAACCAGTTTCGGCCTGAGTTGTAATCTTTACAAATTAACCTTAGAATTTTAAAATTTAGCCCAACACAGCAAAATCATAAATCAGGGAAGAGCAAATTAAAGTCTCTACTTTACAGATAGAGACCCCCCACTAGCTAAGAGTTCTTTGGCGAGGAATACTTAAAAAAAAAAAAAAAGAGTTCCGGTTTGGTTATCTCCTGGCATTAACAGGTCAACGAACCGTCTGTGCCTGGAAGGCAGTCCTAACAAAATGTGTGAGAGGAAAATGGAATGCTTCTGGTTCAGATTAGAGGGCAAGGGGACCGAATGGAGTCAGTTCTTCCCGGTCCATTCTCCAGTTTCACTGTGGATAAAATTACTTGGGGATAGTAGAGAATCACAACAGGGGACAACCAAACTGTAGCAAAAACCGTAGCATTCCCCAAAAGAGAGGAATGCTACTCTCCAGAGAAAAAGGAGGAAGTTGGGAGGGGTACTTCTGAAAGAAAGTCCATTGGAGGAAAGGGCGGTGATGGTTTCTTATCAGCCGAGTTGCTGGGCAAGGGAGGAAATCTTCCTTTCTCTTGCTGGAGCAGTAAAACAGTACATACTTACAATTCTGAAAACCTGACCACCTATGGGTCTGGGCTGCTGGTCACTACTTGAGCCAATTAGGCAGACAGGGTTGACTCATAGGTGAGCATTTATTCCAATAATGCTGTCAGTGGGTAGAAGAGCAAGTCATCCATGAAAATCCGCTCTGTGACCCCCCCCCCCCCCCCCCATATACCAGCAGTTTATATGGGTTAAGACAAAGATTACGTGGGGGAGTAGGCAAAGGGATAAATATAGGTATAATGGTTACAGACTCCCGGCACTGTAGGCTCAGGTGGGACCCCATGGTTTGGGCTATCTTTCCATGATCATAGGAGCACATTCCAAGGTTGACTCCAAGGTCCAAGGTTGACTCCCAGGGATGCGGGTCGAGGAATGGGTGCACAACTCCCAGCCAAGTTAGAATGTGCTTTCTTTAATCAGAACGAAACAATCATGGTTAACTGAGCATAATTTATATTTTTAAATAACTAATAGCTAGTCCCCAATATTATATTTCTGCCCCTAACACAGATTCATCAATTTCAACCAATGTTTCTTTTTCTGTCTTCTTTTTTTTATTAAAAAAATATATTTTATTAATATTTTACAGAGAGGAAGGGAGAGAGATAGAGAGCTAGAAACATTGACCAGCTGCCTCTTGCACATCCACCGTGGATGTGCCCGCAGCCAAGGTACATGCCCTTGACCGGAATTGAACCTGGGACCTTTCAGTCCCCAGACCGACGCTCTACCTCTGAGCCAGACCGGTTTCAGCTGCAACCAATGTTTCAATCCCGTGCAGGATGTTGCTAATGGGGGAAGCTATGCATGTGTTACCTTCCCCTTAATTACCCCTCCCCACAGGGTATGCTTTTTATTGATTTTAGAGAGAGAGGGGGAGAGAGGAGAGAGTGAGAGGAAGGGAGCAAGGTAGAAAGAGAGAAACAGAGAGGTGTGAGAGAAACATTGATCAGTTGCTTCCCCCCATGTGCCCCGCACAAAGATCAAACCTGCAACCTGGGTGTGTCCCTGACTAGGAAACAAACCGGCCACCTTCCTTCCGGTGCGCAGGATGATGCTCCCGCCCACTGAGCTACAGCAGCCAGGGCTTGAGAAGAGGGGCCAGTCACCATTTCTCAGGTGAGCACGTGTGAAACCATACACCCCCTGATGGTATGGAACAGTGACTGTCGGAAGCCGCCCATTGTCCTCACTAGCAGAAGAGGTGTGGACAAGGAACCCGGAAGGCTGGTCAACCTTGAAGCTCTGAAAAGTCAGAGCCAAACCACTCACTGTCTAGTTGAGACAGTGGTAGCTGAAGCAGTCTTATGTGAATCCTTGCTGATTGGCTATTACTCGCTATGGGTGGATCCCAAACGTTAATACGAGGAATCACAAGGCCAGAGCAAAGCAGAGTCCTCCCCCTAGAGTTGGGCTTCTGCCCGGCCCCCAATATCACCAAATTACTTATTTATTTATTTTTAAAACAATATATTTTACTGATATTTTACAGAGAGGAAGGGAGAGAGATAGAGAGCTAGAAACGTCGATGAGAGAGAAACATCGACCAGCTGCCTCTTGCACACCACCTACCGGGGATGTGCCCGCAACCAAGGTACATGCCCTTGACCGGAATCGAACCCGGGACCTTTCAGTCCACAGACCGACCACTGAGCCAAACCAGTTTCGGCAGTATCACCTAATTATTATTATTTTCTAGTCTCTTTCATTTGTGTGCGGCCTCCTCCAGAACCCTGAACCTCGCGGGTTGTTGAGGGGGCAGAGGGGAGACACTCACAACGGGAGCCGAAATGTGGGACACTTGCAAGTGACCAATGCCCTCTAGGCCTTAGGACTGGGGTTGGGCTGAGAACTGTCCCCTGCACATTGTTTAGTAATAGGAAAGGAAAAAACCTTGAGAATTTAAAGGTTTGTGCTTTTAGAATTTGTAAAATGTCTCTAATACCTATAACAGTGTTTCCCAAAGTGTGGTACGCGCACCCCCAGGGGCACGGGAAGAGCTTGGTGGGGGTACGCGTTGCACCGGAGTTTGGTGGGGATATGCACTGCACCGTGCTTAGCTGCACCTAATTCTACGTTCTCATGAGTCAAGTCAAGACAGTCTCGTGAGGCGTGAGATGGTCCGGTGTGCAAATAAATGTTATTTATAATATAACTTTTATTTATATTTTATTATGAATAATTTTATTTTTAGTTTATTATTATTTTGTGTATGTACCCAAAAAATAAAAAATAAATATATTTTGGTTGCTATTAAAATGCATCCATTTTTTTTTGATGAGGGGTACTCAGCTTTATGAAAATTATAGAAGGGGTACCCATATGTCAAAAGTTTGGGAGACACTGACCTAATAAGATGGTCTTTATTGTCTTCCCTGCACTCCAAAATACAGCACACATCCATTTGTTCATTAGGCTTGTCAACCAAAGGTTGCTGCTGCCAGTTTAACTCCAACAGGAGTTCCTGATTTGGGGTGCAGTGGGGAGAGGGGAGACTTGATTCAGTGTAAACAGCTCAATGGTGAAACAGCTGAGCTG
Organism: Vespertilio murinus; assembly: GCA_963924515.1. Classification (NCBI taxonomy): domain Eukaryota; kingdom Metazoa; phylum Chordata; class Mammalia; order Chiroptera; family Vespertilionidae; genus Vespertilio; species Vespertilio murinus. The sequence goes on along the minus strand of OZ004716.1, from coordinate 39,910,646 downwards.
TGAGACAGCTCATTTCATAGTGGCCCAGGCGAGGCTGGTGGCTTGGCCCTAGTGTTACAGCTCCAGCTGGGGAGACAGTCCTTATGAAAATCCAAAGCGCACTCTGTTGAGGTCAAGTTGGCTTACTTAGTGAAGAGTGCCTGCCCGTGGTCTGTGATTGGTCCATTTCTATGCAAATGAAGACTCACAGTTTGATTGGCTCAACCCTGATTGTTTGGAATGGAGCTGCTCTGATGGTTCATAGGGAAGATGCAAATGAACCGTATCTGTGCAGCTCCCATTGATTGGGGCAGGTCTTCAGTCCATTGGTGCATTTATACACCCACGAGCTGCTGCTGCTTCTTCTTCTTCTTCTTCTTCTTCTTCTTCTTCTTCTTCTTCTTCTTCTAACAACTACTTTAAATTGATTTTTGGAGAGCTAGGAAGGGAAAGGGAGAGAGAAACATCCATTGGGAGAGCAATATTGACCGGCTGCCTCTTGCACACCTCCTATGGGGATTAAGCCTGAAACCTGGCCATGTGCCTTGACTGGGAATTGAACCAGCAACTTTTCAGTGCATGGGACAATGCCCAACCAACTAAGCCATACTGGCCAGGGCTAGGACCTTCTTTATAAGAGTTAGTTCAGGTGGCAGGAACACAGTGCAGGAGGCAGGCAGCTCAGTGCAACTTTACCCAGAAGCGCCGAGGGGATGAGAGGCTCCTGTTTAGCAACAACTATTAAACTCTATAAATTTGAGCCTAATGAGCCATTAGGAGTCTTTCTTAGTAGATATTTTATTTTATTTATTTATTTTTAAATATATTTTATTGATATTTTACAGAGAGGAAGGGAGAGAGATAGAGAGCTAGAAACGTCGATGAGGGAGAAACATCAACCAGCTGCCTCTTGCACACCCCCCACCAGGGAATGTGCCCGCAACCAAGGTACATGCCCTTGACCGGAATCGAACCTGGGACCTTTCAGTCCGCAGACCGACGCTCTACCACTGAGCCAAACCGGTTTCGGCCTTAGTAGATATTTTATTTCTCAGGGTGGACAGGTGCAAATTACCCTGCTGCTGAGTCCTGAATACCCACTTAGCAATCCCGCATTCTTTGTTCTCCAGGAGCTCAGAACTAGCTAGCAAAAACAACTGTGGCTGGTGTGGCTCAGTGACTGAGCATCGATCTATGAACCAGGAAGTCACGGTTCGATTCCTAGTCAGGGCACATGCCTGGGTTTCAGGCTCCATCCCCAGTAGGGCGCATGCAGGAGGCAGCTGACCCATGTTTCTTTCTTTTAAAAAATTTATTTTATTATTATTTTAATTTTAATATATTTTATTGATTTTTTACAGAGAGGAAGAGCGAGGGATAGAGAGTTAGAAACATCGATGAGAGAGAAGCATTGATCAGTTATCTCTTGCACACCCCCTACTGGGGATGTTCCCGCAACCAATGTACATGCCCTTGACCGGAATCGAACCTGGGACCTTCCAGTCTGCAGGCTGACGCTCTATCCCCTGAGCCAAACCGGTTTCGGCTATTATTATTATTATTATTATTATTATTATTATTATTTTACAGAGAGAAAGGGAGAAGGATAGAGAGCTAAAAGCATCAATGAGAGAGAAACATTGATCAACTGCCTCCTGTGCACCCCTTACGGGGGATGTGCCCGCAACCAAGGTACATGCCCCTTGACTGGAATCAAACCTGGGACCATCGAGTCCTCAGACCAACATTCTTCCCACTGAACCAAATTGGTCAGAGCCCATGTTTCTCTCTCTCTCTTCCTCCTCCCTCCTCCTCCCCCTCTCTTTAAAAATCAATGGAAAAAAACAACAACCCCATAAGAAGATATAATTAAGATAGGTTAAAAATAGAAGTTAGAAGGAAAAAGACTATGGTGATGATGAAATTACCCCCCTCTGAAGAGAACATTATGTTAAAGTTCATATGATATTAAAAATGAAAAACTAACAAATGTACCCTTAATGTTTTATCTTTCCTTTCTTGCCATTTCCTCCTTAACATTTATGTATTATACTTCTGTATTCTGTCCCAGTGAATTATACCAAATTTCCTATAGATGTGCCTCTGTTTTAGAAGCCTGAGCAGTTTTTGATTTTGCTTTAATAATAACATCTTTTGTGTTTCACTATTAATTAGGATGTTGGCTGTTGATTTAGAAAAGATATTTCTTAGTCATTTAAAGGACTATTTTGTTTCTGTTTTGAGGATCTTTATTAATAATGGGGAGTTATTTAAAATTTATCAATATAGTATTTTATTTTATTATTATTTTCTTTTTTTAAAAATAAATCTTTATTGTTCAGATTATTACAGATATTCCTCTTCCCCCCCATAGCTCCCCTCCACCTGATTCCCCACCCCATCCCATGCCCTTACCCCCCACAACTGTCTTCATCCATAAGTGTAAGACTTTTGTCCAATCTCTTCCCACACCCCTCAGACCCCTTCCCCCTGAGAATTATTAGTCCACTCCCTTTCTATGTCCCTGATTCCACTATATTCACCAGTCCATTCTGTTCTTCAGACTTTTTATTCACTTGCTTTTTAGATTCACTTGTTGGTAGGTATGTATTTGATGTCTTTTGTTGTTCATAATTTTTATCTTTACCTTTTTCTTCTTCCTCTTCTTCAATAATATTTTTCTTTTTTTCATTAAAAAAATTTATTAAGCTATTATATGTGTACATAGCTTACCTTTGCCCTCCCCCCCCCCCCACATACTCTCCCTCCCCAGAGTTTTGTGTCCATTGGTTGTACTTACATGCATGCATACCAGTCCTTCGGTTGATCTCTTATCTCCCCCAGATCTCCCTCCCCTCCCCACTGTCATTTGACAGTCTGCTTGTTGTTTTACTGTCTCTATATCTATCTTTCTGCTCATTAGTTTATAATATTCTTTATTATCCATAAATGAGTGAGGACATGTGGTATTTCTCTTTCATTGACTGGCTTATTTCACTCAGCATGATGTTCTCCAATTCCATCCAGGTTGCTGCAAATGATGAGAATTCCTTCTTTTTTATGGCAGCATAGTATTCCATTGTGTAGATGTACCATAGTTTTCTGATCCAATCATCTTCAAGAATATTTTTCAACATTTCATGTAATCCTAGTTTGGTGGTGATGAACTCCTTTAGCTTTTTCTTGTCTTTGAAGCTCTTTGACCTTCAGTTCTGAAGGATAGCTTTGCTGGGTAGAGTAATCTTGGTTGTAGGTTCTTGCTGTTCATCACTTTGAATATTTCTTGACACTCCCTTCTGGCCTGCATAGTTTCTGTTGAGAAATCAGCTGACAGGCGTATAGATACTCCCTTGCAGGTAACTATTTTTCTCTTGCTGCTTTCAAGATTCTATCTTTATCTTTTGCGCTTGGCATTTTATTTATTTTTATTTTATTTATTTTTTATTTTTTTTAATTTTATTATTTTTATTTATTTATTTATTTTTTAAGCCACACTTTATTTATTTTTTTTAATAAATCTTTATTGCTCAGATTATTACAATTGTTTCTCCTTTTTCTCCCCCATAGCTCCCTTCCACCTGATTCCCACCCCACCCTCTGCCCTTACCCCCTCCCCCCACTATTGTCCTCATCCATAGGTTATACAATTTTAATCCAGTCTCTGCACCCCACACCCCTTTCACCCTGATAATTATCTATCCACTCCCTTTCTTTGCCCCTAATTCTATTATATTCACCAGTTTATTCTATTCCTGAGATTTTTAATTCACTTGACCTTCTTCCTCTTCTTAAGTAATACCTTTCAGCATTTCATATAATACTGGTTTGGTGGTGATGAACTCCTTTAGCTTTTTCTTATCTGTGAAGCTCTTTATCTGCCCTTCAATTCTGAATGATAACTTTGCTGGATACAGTAATCTTGGTTGTAGGTTCTCCCTATTCATCACTTTGAATATTTCTTGCCACTCCCTTCTGGCCTGCATGGTTTCTGTTGAGAAATCAGCTGATAGTCGTATGGGTGCTCCCTTATAGGTAACCAACTGCTTTTCTCTTGCTGCTTGTAAGATCCTCTTTTTGTCTTTTACCCTTGGCATATTGATGATGATGTGTCGAGAAGAATTTTTCTTTGGATTCCTCTTGTTTGGGGTTCTGTAGGCTTCCTGTACTTGTAAGTCTATTTCTTTCACCAGGTGAGGGAAGTTTTCTGATATTATTTCTTCAAATATGTTTTCAGTATTTTGCACTCCCTCTTCTTCTGGCACCCCCATAATTCTGATGTTGGTGCGCTTGCAGTTGTCCCAGAGGCTCCTTACACTATCTTCAACTTTCTGGATCCTCTTTTCTTCTTCCTTCTCCAGCGGAGTGTCTTTTGGCTCTTTGACCTGATTCTTGTGTTCTTCCATTCTGCTGTTGGATCTCTGCATAATATTTTCCAATTTAGTCAGTTTATCTATACTTTTTAGTTGGGTCTCATGAAGTTTATCGAGCTTTTCTAGGATATTGTTGCATAACCTTAGAACCGTAGTTCTGAACTCTATATCCTCCATCTCTTTTGTTTGAGATCTATTTCCTTGTCTCGGCATTATCACTCTATTTCAGAGTTGGTAGGATGGCTTTGTGTGTTTGGTGTCCTATATGGCCCAGTGGGTCAGCCTCCTCAGTTACCTGAGGTAGACACTCTTGGTGATCCCCTTTGTGGACTGCGTGCACAGCCTTGTTGTAGCTAAGTCTCTATTGTTGTGAATTGACCTTCAGGCCAATTGGATATGGGTATCAGCTGTGTCTACTCTGGGATAACTTCTGTATTGGAGACAGTCTTATAGGATCAGACTTGAAAAACTGCAGAAGCCTCTGCTCAGCTTGGATGGGGTGGAGTCTCAGGGCTGAACTGACAGTCTTGGCTTCTGCCCTGCCCTTGTGCGCTCGCCTGAGTTTCCGCCTGACCGGCCCAGTTTCCCCAAGCAAGAGCGTGGGTGCCCCAGGGGCTCACCCGGACTTGGGCTGGTCTCTGTAGTCTGGAGCTTCTGACTCCTTCCGCTACAGAGAGGCCGCCACCTTGTACAGCGAGGCAGCGGCAGCCTCTGCGGTCAGACCTGGAGCTTCTGACTCCTTCGGCTCCGCTCCAGAGAGGCGGCGGTCAGACCTCAGCGCGTACTTGCTCGTGCGCGCGAGTCTGTAGACCCTGCCGGCTGCGGCTCCGGTCCTCGGTCTCCCAGTCTCTGAGTCTCTGAGTCTCTGAGTCTCTGAGTCTCTGGGTGCCTTTCTCCACAGTCCAGACGCCACCCGTATGAGCCTGGGACCACGGAATTTCAGCCGGGTTTGGGTTCAGTACAGTCCGAAAGGGTTCCGTACAATCGGGGATTCCTCCCCTCCCACCGCCAGGCAGGTATTCGGCGGCCGCGTGCGCAAGCGTCTCCCTACCTCAGTGCTTTTCGGCTCCCAGTCCGATCCGTGAGCCTCTCTCTTTCTTTCTAGTTGTAGCTATTCCACTCCGCCAGCTTTCCTGACGTTTTGGTGAAGTCCTTTTTTATTTTAGTTGTTTTTTTAATTAAATTGTTGATGAGGCGGCAGCTTAGGCCGCCATCTTGGATGTTCTCCATTTTATTTATTTTTATTTTTTTATTTTTTTAAAAGGCAGAAAGATTCTTTTAAAAAATATTTTATTGATATTTTTAAAGAGAGGAAGGGATAGAGATAGAGAGCTAGAAACATCGATGAGAGAGAAACATTGACCAGCTGCCTCTTGCACACCCCCTTCCGGGGATGCGCCCGCAACCAATGTACATGCCCTTGACCGGAATCGAACCCGGGACCTTTCAGTCTGCAGACCAACGCTCTATCACTGAGCCAAACCGGTTTCGGCTGCCCTTGGCATTTTAATTATGAGATGTGTCTTGGTGTGGTCCTCTTTAGATTCCTCTTATTTGGGGTTCTGTGTGCTTCCTGGACTTGTAAGTCTATTTCTTTCACCAGGTGGGAAAAGTTTTCTGTTATTATTTATTCTAATAGATTTAAAAAATATTTCATTGACTTTTTTACAGAGAGGAAAAGAGAGGGATAGAGAGTTAGAAACATGGATGAGAGAGAATCATCAATCTTGCACACCCCCTACTGGGGATGTGCCCACAACCATGGTACATACCCTTGACCAGGATTGAACTTGGGACCCTTCAGTCCACAGGCTGTCGCTTTATTCATTGAGCCAAACCGGTCTCAGCTATTCTAATAGGTTTTCAATATTTTGCTCTTCTTCTGGCACCCCAAAAATTCAGATGTTTGCCCAACCCTAGCTTAGTTGATTCCCTGAGACTCTGCCCTGCACAATCTACAAACCCACCCAAGCTCCACACAGTGGCTTTTGCATATAAATGGCCTGCTCTATCGCAGCTTAACCAAACAAACTGAAGCTTCGGTCAGACAGCTCCAAACCCTCCAAACATCAAGCAAGAAGAGAAAACTGTAGTTCTTGCTCTAGTTCCTGTTGGGTGGCCTCAGACGGTAGCTGACTTGCATCCCATTGGAGATCCAGAAGCTAGTGCATCTAGTGGTCTGTGTGAGACGACACCAGATTTCAACTACTCTCATAAGGGACACATTCAAGAGGTAGACTCCGTGAGCACCTAAGGCCCACTGAAACAAGTCCTGCCCCATAAGTGTGCCTCCAGCATAGTAATTCTTCCATTATAGACACTGTGGGTCCCCACAGCCAATTGACCTGGAGGTTAATTCCCCCCTGTGATACCAACAACAATCAAGACTTAACTACAACAAGGCTGTACACATAGAACACAAAGGAGTGCACCAAGAGTGTCCATCTCAGGTAACTGGGAGGCCAACCCATTGGACCATATAGAACACCTACCACACAAAGCCACCCTACCAACTCAGGGAAGCAGCGAAAATGCTGAGGCAAGGAAACAGATCACAAATGAAAGAAATGGAGGAACGCAAATGACTTTCAAATGAATGATAGCTTTGCTGGGTAGAGTAATCTTGGTTGTAGGTTCTTGCTGTTCATCACTTTGAATATTTCTTGGCACTCCCTTCTGGGAGTTCAAAACCATGGTTATAAGGTTTTTCAAGAATTTCCTAGGAAAGGCCTATAAATTTAACAAGACCATTGAGGATATGAAAAAAGACCAACTAGAAATTAAACATATACTGACTGAAACAAAAAATATTATACAGAGACCCAACAGTAGACTAGAGGAATGCAAGAATCAAGTCAAAGATTTGAAATACAAAAAATAAAAAAACCCCCACTCAACTGGAAAAGCAAAAAGAAAAAAGGATAAAAAAATATGAATATAGTGTAAGGAGCCTCGGGGACAACTTCAAGCTTACCAATATCAGAATTATGAGGGTGCCAGAAGAAGAGAGAGAGCAAGATACATCCACCAGGAGGGACACCCCACCTTAAATAGTATGAGATGACCTCATGCACAGCACTCACTAGTGCACAGACCAGATGGACAGCAGCATCTAATCACATATATTCACAGTCCAGGAGAGGAGCCATCGCATCCCACCTAGGCCCACCTGGGGTTCAGTCAGGAGCAGAGTGAGTAAGCTGGGGCTGGAGAAGGCAGGCTTGGAGCAACAAGGGAGGAAGTCTTCCTGGTTTTCTTAGCTTGATAGGGAATGATAAAAATTTATGAGGTCGATGCAGGACGTACATAGATTGACCCCAGGAGAGATGCCTAGGGCTTTCTGGTTAGCATTAAGAAACTTCAGTGCCTGGAAGAGAAGAACGCAATGTCCATCTCTCCTGCTGACTGAATAATGAGTGATCCAGATTGTGGGACCCAGTGTAAGTACCCAAGAAACTTCCCTTTAGTCTCGTTTTTCACTCTTGCTTTATTGAAGTATAATCTACACATCATAACATCCACCTGGTTGATGTATACAGAACATTGTAGAAAGAAATGGAAAGAGACCTAAATCAGTGGCAAGACATCCCATGTGTGTGGTGACGGGACAACACTGTTAAGATGCCAAACTGATCTTACTTCTGCCCTTTCCTCTCTTTTCCTTCTAGTACTTCCATTATGTGTATGTTGCTCTATTGGTGGTGTCCCACAGGTCTTTGAGTTTCTGCTCATTTTTATTCCTTCTTCTCTTCAGATTTGATACTTTTATTCACTTATCAAGTTTGCCAATTTTTTTTTGCTAGTTCAGATCTGCTTTTGAGTCCCTCTAGTGAGTTTTTTAAAAAACTTTTTAAAATATATATTTTATTGGTATTTTTACAGAGAGGAAGGGAGAGAGATAGAGAGCTAGAAACGTCGATGAGAGAGAAACATCGACCAGCTGCCTCTTGCACACCCCCTACCGGGGATGTGCCCGCAACCAAGGTACGTGCCCTTGACCGGAATCGAACCTGCGGAATCGGTCTGCGGACTGAGCCGACGCTCTACCGCTGAGCCAAACCGGTTTTGGCCCTCTAGTGAGTTTTTAATGTTCATCATCATACTTTTAAACTCCAAAATTTCCATTTTGTCCTTTGAACATTAAAAAAAAAAATCTTCACCCAGGGATATGCTTGTTTATTTTAGAGAGAAAGGAAAAGAGAGAGAGAGAAACATCAATGTGAGAACATCAATCATTGATGGAACCCACAACCTGGGTATGTGCCCTGATCAGAAATCAAACCTGCCACCTCTCGGTGTACGGGGACAATGGTCCAACCAACTTAGCCAGCCACACTGGCCAGGGAGCTTTTAATTACTGACATATGTTTTCTGGTTTGAATCTGGTAACAACACTAGGGGTCGAAATTATTGGTATTTTCATTTTATAGATGACAAGACAGGGCCAGAGCAATTAAAATCTTCCCCCAAGGTCGTGCTAGCCTGAAAATGCATAAAGCAGGCCTGGATTCTAAGGTTCCTGACCAGGCTGCCAAAAGGAGGGCCCTCATAAAGCAAGGGGAGGGGATACCATGTGGGCCTCTGTCAAATCTGCTGTCAAATGCGAAACGACCTTTAGGAATGCCTCCCCACTTTTTAAAATTTTCATTTGTTTATTTATTGTGGATACATTTTATAAGATTTTATTTGAGCCGGATTAACAACATATGCTGGGGAACAAGATCTCAAATGTTTCCGCCTGCCAGTTTTTGAGAACAGCTTTGTAGTAATAGAATTCACGTGTCACACACTTATTGATTTAAGGTATACAATTCAACGGTCTTTGGTCTATTCATAGCTGTGCACTCATCATCACAATCAATTTTAGAACAGATTCATTCACTGCAAGAGAAACCCAGGGCCCATCATTAGTTCTCCCCTTCCCACCTCCCAGGCTTTGGCAAGCACTGGTGGATTTTGTCTTTATAGACTTGCCTATTTTGGACATTTAGAAAAATATATATTTTATTGTTTTTTGTATAGAAAGGAAGGGAGAGGGAGAGAGTTAGAAACATCGATAAGAGAGAAACATCAATCAGCTGCCTCCTGCATACCCCCACTGGGGATGCGCCAACATTCAAAGTACATGCCCTTGACCGGAATTGAACCTGGGACCCTTGAGTCTGCAGGTCGATGCTCTATCCACTAAGCCAAACTGGTTAGGGCTATTTTGGACATTTTATATAAATGGAGTCATAGCACATGTTATATTGCCGCCTGCTTTCTTTCACTTAGCATAATGTTTTCAAGGTTTATTCATGTGGTATGTATGATTGCATCATTTAAAAATATATTTCATTGATTTTTTTTTTTTTGAGAGAGGAAGAGAAAGGGAGAGAAAGTGAGAAACACTGATATGAGAGAGAAACACCCATGGCTGCCTTCTCCATGTTCCCTACTGGGGATTGAACCTGCAACTTGGGCATGTGTGCTGACTGGGAATCGAACCAGCAACCTTTAGGTGCATGGATGAATGCCCAACCAACTGAGCCACACCAGCCAGGGTATTTCATTCTTTTTATTTTTATAAATAATATATTTTTTTATTGATTTAAGAGAGAAAAGGAGAGGGAGAGAGAGATAGAAACATCAATGATGAGAGAGACTCACTGATCGACTGCCTCCTACATAGCCCCTATTGGGGATTGAACCTGCAACCTGGGCATGTGCCCTGACCTGGAATTGAACTGTAACCTTCTGGTTCCTAGGTTGATGCTCGACACTGAGCCCCGCCAGCTGGGCTAGGTCTTCTTTAATGTCTTTCAACCAGGTGCTGTAGTTGGCAGGGTATATATTTACATTTCTTTTGCTAAATCCATTCATAAGTATTTTAGTCTTTGTTCACTATGGTAAACAAATGGCCCATGGATTCACACCAGGGTGAGGTGACTTTCACAGAGCACCTGCTGCCTGTAGAGTAGCCACACAAGCTCAAAGCCCTGAGAGAAAGGGATTGTGACGTGCATTTTGCAAGTGAGGAAACTGAGGCTCAGAGGAAGAGAAGTATTTCATAACAAGTAAATGAGGGCTATAGGCCTTTCTGGTCTAGAAAATGAGCTGTGTTTCCAGTGTTACTTGCACTTTGAGCCAGGGTAAGGAAGCCTTTTGGAGGTGATAAATATGGTCAAGGGTGAATGCGTCAGGGAAACTCCCACTCTGAAAATGTCCCCAAGGCTGGGTGGCTTTATTAATTAATTAATTAATTAATTAAAATATGTTTCTAGGTTAATCCTCAAACAAGGATGTTTTTCCATTGATTTTTAGAGAGAGTGGAAGGGAGGGGGAGAGAGAGAGAGAAACATTGATGTGAGAGAGTCACATCGATTGGTTGCCTCCCACACATGTCCGACCAGGGCTGAGTATCAAGCCTGCAATGGAGGTATGTGTTCTTGTCCAGATTGAACCTGAGACCCTTCAGTCCTCGGGCCCACGCTCTACCCACTAAGCAAAACCAGGTAGGGCAGCTGGGTGGTTTTAACTCACCCTGTGCCCTTGAAGAGTTCCCTGAGCCTCAGTTTCCTCCTACATGGAGAATTGCATGGCAATCTTCTCACACTTCTCTGACACTCTGACAGGCGAACTGGATGGGCTTTCAAGGTGGAGTCTACAGTCAGGAAATCAAATGGATTCTGTTTTTTAAAATTTTTTATTTTATTTATTCATTTTAATATTTAAAAATATTTTTATTGGTTTTAGAGAGGAAGGGAGAAGAAGAGTGAGAGAGAATCACTGATTGGTTGCCTCCTGCAAGCCCTCTAGTGGGGATCAAGCCTGCAACCCGGCATATGACCTGACTGGGATTGGAACGGGTCTCCTGGTTCACAGGTCAATGCTCAACCACTGAGCCATGCCAGTGGAGCCATTTTAGTATTTTTTTAATTAAAAATTTTTTTTAATGTTGACATTGTAGGAGACCCATTTCCCTCTTTGCCCACCTCCACCTCCCGCTTCCTTGGCCTTTACCAAGTTATAGTCCATATCCATGGGGTTGAACACCCTGTGAGAGCAGATGGTCCTTTTCATCTTTCCCTCTCCCTTTTGCCTGGTCATGAAATACTAAAACAAAGGGATTTTACAAACATCTTTGCCTCATTTTAAACGCATTTTAAGCTACTGAGACTTGGGGACATTAAGCCGTGAGCCAAAGTCCTGTGGTTTCAGCTGAGAGATAATCTTGAACTTCATGCTCTCAGGCTAAGGAACACACACGCACTGCCTTGACGAGGTTGATTCTTATCTGGTTGCAGGGGGGTGGTGTGAGGGAAGCATGTTATATAAGAAGGCAGTAGAGGCTGACATTCATCAGTCACAGGAAGGCCAGCAGCTATGGCTCTGCGCGCTGAGATCTTTCTTATCTTCTGCATTGGTGCCTTTACAATCCTAAATTCTGCAAACGGAGGTAAGGGAGGGGAGAGAGGCTTGGACTGAGGTGGAAGAAAGTGTACCAGAAATGGGTTGAATGATAAAATTAATAATAATATATACTAATAAAAGGGCAATATGCTAATTAGACCAGGAGATCTCCCAGAGACCTTCTGTCTTTTAAAAATAAATCTTTATTCAGATTATTACAGGTGTCCCCATAGTTCCCCTCTACCTGATTCCCCACTCCACTCCATATTCTTACCCCTCACCACTGTCTTCATCCATAGGTGTAAGATTTTTGTCCAATCTCTTCCTGCACCCCTCACACCCCTTCCCCCTGAGAATTGTCAGTCCATTCCCTTTCTATGTCCCTGATTCTATTATATTCATCAATACATTCTGTTCATCAGATTTTTTTATTCACTTGGTTTGTAGATTCACTTGTTGGTAGGTATGTATTTGATGTCATTTTGTTGTTCATAATTTTTATCTTTACCTTTTTCTTCTTCTTCCTCTTCTTAAAGAATACCCTTTAGCATTTCATGCAATCCATGGTTTGGTGGTGATGAACTCCTTTACCTTTTTCTTGTCTGTAAAGCTCTTTATCTGACCTTCAATTCTGAATGATAGCTTTGCTGGGTAGAGTAATCTTGGTTGTAGGTTCTTGATGTTCATCACTTTGAATATTTCTTTTATTTTAAAATATATTTTATTGATATTTTACAGAGAGGAAAGGATAGAGATAGAGAGCTAGAAATGTCGACGAGAGAGAAACATCGACCAGTTGCCTCTTGCACACCCCCTGCCAGGGATGTGGCTGCAACCAATGTACATGCCCTTGACCAGAATCGAACCTGGGACCTTTCAGTTTGCAGACCAATGCTCTACCACTGAGCCAAACTGGTTTCGGCACTTTGAATATTTCTTGGCATTCCCTTCTGTCCTGCATAGTTTCTGTTGAGAAATCAGCTGACAGTCGTATGGGTACTCCCTTGTAAGTAACTGACTTTTTCTCTTGCTGCTTTCAAGATTCTCTCTTTGTCTTTGCCCTTGACATTTTAATTATGATGTGTCTTGGTGTGGTCCTCTTTGGATTCTTCTTGTTTGGGGTTCTGTGCACTTCCTGGACTTTTAAGTCTATTTATTTCACCAGGTAGGGAAAGTTTTCTGTTATTATTTCTTCTAATAAGTTTTCAATATTTTGTTCTCTCTCTTCTTCTAGTACCCAAAAAATCCAGATGTTGATACTCTTAAAGTTGTCCAAGAAGCTCCTTACACTATCTTAATATTTTTGGATTCTTTTTTATTTTTATTTTTCTGGTTGGGTGTTTTTTTTGTTTCCTCATGTTTCAGATTTTTGTTTGATTCTTGGGGTACGTTGATCTACAGTTGAATTTCTGTATATTCTTTATTTCAGACAGTGTATGCTTAATTTCTGACTGGTCCTTTCTATTTTTTTTTGGAATTCTCATTAAGGTCCTTGAAGGTCCCACTAAGCTCCTCCTCAGAGGTCTCATCAAGTTTCTCGGTGGTTTTTAGAAGATTCTTGAGTAACCTAATAAATGTAGTTTTGAACTCTATGTCCAGTAGTTTGCTTTCCTCCATTTCTTTCATTCATGACATGTTTCTTTGTCTCCACATTTGGGCTACTTCCCTGTGTTGATGGAGTGGCTTTGTGTGATAGGTGTAGCCTGGGACCCTCTCTCCTCCAATTATCTCAGACTAGTGGCCTGGTACACAAATTCATGCACATTGAAAGGAAATTAATTAGAAGAAATATTTTAATATTGCTATTTGCCCTTTCTCTATAATAGAAGTATTAACCAAATTCACAACTGACAATGACAGAAACACATGTGTGTGAGTGAAGCCAGCAAGAGCTTTATATGAATCACATATGCATGAGTCAACTTAGCCTTTTATGTATATAGAATAAACTTGCTTAATTAGACCTGCTTTCTGATTTAGCTAAACTTTTTTCCAGCCCAGTGAAGCACCCCAACTTTTCTTTTAGGTGATTGTCAGAAGCACAGAAGTAAATATCAGCATGAAGCAGATTATTATTGTAGATCACTCAGGGAGAACAAAGGGTAAAATATTTAACTGCAGCAGTGTTTGACTATATTCTGCACAGTGAGAAAACCTGAAGTCATTTTCAAGGTCCACCATTTCTTATTTATTTTCAGTCGATCAAGTTTCTAAGCTCTCTGAAATCTCCGTTTCTCTGCTAATGAAAGAAAATAGAATTCTACGGAGTCTACTATCTACCTACTCCAAGACTTCTGTGAGAATCAAATGAGATGAGGCACAGGAAAATGCTTCACAGACATTTGGTTACAGTGTAGTGTTTCCACCTGGCTATAAAGCAAGTCATGTTTCTGGGCTAAAGAAACTGCAAGGAGACTAGTCATCACTAGGGCAAGAAAGCCAGGCCTTGCTGTATGATGTCATTACCCGGTGCCCACAGCGACCGTTTCTGGGCTGGTCTGGGCTGCGTTTTGTGCCATGGAGTCTTGGCAGCATTAGCTGCGATTTGGTGGGCTCTCCCTCTGGGGTGGTGCCAGGGCCTGTGTTCCACTTGGGGGAATCTTCTGAGTGTTGCTTTGTGGGTGCCAGGTCCATGGTGCCATTTCTCTGTGTGTCACAGCAACTTCTGCATTGAGCATCTGCCACCTGGTGGTTGGTGAGTGTCATAGCGACTTGTTGGGTGGATGGAAGGACACTTAGCATATTAGCTGTGTATATCCTATATATTAAAAAGGTAATATGCAAATTTTGACCCTATTGGTGGAATTACCAGAACGACCGCTCGACCAGTCACTATGAGGCGCACTAACCACCTCTTGATCCCTTTCCCTGGCTGACAGGCTCCAATTGTCTGATGGCAAAAGGGAAACCGGAGTGGGTGGCTGCAAGGTGTGGGGCCAGCTGTGGGCAGCCAGGGAAGATGGCCCTGATTACAGGCCAAGCCTAGAGACTATACACACACTGGAGGCCTGGCACACAAAATTCGTGCATGGGTAGGGGGTCCCTCATCCCGGCCTGGACCCTCTCACAGTCTGGGACCCCTTAGGGGATATCTAATTGCTGAAGATCAGTCCTAAACTGGCAGTTGGACTCTCACAACCTGGAACCACTGGCTCCTAACCGCTCACCTGCCTGCCTGCCTAGTCGCCCCTAACCACTCACCTGCCTGCCTGATCACCCATAACTACTCTGCCTGCCTACCTGATTGCTCCTAACCACTCTGCCTATCTGCCTGATGCCCCTAACTGCTCTCCTGCTTTCCTGATCACCCCTAACTGTTCGCCTACCTGCTTGATTGTCCCCAACTGCCTTTGCATGCCTATCTGATTGCCCTTAACCACTTGTCTGCCTGCCTGATCACCCCTAACTCCTTGCTGCATTCCTGATTGCCCCTAACCACTCCACCTGCCTGATCATTCCTAATCACTCATCTGCCTGCCTGATCACCCTTAACCACTTACCTCCCTGCCTGATTGTCCATAACCACTCTGCCTGCCTGATTGCCCCTGACCACCTTTGCCTTGGCCCCTGCTGCAGCGGCTTCATCCAGAAGGACGTTGGGAATGACATCTGGAAGGTCCTTCAGCTGTCCTGTCTAATTAGCATATTATGCCTTTATTATTATAGATAAGAAATGTTGGAAAATAATGGAAAGCAACAATCAAATCAAACAAACTAATGTTAGGTGGCAACCGCTATCAGCATTCTTCAAAGGTATTTTACATGCGTGGGCTAAGTCTGCCCTCTCAATAATGGAAGGGGGAGGTGCACCCCTCCCCTTTCTCTCCCCCTAGGTGTTTAGTCATTAAGGTCAAGCCACTGTTAGATAGTGGGGCTGGAGTCTCAGGATCAGGCCTCATTCCCAGGGATGGTGTTCTACTCAGGGAGCCTGTCCAAAAGTTGTGGGGGGAGACCGAAACAAGATGGCTGCCTAGGTAGCCTCCTAGGCTGCCACCTCATCAACAATTTGGAAAAAATCAACAGCTAAAATTGAAAGGGATCACACCAGACCCACAGGAAAGCTGGCGAAATGGGAAGGCTACAACTAGACACCAAGCAGGGCGCCACTGCTGCCATGTGGAGTTTAAAACTACAGCGAAACTGGACCTGCCGGAGCTGCTGCCACCGGGAATGAGGGAAGCCAGACCTCGCTCCGCCCTGGGGCCCAGGGACTGGGCCAGCCCGCCAGCCGCTGTGGGAACCAGGGAGCTGATATGGGACCTCTACGGAGCCTTTGGCGCCTGCCCAGAAAGAAGCCTCCCTGCCCGCAACCATCCCAGCATGCAGCTGTCCCAGCCCGCCCGCCGTGCTGGTGAGGAGCTGGCACAGCATCTCCCGGCCTGCGGCCGGCTCGGCCCCCGGTCTCTGCGCGCGCGCATGTGCGTGCGCGCCGTGCTGGTGGGGGGCTGGTGCGGCGCCTTCCGTTTGCGGCCCCGGTGAGTCCTTCCTCCACCGCCGCATGGCTGAGCCGAAGCTCTCGCCACTGCCACCATGTGAACTTTAAAACTACAGTGGAAATTGAACCACAGGAGCGACCATCACTGCCGCACCTGCCGCCGCCACCCGCTACCACCGCTGTGAATAAAGAAAATCCACCGAGAACAGAGCTCACTATGCCCCCGGACTCAGGGAGTGGGCGCCCTCAGAACTTAACCTCCACGTCCGCAGCTGCTCTGCTTCCGCACTGAATGAGACACCTTTGAGGGCAGTCTACCCGCCTGCAGCCATCTCAGCCCGCCTGCAGCCGTCCCAGCCTGCCAGCCGAGCTAGCAAGGAGCTAGCGTGGCGCCTCCAATAGCGCCCCAGAGGGGCCGTGTGCCCTGGGTGAGCCATATGTCCCAGGGGGCCATGTGCCCCGGGTGAGCCTAGTGTCCCAGGGGAAGCAGTGGGATCCAGGGGGAGAGGCGGTGAGAACCAGAGGAGGAGCGGACTCTATTCGTGTGGTCCTGAGATAGTCACCATAAAATAAGCAGATTGTCAAATGACAGCGGGGAGGGGAAGGAGACTTGGGGGGAGATAAGAGAACAACCCAAGGACTGGTATGCATGAATATAAGTACAACCAACAAACACAGAACTCTGGGGAGGGAGGGCATGAATAGGGGTGTGTGGGGGGGCAATGGTAAGCTATGTACACATATAATACCTTAATAAAAAAAAAGTTGTGGGTTCGATTTGGTGTCAGGGCACATACTTACAGGTTGCTGGTTTGATCCCCTGTTTGGACGTGTATGGGAGGCAACTGAGGGATGTTTCTCTCTGTGTCTCCCTTCATCTCTTCTTGTCTGTCTAAAAATCAATAAAAACATAAAAGAAATTATAATCCGCCGAAACCGGTTTGGCTCAGTGGTAGAGCGTCGGTCTGCGGACTGAAGGGTCCCAGGTTCGATTCCGGTCAAGGGCATGTACTTTGGCTGCGGGCACATCCCCGGTGGGGGGTGTGCAAGAGGCAGCTGGTTGATGTTTCTCTCTCATCGACGTTTCTAGCTCTCTATCTCTCTCCCTTCCTCTCTGTAAAATATCAATAAAAAATATTAAAAAAAAAGAAATTATAATCCCAAATCAGGCTCCTTTGTGGTCTGGCAAGCTTATCTGTCTCCTGGAATTCCAAAGCCCACAAGAAATAAATGTCTCTGGGTAAATAATGTCAAAGGACGTTACAACTGTCACAGGACAGGCACCAGGCCATATGGACCTGGACACCCCTGGTGCTTAACAGGGGGCTCCGGTCACGCAGGCCCTTTGTCGGGGTGGGCTGGCTTGAACAGAAATGTAACCAGAATCACTGCAGAGCAAATGGTGCCTAAGAGTTGTGAGGAGAACAATGCCTGCTTCTTTTTTTCAGAGGGTGCCTGTGTTTTCCCGTTTATATATGAGGGCCAAAGATACTTTGATTGCACGCTCGTTCACTCTTCACACACTTGGTGTTCTCTAGAAGCAGAATATGGAGGAAAATGGAAACATTGCACAAAGGATGGTAAGCATGTGAGGAGCATATAGGGGATTTCCATAACTGACTCCTATTTGGAATCCTCTCCTCACCCAGCCCCCGGTGTTCCATTCATGTCCCCTTTCTCTTGCTAAGACTAACACAATCTCACCACAGCTAATTTCCACACCCTTTCCTTCTACTTTTTAGACCGAGCTAAATGTGTCTTCCCCTTTATCTATAATGGCAAATCATATTCGGCATGCACAACCGATGGGAGCACAGTTTCAAAGTCGTGGTGCTCAGTCACTAAAAACTATGACAAAGATAAAGCTTGGAAGAACTGCTACGAGGTGTAGCACAGGGTAAGAGCACCTGGGGAGAAGAAAAGACAGGGATGAGTAGGGAAGGACAGAACTAGATAGAGAGATGGAGTCAGGTGATATGGAGAGGATGGGGAGACATGGAGGGGTCTGGGGAGAAGGAAGGGGACAGGAGGAGGGGTGAGGAGCAGTGGTTTAGACAGGAAAGAAAAGGGAGCAAATATAAAAAGAGTAAAAGACAAAAGACAGAATGCAAAAAATGGAGAGAGGAGAATTAGAAAAGGAAGAAGAAAAAAGATTGCAGGAAGGATTGGGGAGGATTAGGGGTAAGAGAAAGTAGAAGGAGAGAAGGCGGGAAGGGAGGAGAGAGTACAATGCACAGTCTTTTTCTTTTTAAAAATATATTTTTGTTGATTTTAGAGAGGAAGGGAGAGGGAGAGAGAGATAGAAACATCAATGATGAGAGAGGATCATTGGTTGGCTGCCTCCTTCATGATTCACAATGAAGATCGAGCCCGCAACCTGGGCATGTGTCCTTGACCTGAATTGAACCTGCGGCCCTTCTTCAGTCTACAGGCTGATGCTCTATCCACTGAGCCAAACCAGCTAGGACTAATGCACAGTCTTTTGAGGGAGTGTGAGAGAGCTAGAGTAGGAAGTAGTGCTGGGAGAGAGCAGGAAGAGACAGAGAAAAGAAACACTCAAGAGGGCTGATTGGAAGAAATAAATAGAACTCATTCACATTGATCTCAAGACCGTGTTTCATGTCTGTTGAGGGACCCTACCGACAGCCATGGATCCAGTCAAGACTTTGAAACCGAAGGGCAGAAAGCCAAGACATCTCAAACATGGAAGGCATACTCTGAGTGACAGAGGTGACACCCTTTCCCTGCAACTCCAGTCCCCTCGCCCGGCAATAAAATGATTTCTCTGCAGGCGTGACTTTGTTATCCTTTCCCGAAAGAAACCATCTTTCAGGTGGGAGGTGGCCTGCATGACCAGCTGGGTCACACAGGATCTTCACATCCGGCCCTCTTCTCCTCCAGACCCTGAAGCATCAGCACACATCATAGCTGTCTTTTCTGTGGCCTTGATTGAATGGCAAAGGTGTGGGAAGGCTGCTGGGGCAAGAGGGGCCCTGAGGTCAGAGAGGGCTGATGCCAGCCATAGACGGTTTGTCTTTCCTGACTTCACTAAAATGTTATTTCTTTCTGGAGATATTCCCTGACTCCTCAAGCACAAGGATCTCTGGTCATGTTCTCTCAGCCTTTCACTCTCTACTTGCAATGCAACTGCCCATTTCCTCGGGGGGGGGGGGGGACACACGATGACTCTCATCATTGGGAAGACAAGAAGTGCAGAAGCTGACACATACTTGGCCCTCAGACACTTTTCAAAAGGCATATGTTGTAGAAAAAGTCTTTCAGTAAATAGGTGGGTGCGAATGAGACACAAATTCACAGGTGCCTGTGTTCTGGGGCCTGAGCAGCCCAGGGGGAGATGTACCAGTGGCTGTGGGAGCTTTTAGTCGCTAGTGAGGTCACCGCTCATGGCCTATATAATGTTGGGGTTAGTAATTGAGACTATAACTTAAAACTGAGTCATCATAAGAGCGATCCAGTTAAGGAACTTCGAAAATCTCTTGTGTTCTCAGAGAAGCAAGAAGGAAGTTCAACTGGATGATAAGGAAACATGTATTCAAGAACATATACTAAGTATCAGTAAGAACAGCAGATCTGTGCCATCTGATCTACGACCCCCGCCCTCCATGCCCACCCTCCACCCCAGCTCTGTATGAGGAAAGTAACATTATGAGTGGGCCGAGCCACAAAGATAGGTTCCCCTTCTCCCGGCTCCCAGTCAAGGAATATAGGTAGCATCACTTCCAGTGGGAAAGGCTGCCAGCCTTACTCAACCCCACAGGTCCACGTGTCAGAGGGTATTTTCAGGGAGGTGTGATTGACAGGTTAGGGACTTTTCCCTCCAGGTAGATGTCACTCATCGGTTCCAGGCTCCCTGCAGCGATAACAGGCTCAGAATACTGGGCTTTCTGTCACTTTTTGCCCCAGCTTGTTTGTAGTGAAGATTTTCCATGTTGGGAGAAGCAATCCATGAAGGCCAGGGTCTCCTAACCCCTGCCCAGTGCCCTGTTTATGAAGCAGAGGGGGCATTCTGAGGAAAGCCCTCCACTGTCCTTGCCTCCAGTTCTCAAGCTGCTGGCTCAGAGACAAGGTAAGAACAGAGCTTTGCTTGGCTGGTGTGGTTCAGAGGTTGAGTGATGACCCATGCACCAGGAGGTTCCATTCCCAGTCTGGGCACATGCCTGGCTTTTAGGTTTTATCCCCAGCAGAGGGTGTGTAGGAGACAGTTGATTGATGTTGATGTTTCTCTCTCATTGATGTTCTATCTCTCTCCTTCTCCCTTTCTCTCTCTCTCTCTCTTTCTCTAAAAAAAAAAAAAATTAATAAAAACACATTAAGAAGTGGGGAGGAGGGAGAAAGGGTCCTAATATAAGGTGACGAGAAGATTTAACTTTGGATGGTGGGCACATGGTGTAATAGACAGTTCTTGTAACATAGGAACCCACACCTAAAACCTATAAGTCATGTTGACCAACGTCACCCCAATCAATTTAATAAATATAAAAATATTTTAAAAAAGAACAGAGAGTTTCAACGTTCTTCCCTAGAAAGTGACTTTATTTGGGACAGAATGTGTGGAGGGAGTTCATGGTGAAGGGCTGTCTTGTTAAAAGCGGAGGTTGTGGTGGTCACCAATGAAAGGAGCCGGGTGGCTCCATGACAAGATAACCGCCAGGCTAGCTGTTGAACTAGGGAGAACTAGGGAAAGTGACAGTTAATTGGAGTCTTCCTGGGGTCAGAACTAACCTCCAAGGCAGCCTCAGAAACAACCCTGCCTGAATTAAAAAAATAAATAAATCTATCTTTATTGTTTAAAGTATTATAGCTGTCCCATTCACCCCCCCTCCCTCCATTGTCATGCCCTTCTTCCCACTCCTATTCCCTGGCCTTAACCCCACTATTGTCTGTGTCCATGGGTTATGCATATCCTATCTAATAAAAAAGTAATATGCAAGTTGACCATCACTCCAATACAAAATGGCTGCCCCAATGTGGTCAAAGATGGCTGCTCCCACATGATAGTCATCACAAGATAGCCGGCAGAGGAGGGCAGTTGCGGATGATCAGGCAAGCAGGGGAGGGCTGATGTGGGTGATAAGGCCAGTAGGAGAGGGCAGTTGTGGGGGACCAGGCCTGCAGGGGAGGGAAGTTGAGGGGAACCAGGCTGGCAGGGGAGGGAAGTTAGGGGCAATCGGGCTGAGGGGGGAGCAGTTAGGCATCAATCAGGCTGGCAGGGGAGTGGTTAGGGGGTTATCAGGCTGGCAAGCAGAAGCAATTAAGGGCAATCAGGAAGGCAGGCAGATGAGTGGCTGTGAACCAGCAGTCCTGGATTGTGAGAGGGGTCCCAGATTGGAAATGGTTCAGGCTGGGCTGAGGGACACCTCCCCCCCCACAATGCACAAATTTCATGTACTGAGCCTCTAGTGTACATTATAAGTTCTTTGGTTGATCTCTTCCCTCCCTCCCTTCTTTCTGAGGATCCTCCATGACTTTGGATCTATTTTGTTTGTCAGTTTATTTTGTTCATTAGATTTCACTTGTTAGTGAACTTATGTGATATTTGTTCTTTGATTTATTTCACTCAGTATACTACTCTCCAGGTTCCTCCATGCTGTCCCAAGAGGGTAAAAGATTTTTCTTTTTTACAGTTGCATAGTATTCCATGGTATAAATGTACCATGGCTTTTTTTATCCACTCATCTACTGATGGGCACGTGGGCTGTTTCCAGATCTTAGCTATTATAAACTGTGCTGCTGTTAACATAGGGGTGCATACATTCTTTGTGATTGGTGTTTTGGGTTTCTTAGGGTATATTCCTAGAAGTGGGATCACTGGGCCAAGTGGGAGTTCCATTTTCAGTTTTTATTTTATTTTATTTTTTTAATTGATATTTCAAAGAGAGGAAGGGAGAGAGATAGAGAGCTAGAAACATCGATGAGAGAGAAACATCGACCAGCCGCCTCCTGCACACCCCTGGTTGGGGATGTGCCCGCAACCAGTGTACATGCCCCCGACCGGAATCGAACCCGGGACCCTCCAGTCCGCAGACCGACGCTGTACCACTGAGCCAAACCGGTTTCGGCCCATTTTCAGTTTTTTGAGGAAACTCTATACTGCTTTCCACAGTGGCTGCACCAGTCTGTATTCCCACCAGCGGTGTATTAGGGTTCTCTTTTCTCCACTTCCTCGCCAGCACTTGTCATTTATTGATATGTTGATGGTAGCCATTCTGATAGGTGTGAGATAATACCTCATTGTCATTGTAATTTGCTGTTTTGAGAAGAAATAGAGAGAAACATAGGCATAAAGAATTAAAGTGGCCATTAATAAGTACCTATCAATGGTAACCTTAAATGTAAATGGATTAAATACTGCAATCAAAAGACATAGAATAGCTGAATGGATAAAAAAAATGACCCCCGGGGCGGAGGCGCGGTCCCGGGAGGGCAGTCCTGGAGCGGGCGGCTTGGTCCCCTCGGCGCTGGGGACCCGAGAGCATTGGGATGCTGTGTATGAGAGAGAACTGCACACTTCCCAAGAATATGGAGACCCGGGAGAGATCTGGTTTGGGGAGGAGAGTATGAATCGACTCATAAAGGTGGATGCAGAAACACAAGATTCCACTGGATGCTTCGGTGCTTGATATTGGGACCGGAAATGCTGCTCTCCTGGTTGAACTTTTTTGGCAAAGCTCGGTTTCTCTAACATTACTGGCATTGATTACTCGCCTTCTGCAATACAGCTTTCCAGAAGTATTATAGAGAAAGAAGGGTTATCTGACATTTCGCCGAAGGATTTGAACTTTTCAAAGTGTTCCCAACACCCACGTTCAGCTTTGGAGGCCAGTCTGGAAACACTGTGGCTGCATTGGTTTTCCAAAAAACGTGAGGTTTCCTGCTGGACACATGCAAAGCTGTTGAAGAAGCCCCCATCAGAGCAAACGGGAGAGATGCAGGTGCGGTGGCTGCTCAGCTCCCGGTCCCGGTGAGAGCGGTGCCCTCCCCTTGGTGGTGACAGTAATGCGCGCAGGTCTGGGGCGAAATGTTCACGTGGACGCACTGGGATTGAAAGAAACGCCAAGGCCCAGGTCCCCGCCTCCTCCAGGCCTGGATGCCGAGTCGTCCGTTTGCAGCGCCATCAAACAAGGGCACGGAATGCAGGTCCCCGTGGCGGCGCCACCGGTTCGATGGCAGCGGGGCCTGGGTCTGGTCTCTACCGGCGGCACCGGGGAGCAGTGGGCTGAGAGGCTTTGCGTTCAGGCCACCTTGCGTCCAGTTTGATGTCCGTGGTGAGCCGTGCTTCTCTGCTTTGCTCCGGTTTGAGTGCAGTGCATGCGCAGTGGCATTTGGAGAGAGTGTGTCGTGGGTACCACTTTGAGAAGTTGTCTGATTTGACCTTAGTTCATACTGGAGCTCACAGGGCGGGGGGGGGGGGGGGTAGGGAAGGTCAGAAGCAGCTGCTCATGCCAGTCTAGGCCCCTTCGGATCTGCCCATGGGGCCGTTTCATTGCTGGCTAACTGAATTGCCTCTCCCTCGTGGAGTGCTCCATGTGACTGCAGAAGCGCGGCCGGACCAGCGTCCCTTCGCCTAGCTAACCTCAAAGAGCTGGCGTCACTGAACCTTATTTAAAAGCTCTGTAGAGATGAGGCCAGGCCCTGGCTGGTTCGGCTCGGTGGATAGAGCGTCGGCCTGCAGACCGAAGGGTCCCCGGTTCAGTTCCAGTCAGGGCACAAGCCCAGGTTGCAGTCTCTATTCCTAGGTTGTGTAGGAGGCAGCCAATTCGTGATTCTCTCTCATCATTGATGTTTCTATCTCTCCCTCTCTCTCTGAAATCAATAGAAATGTTAAAAAAAAAAAAAGAGCTGAGGAGGTCGAACCTGGGACCCTTCCGTCCGCAGACTGACGCTCTATCCACTGAGCAACACCGGTTTCAGCCACCTGGGCAGGCTAGCAGTAGCTTAGGGCGTCTCACTAGGGATGAGGTGAAAAATAGATTGTGCTGGAGGCAGTGATTGATATGGCAGAGAGTTGACAGTAGAGAAAAATAAAGTTTGGGCTTTCGTCTCAAATACTAAATGTGAATTCTACTAAAGGATATATATTTTAAAAGATGTTTTTGTGGATTTTTAGAAAGGAAGAGAGAGAGAGAAACATCAGTGTCAGAACGAAACATGGACCGGCTGCCTCCTGCATGCTCCCCACTGGGATGGAGCCCGCACCCCGGCGTGTGCCCTGACCAGGAATGGAAGTGGAAGCCTTTCCATAGATGGGACAATGCCCAGCCCACTGACCCACACCGGCCAGGGCTGGAGAGTATTTTAAAAACTGATTGGCCCATCCAGCTTGCCTCAGGAACCCTGAGGTCACAGTTCGATTCCTGGTCGTGGTACATGCCCGGGTTGCGGGCTCAATGCCAGTGAGATGATTCTTTCTCATCACTGATGTCTCTTTCTCCCCCTCCCCTTTCCTTTCTGAAATAAATAAAAATATATCTTTAAAAAAATGACCCCAACTATATGTGGTTTACAAGAGACCTAACTCAGAACAAAAGACCCACATAAAATGAGGGGGAGAGAGAGAGAAACATCGATGTGAGAAACATTTATTCCCTCCTATATACACCCCTATTGGGGATCAAAACCATTACCTGTGTAGGTGCTCTGTGACCTTTTAGTGTATGGGATGATGCTCACCAACTGAACCACACTAGGCAAGGCAAGAAATTTCTGTTTTTTTTTTTTTTTCTTTTCTTAATCCTCACCTGTGGAGTAATGATGTTTTTACCATTGATTTTTAGAGAGAGTGGATAGGGGTGAAACAAAGAGAGAAACCTTGATGTGAAAGTGACACAACTGGTTGCCTCCTATGTGTGCCTCATCTGGGGGCAGGGATCAAACCTGCCCAGGTATGTACCCTTGACCAGAAATAAAACCATTGACGCTCTGGTGTGTAGAACAATGCCCTAATTACTGTACAATGCTGGCAGGATAGAAATTTCTTTTGTTTTAAAAAATATGTTTTTATTTTAGAGAGGAAGGGAGAGGGAGAGAAACATCAATGATGAGAATCATTGAATAGCTGCCTTCTGCATGACCCCTCACTGGGGATGGAGCCCAAAACTCTGGCAAGTGCCCTGACTGGGAATGGAACCTGGCTCATAGGTTGATACTCAACCACTGAGCCACGCAGTTAGGACTGGTTTTTAACAAGAGAAGCATTCTCCTGAATAATGACATTGATGGGGAAGTGAGCATACACAGACCTCATCTTTTTTTAAAAATTAGTTTATTTTATTGATTATGGTATCACATAATTGTCCTCATCCCCCATTCCCATCCTAAACCCCTCCCTACATATGCCCCCACCCCCCTGTTGTCCATGGCCACTGGCTAGGTCCATATGCATGCCCACAAGTCCTTTGGTTGATCTCTTCCCTTTACCTCTACCATCCCCTACTTTCCCTCTTAGGTTTGAGAGTCTGATCGCTGCTTCTCTTTCTCTGGGCACAGACCTCATCTTATATAATAAAGAGGTAATATGCAAATCAATCCTCATGCCCTCAAAGATGGCTGCCTATGACTAGGTCGGCAGGGGGGTTAGTGAGGGATGACAAAATGACTGAACAGCAGGCTGACCAGGCAGGCAGGGGAGCTGTGAGGGGAGACCAGGCAAGCAGGGGGGACAGTTGTGGGGGCAACCAGGCTGGGAGAGGGGGGGCAGTTGGGGGCGAATAGACCATTGGGAGAGGGGGCAATAAGAGGTGACCAGGCCAGCGATGGGGTGGTTAGGAGCAACCAGGCCAGTGGGGACAGGGTTACAATTGGGGGTGACCAGGCCTGCATGGGGTCCAGCTGGGGACAATTAGGCTGGCAAGGGGTGCTTGGAGGGGCAACCAGGCCAGTGGGGAGGGGGGAGTTAGGAGCAAACAGGCTGGCATGGAGGGAGCAGTAAGGGGTGAGCTTCCCAGCAGTAGGGGGAAGTTAGGGGTGATCAGGCTGGCGGGGGTGGGGGGCAGTTAGGGGCAACCAGGCAGGTAAGCAGGTGAGTGATTAGGAGCCAGCGATCCAGGATTGTGAGAGGGATGTCTGACTGCCAGTTTAGGGCCAATCCCCAGGATCAGGCCTACATTAGCAGACATCCCTCAAGGGCTCCCAGATTGGATAGGGTACAGGCTGGGCTGAGGGGACCCCCCATCCCCTGTGCATGCATTTCATGCACAGGGCCTCTAGTCTTGTAATGAAAGCCCAGTGTTGATCATATTCTGTACACGATGCAGATAATTTGACTGGTGGCAAATTTCTACATCCCCACCATTTGTCAGCCCAGAACCTCTTTTCTTTCCAGGGAGGCAGAGTTCTATGTTGATGTGTTTAAAGTCCATCTGCAGTGTGACTCTGTATCCCTTTGGAGTGCTGTCAATATTTTCTGGAATGTTGATAGTCTGATTGCTGAGAATGATCTTATTCTCACAGGAAATAAGATCAAAGTCTTATTTGTAAAGAGCTCAAAGTCTTTTACAAGATAGTTTATGTATTCTTGAGTAATCCTATATAATAAAAGGATAATATGCAAATTTACCAAAAGGTAGAATGACTGGTCTCTATGACACACACTGAGCAGGCAGGCAGGCAGGCAAGCAGTTAGGGGAAATGAGGTAGGCAGGAAGGGAGATCGGTTAGGGGCAATGAGGGAGGAAGGCAGTCAGGTGAATGGTTAAGGGCAATCAGGCAGGCAGGCAGGCAGAAGGGTTAGGGGAGATCAGGCAGGCAGGTGAGTGGTTAGGGGCAATCAGGCAGGCAGAAGGGTTTGGGGAGATCAGGCAGGCAGGCAGGCAGGCAGAGTGATTAGAGGTGATCAGGGGCGATTAGGCAGGCAGGCAGGCAGGCAGGCAAGCAGAACAGTTAGGGGCAATCAGGCAGGCAGGCAGGCGAGTGATTAGGAGTCAGTGGTCCCAGATTATGAGAGGGATGTCTGACTGTTGGTTTAGGATGGCAACTGGAAATCCCCTAAGGGGTCCCAGATTGTGAGAGTGCACAGGTCAGGCTGAGGGGTCCTCCTAACACCGTGTACGAATCTCGTGCACTGGCCTCTAGTAAATAAGTAAATAAATAAGCACAAGAATATAAAAATCTCATCCCCTTCACAAAGCCTCAGGCCCAGCTTCCTCCTAAATTTCCTCTGTCCCCTGAAGAGGCATTAAAGTAGGCAGCAGATAAGGGATGAAATTATGTAAAGTGGGCAAGGAACAGATAGGACATAGGGAAATGGGGCCCATGATAATTGAAGAATGTAGTCTGATTTTTCGCATTCTGCCATACCTCCCAGAAAAATACTAGAACCCCAAACAGCCTACTTTGCCATTAAGATGGGGCTGGGAGTACTCTGGAGGAGACCAATGCTAGTCTTTTGTTCAATTCGAAAGAGAAGGTAGCCTATTAAGTGAAGGGAAAACCAGACTTAGGTCAAAATATCAAAGCTCTGGTCTTAGCTCTGCCCATAGCTATGTAATGTGTGAAACTCAAGTTTTCCAGATCTTTGATTCCCTTTCTGCCAAAGTTGTGGGTTAGAGGAGATAAATTTAAAAGGACCTTTTAGCACTAAAATTCACTTTGAGTCTGGGGGCACATATAAAGCATAACAGATAATTTATTAGAAATGTCAAACACATCCATAGGAACTCTCTGTTCTTCAAGTCTCCACCTGCTCATCAACACATGACCAGCAGTCAGAGGCTCCCAGTCCAAAGAGGTGTCCTGTGACTCAGGACAGATGTCTCCACAGGAACACTGTCGAGCGATTATAGCAAAAGCAGCACTAATAGTCCAAACATCCCAAATGAAACGGGAAGCCAGGTGGTGGCCCCATTTCCAACCTTTCGGGGTTGAATGAGAGATTGGTATGGACAGATTTCCTTTACCCACATGGGTCCAATTGTGAATATCCCAGACATCAGCCCACAATGAGGTACAGATGTACAGCCTTTGATCTCTAAAGTTGAGTCGATGTCTCCTATGGAACAAGGAAGGATGGGGAGACACATGGATGTTTTAGAAAACCAGAGAGAATCCAGTCCCTCCTCATTCCTGGATCCCTGAGTGTCAGAACCTCTTGGGATCCACTCAAATGTCTAGTTTTCTAGTTTCTGAAACCATCAGATGTTTACCTCCAACAACCCGAAGTTTTCCTTTATAGCATTGATTTGCATCGACGGGACAGGGAAGAGAAGGCGCACTCAAACAAGTCCCAAAAGCTAAACAGGTTGGACAGTGGAAGGTTGTTGACATATTGGGAGCTGGAAGGGGAAAGAGAGGAACAATTTTAGAGTATGTCTTGCTTTTGGAGTTCTCTCCTTGCTGCCTCATTTTCCCCGAGTCTTTTGTGTTGATACCACTATAATCAAGGCCTATTCATGCCCCCCACTCTTTCCCAACTGATTTTCTTGGCTGTCAGAACCCCATCTAACATGACTTTCAAACTCTGTGCTAGTTCCATCTAGGATCATTGTCTAAAAGGAGAAAGACATGTAAATAATTGAATACAACTCAGTAGGCACTGTGACTTAAGTATAAGAGCAAAAAATTAAAGGAAAACCCAACTACCTAAAAGAATTTGGTGTTTTCATGGAGCAGATATTTGAGTTGAAATGATGAATAGAGGTTAGCTTTGTGAAAATGGTGTTGTTGTTTTTTTTGGGGGGGGGGGGGAATGGTAAAGACAAAGGCCTGGAGTTGTGAGCTAACTTAGTGAATATGGGAAATTGTAAGAAATTGCAGTGTTGATATTCAACTGCTAGGCACAGGTAGGACTGGACTGGCTTTTATAACTGTGTCCATTCTGATTGGCCAGTGCCACCTCCATTGTCAACTATTTTGAATACTAGCCTCAGCTAGAACACAATAAATAAGAGAGGGAAGAGAAGGAAGTGAGCTGAAAAAATAGGCCAAAACGTGGAAGCAGGCTATGATCAGGTGCCAGTTGGGAGGCGATAATTGTTAGGTTAACACCATCCCCTTGTTCAGAGGTCTCCTTAACATCTTGTTTAATAACACAAAGCCCAATTTCTATCTCAGCCTTCCCTGATAACCCTTTCTTCTGAGCAGTGTTGAGATCCCAAGGCAAGGATTTAGAAAAAGAAAGACAAGCAAAAGGCCTGAGGTCCTTTTGTGTGTTGCCCACTTGGGCCTAAGGCAAGCACAAACACAAAAAGAGGCTTCAGGTGGGTACGAGAGATGCCAGGGGTGCACTGTGGAGTGTATACAATCCTACAACCACTACGCCGTACCCCGGAAAGTAACACAACACAACGCTGAATGTAAACACAAATGATGATAACCTGGGCGGAGAGAAAAGGACAAGAAGGAGGAAGACCTACCATGCCTTCCGGGTTTACGGAGGTTCTCTCTCCCCTCCCCGGGTACCTGGGATGAAATCTGGGTTCCACAGCTCAGGTATGTTCTTTCTGCTGTCGCAGTAGGAGTTCTCACAGTAGCTACTGTAGGAGACCACCATTATGCCAGGCGGGGGTGTGTGCTGGACCATGGTGACTGCCGGCATCCCTTCGGAGCTGCAGCCCTTCGTGGCCAGAAGTGCTGTCTTGGATCCTTGTTATGAGAGGAGAGAGAAGGAACGGGGCAGCGGGCCTCATGTTTGGCCCCGGGGAGAGGGGAAGGGCACTGACACCGGCACCACCATCCTTCCTCCCACTCAGCCCTCCCACCCCGACCCTTCTCGTCTTACCCGATTTAACCATCATCAGGGATTCCTGGCACAACCCCCCATTGTCACAAGTCTCAACTTTCTCGGTGGTCCAGTTAAATGTTCTCGGATCCTCTTCCAAACTGATGGATATACCTTTGTGACAGTACAATTGCTGCGCCACTGGGGTGGAAATAGGATACAGGTCAGCGCTTGCCTGCCTCCATGGGGCCCCTAGATCACACCTCCCCCCTCCAAAAAAAACCCCACCAAAACCCTCCTGTGACCCTGCTGCCCAGTCCCCTCATCCCCCATACATACGAGTGGAGGAGGCTCCGAGGAGAAAGAGCAGCAGCAAACCCTGGATGCGACGGGTCCCCATGACTCCGGTGAGAGAGGATTAAGAAGAAATGACCAGGATCTGTGATGTGATGGGGGAGAGGAAAACCTTTCAAGCACCCAGGAGGAGGCTAAATCTAGGTCCCAGGAGCGCGGACCCCAGGTGTGTAACACGCCGACCCCCTCAGCCAGTCCGCCCGTGTCCAGCTTGTGGGTCCGGGCCAGTTAACGCGTAGTTTGCTGGGCCTCAGTGTCCACGGCTGTAATGCCGAGACCCAGCCACCCATTTCCCCGAGGCAAGGCGATCGGCCACCGAGGGCCCCTCCTCCCTCAGGCTCAGGAGCCCAGCCCCAACCCGCGGTCCTTCAAGGCCCAGGTCCCCCCGGTCCCCAGGCCCTAGATCTGCCAGAACCCGGGAGTCTGAGGTCCCCGCCCTGTCCTCCCGGGAGCTGGCGTTCAGGCCTCTCCCCCTGCAGGGCCGGTCCTCCCAGGCCTAGACCTCCCTCCCTCTCCCTCTGACCCTGGAGTCCAGGGCCCAGGCCCGCCCCCCTCGCTCCCGGGAGTCCGCTGCCTCCTGCAGGACCCAGGAACCTCGGTCCCCGTCTCCCTCACCTCTTTCAAGGAGCAAATTCCACCTGCTTCCAGAGAATTTTCACAGAAATCCAACGGTTCTAAAGGTGCGGCCCCGAACGCCCTCCGGCCCCAGCGCGGCCCTCTCCGCGGGTCTCTGCGAGGCTCGGAAGGCGGGGCCAGCCTCGGCTCCTCCCCCCTCCCCGCCCCCAGGACACTCGAAGCCCCATTGGTCAACACCGTGAGCACCGGATGAGCTCATTGGATGAGCCTGGAGGAGCCCCACACAGCCCGGATGAAGCCTAGTCCTGGCCCTCTTGGAAGGCGCGTGCATGCGCCAAAAGGCTAGCGGCGGTTAAGCGGCTGCGCGCGCAGCAGGTGCCGGGTATCAGCAGCTCCCGGCATGCCGCGCAGGGCGGGGCGGCGCGCCTCGGAGGACATTT
The DNA here is from genome assembly GCA_963924515.1 of Vespertilio murinus. Taxonomy (NCBI): domain Eukaryota; kingdom Metazoa; phylum Chordata; class Mammalia; order Chiroptera; family Vespertilionidae; genus Vespertilio; species Vespertilio murinus. Next base: position 39,879,425 of record OZ004716.1, on the reverse strand, counting down.
TCTCTCCCGGGGCCATGGCGGCTCAGCTTCTCCAGCCATGCTGTGTATAAGCTTTCCGGATGTAACATAAAGGGAAGAGGCCTTTTGTGTGCTTTCAGACTTGGAACTGTTTCTGTGAGTTCTATGGTATAAGTGACTTATAAAAAATAGAGAAAATGCTGTAAGAATGATGGTATGTGTAGTCAAACTCTTAATTTTAGGTGAACATATATTAAGAACTTGGGAATGGTTAATAAAACTCGAAAGACAGTGAATACAAATATTAAGAGATAGCAATGAATTTACACTAGGAAGAATATCATATTCTTTTAGAATCCCTCAAACATTTTTTTTAAAAAAATAGACAATAAACCAAGACAAAAGAGCTGCAATTAGATTATATTGTAGCCCTAATTATTTGATGTTTTAACATTCAGAACACCCTCCTTCACGGGTATGTGATTCATGGAGGGGATGGGAAATAATTGGGTGTCAGATGCCCTCATACCCTGGGATTCGGGGACAGGATGGGTTGGGGTCACAGTAGGCAGGAAAGGATGAAGCATCTCACCAAAGGGCCATCAGCCCCAGCATCCAGGCCAGGGGCAGTGCCCCGGGTTCCAGGGGAGGAGGTCTCTGTGCTCTGGTGGTAGTGAGCATGGGAATCATAATAAAAGCCATATGTGACAAACCTATAGCCAGCATCATACTCAAAAGAAATTTCAATCATTGTAATTAAAAAAAAATTTTGGCTCTCAAAAAAAAATTCAATCATTGTACTGTTGATATTTGGCTCTGAATTATTTCTCTGACAAATTGTTTGCCTCCATTTAATTTAGTTGCTTTTCTGGCAATTCCTACTTTCCTTTCATGTAGGATTGTTTGTCTTCCTATTTTTGCTGTTTTTTTATAATTGTTTCTATGAATTACATCAAATGGTGATGCCATCCAGAAGAAAAGAGAAAGAGGAAAATAAAAATAATTGAGTAGTGAAATCAAAGAAAAGAGAAAGGGAAATTGAGTAGGAGCAGGTAAGAGGAAATTAAGTATATGAATAAAACAGAGACTAGAATAGTAACAAATCAATAAAGGAGATAGATAAGATTAATGTAAAAATAGGAGAAAAAGAAAGAAAAGCAAAAAAGGAGAAAGGGGGATAGGAATGGGAGAATAAAAGGAGAAGAAAGCAAGGAAAAAGTGAAAAAAATAAAAAAGTGATAAATAAAAAAGTTAAGTGCCGTGTCATTCACTTCTGCCGAGTTTTAATGCCTCATGGAAGTTGGCTTAGGACCCCACTCTTCTGTCTGCCAATTCTGGGCTTCCTGTTAGATACTTAAGGTGCTTACCACAGGCCTTAGCTGCAAGCAGGAGGGGTCAATCTGCCCTCTTTGCCTGTCCACCAGCTGTCAATCTTAATCACTCAAGTATCTATTTCTGACAGGGATTTAGGTGGGGTCAGTGCTCTTTCGCTTTCAGAGACTATGATGAGGGTTTTTTCCTGTCCCAGAGCTATTCCTCCTCAAGTGGCCCAAAATATTACTCTGCTCTTGGCTGGACAGAGATCCTTGTATGGAGACCAATGGGGTTAGCTGGGACACCAGAGTTTTTAATCAGTCTGGTTCCTAGAAAATGAGGCAGATCGCCCCTCCACTCTGATCACTGAGGGCTCCTTGAGACTATTTGACCTGTAAGCTTGGCCTCTGCCTTTGTTTCCTTAGTAAAGTTCAAAATGCAGGTGTGAGGCTGTTGGGAAGAGGTCTTCTCCCAAGGAAAATGGCAGTTTTGGTTTGGACGCCTATGAATGACCCAATACATGACTCCTGGCTACCATTTTTCCAAAGTCTCCCTGTCCTGTTTCCTATACCCGCCTCTCCTCAGGAACCTCAAGTCCATAATTCTTCCCTGTGCCAATTCCTTGGGTGTGTATTTGCAAATGAAAAATCCTATGGTCTGGGTTTAGAGATGAAAAAAAAAAAATAAGGCAGTTGAAACTGTGGCTCTCTTCCCACTGGCTCTGGTCTGCTGGGTCTAGACTCAGCGGCCGCCAGCAGTCTTGCTACCTTTTGTAGCTTCTTGGATGATATGGGTGCTGCAGGTTGTGCCGCCACAGGTCTGGAGGGCCTGCCAGTCAAATTGCTGCTGTTGGGGTGTGTGTGCTCCTGAAACAGTTCTGGTAGTTCAAGTCCCTCCTCTCTAGGCAACCCCCGTCTCTTGATCTTGCTCTTCTTACCAGTCTCCAGGTGCCTTCTGTTCTTCCTTGTTATAAGCCACCCCTGTCTTTCCTCCTCCCCCCGCTCCCCGAGCTGGACCACAGTGGGAAATTCCAGTGAATGTTCTTCAATTTAGTTGTATTTTCAGCCTGGTCCTGGGACAAAGTAAAGTGCCCAACAGTTCTATCTATTCAGCAGCCATCTTTCTTTTTTTTTTTTTTTTTAAATGTTTTATATCTCTTTGTTGAAGTTCTCACTTGGTTCCTCGAGCATCTTTATTATCTATTATTGTTTTCAACTCTGTATCTGGTAGCTTGCTTGCCTTCATCTCTTCAGATCTTTTTCCGGGGATTTATCCTGTTTTTAAATTTGGGGCCTGCTTCATTGTCTCTCCATTTTGGCTGCATCTCTATATTTGTTTCTGTGCATTAGGCAGGTGTTCTATGTCTCCCAGTCTTGGCAGAGGGGTCTTATGAAGTAGGTAGGTATCTTGGTGTGGGGGGAAGCTCAGTGGTGCAGTCTCCCTGATCACCTGAGCTAGGTGTTTCAGGAATGTCTCTTGTGTAGGTTATGTGAGCCCTCTTGTAACTTCATCTTGATTGCGGTTGGCACATCTATGGGTGGGATTGGCCCTCAGGCTGGCTATGAGGATTGACCTTGGCCACAAAGTAGGAGCTGCATTGTAGGGGCTCACCTCATGAAGCTGAATTCGCCCCAGCAGGGTTTGGGTGCCTGCTGAGATATCTCTTTGGATGTGCCATCTGTGGAGCTAATAGGATCATGCTCTGATGTGATTTGAAGCCAGTCGCCAGGTGTGTTGGTTGTGGGCCTCTTGGGAAAAACTTCACTGTGGGTCAATATCAGACACTGCTTATGACTGGCCCTGGGCTCCCTGTTAGGAGCTACAAAGTGATCCGTGGTTGGTGGCTGCCTCTGCTGGGCCGGGTGTGCCTGGGAAGGGCTGAGCTATGTATTAAGCAGGCTTCCACCAGCACCAAGCTTGGGGCAGGTCAGCAAAAGGCTCAAGGAACCATAAGATTTGCCTCCAGCAGCCAGCTGCCTATTAGGCTCGGCCACGGAAACAGCCTCTGGTGGTATGCGAGCTGTATAAGGCAGGTTCTCAATGAGGCATCAGATAGGAGCCAGTGATGTTCACCAGGTTGGTACAGATTCTATTTTGGCACCAGTGCTGGGTCTGAGGCTACACAGCAAAAGCAAATGGAATTGTTTTTAAAAAAATATTTTATTGATTTCTTATAGAGAGGAAAGGGAGAGGGATAGAGAGTTAGAAACATCGATGAGAGAGAATCATTGATCAGCTGCCTCTTGCACACCCCCTCCTGGGGATGTGCCCGCAACCAAGGTGCATGCCCTTGACCAGAAATCGAACCTGGGACCCTTCAGTCCACAGGCTGACGCTCTATCCACTGAACCAAACTGGTTAGGGCAAATGGAATTATTCTTATACAAAATAACCATTCCTGCTCTGGCCAGCCAAATCCTGCAATCCATCCTTTCACGCCTCCAAAGCTAAGTGCCTTTGTGGATGGAGCATAGGCATACGCAGCCAAGTACGCCCTGCAGACCATGGACATTGCCACTGACGGGGCTGACACTCTGACTGCAGCTGCTTCTGCTTCTGTTTCCAGGATAACTGCCCCTAACACAACTGCACCCATGTCTGTAGATGAGCTCAAATAAGCAGTGACCCTCGGACTAGACTTAGCAGCACATACAATGGAGGAGGTCTACTTTACTTTTGCAGTGACTGTGGAGGGGATGGATGTGGAGCCTTCTGCAGATATCCATCTTAAAAATAACACACACACACACACACACACACACGCAATAAAAATAAAAATAAGACACACAAGACTCTATACAGAAGAAATAAACCTTTAACTCAATCCCCTCATGATTGCACATACTTTCCTACAGCGATGCCTTTCCTGAGACTGTGGAACTTACACTGACTATAGAACCATGATGTGAGAACACTGTTCCTAATGCGATCAGATGGTGAGGAGCCTTTTGTTTGACAGAAAACTGAAGAGCCATTGTCCCCCAAAGCTGTTCTGAGTATATATATTTTAAAAAAAATATATTTTATTGATATTTTACAGAGAGGAAGGGAGAGAGATAGAGAGCTAGAAACGTCGATGAGAGAGAAACATCGACCAGCTGCCTCTTGCACACCCCCCACCGGGGAATGTGCCCGCAACCAAGGTACATGCCCTTAACCGGAATCAAACCCGCTCTACCACTGAGCCAAACCGGTTTCAGCTGTTCTGAGTATCTTGAGAGCATGTTTACAAACCCTGATGGAGCCAGCAAAGAGTTCAAGGATGACCAGACCTGGGCAGTCAGTTACCACAAAGGGACCAAGGTTCAGCCTGGCTAACAGCTGCTGTTGTGACGCCCAAAGCCACAAAAAACAGGAGGGTGGGAGGACACTTTTCAAAACGTGCTCCCCATTGCCCTCTATGTGGAGCCTGTCCACAGACAAGCTCCCGAAAGACTGCCCGAGGGCAGATGACACCAGGATCACTGCAGGAGGGTGGGCGAGGAAACCGAGCTGCTAGGAGTCTGCCCAAGTCTGCCCAGTTCAGAAGCTGAGCAGCCTCGCGGGCCATGCTGCCTGATTCCAAAGGCCCCACTGTGACTGCTACTCTAACCTGCACTTTGGTTTCACGCTCCTCTCAGTGTGCCCTCCTGCTACTCAGGATACTGCTCTTGGGCATCCATCTCCTCAGGCACAGGGCATCTCAGCCTCTGAAAGCTCCCCTGGCCCTCGAGCCCTCCCTCTGCATCTGGGACTGGTGCCCTAACTCCCCCCCCCCCCCCACATTGTTCTGTTGCAGGATCAGTTCCTGCTCTGCCTTCTCTCCACACCCAGGCCACTGAGCCAGTGGCAAAAGCCCCAGCAGGGCAAAGGGGGCCACTGAAAAGGGTGGATGTGGAGTGCCAGTGCCTCTTCCTGGTGCAAGGTCAGCCTCACCCTCCTCTCCCGCTCCTCCTTAAGCCCTTCCGGAGATTCACATCCCCAGCCTTATGGTGATCCTCCCTGCGGCCCTATCCTCCCTGGGTCCCCTCTTCCTTCCTTCTGCCCTGCCTACCTGACTCTCTATTCTTTACTCTTTCATTGCCCCGAGTCTGCCTTCTGGTCTTTCTATGGCCTCCAGTCACCACTTCCTACCATCTCTCTCTCTCCTCCTTGGTCCTCCTGCAAACTTTCCCAGGGGCCTGTTGTACCCACCAGTGAGCACCTGACTTCTCAATACTTCATGAGTGGGGCATCGGAGTCTTCCCAGGAGACAGCAACAGGGGCCCCTTTAACAGAGCAAAGGCTGTCAGGGCAGGGGAGCGGGAGTGGTGGTGAAGCCCTGCTGTGAGGAGCTGGAGGGTGGAAGCTCGCAGGGATGGGGAGGGAAAGCAGGGACCTGGGAACTCTAGGGGTGGCATTACCAGGCTCTCCCTACACAATCTTGACTTCAGAAACCACTGACTTAGGTTTCTGAGGTCACACCTACAGCTCCCCTAAAGCAGGCTGCTACCTCAGAGATGCTGGGACAGGCTCCAGTCAGCCCATCTGTCTCCCGCTGTCCTTACCTGCCCATGTTGTCACCTGGGTCAGGTCCTTTGTTTGCCCGCCTTATAAACTCTCCCTTCAGAGCTAACAGACTCAATTGCATCCACAGGGCACTGGCCTTGGCACTTGTGCTGCCTTTGGGGGGTGGGAGGTCCTGCTGCTCCTTCTCTGTACCCTTTATCACAAAGGCTGATTCCCGCCTCCTCTGGCACTGGAATCACAAAACCTCAGTGTGCATGGGGCCAGGACCTCTCTTCACGTCTATCCCTAGAAGCAGCGAATAAGCACAAATGACTGTTGATGAGTCTCCACCCATGTTCTCAGTCCCTGGCTTTGTGGGCTGGAGGAGCTCGAGATGCCAAATGTGAGGTGATCTAAAGCTGTTAACAGCATGAACCTCCTCTGAAAGCCCCATCCTGAGCTCTTGGGGAAGGTGGGCACAAACCAAAAGCAGCAGGAAAATGTAGCCTTGGCCAGTCTGAGGTTGGTGAGCCAAATCCCCAGGTTCCCCCACCCCGGATCCCTGGCTCCCACAAGTTGCACTCAGAGGCCTGAGGTCACCTTCTGGGCAAGAGGCAGCTGCCCCTCAGAAGTCCCTAGTTTGCTACCTGGCTTGGGTTTGGGTGCCCAAGGCTGTGGGGATTTTTGGGACACTGGATTTTCTTTCTCTTTCTTTCTTTCTTTCCTTCTTTCTTTCCTTCTTTCTTTCTTTCTTTCTTTCTTTCTTTCTTTCTTTCTTTCTTTCTTTCTTTCTTCTTTCTTTCTTTCTTTCTTTCTTTCTTTCTTTCTTTCTTTTAAAAAATATATTTTATTGAGTTTTTACAGAGAGGAAGGGAAAGGGATAGAGAGTTAGAGTTAACTAACTCTAGGGATAGAGAGTTAGAGTTAACTCTTTAGAAACATAGATGAGAGAGAATAATCGATAAGCTGCCTCTTGCACGCCCCCTACTGGAGATGTGCCCGCAACCAAGGTACATGGCCCTTAACTGGAATCAAACCCGGGACCTTTCAGTCCACAGGCCGATGCTCTCTCCACTGAGCCAAACCCTTTTCGGAGGGATACTGGATTTTCAATGTTAAAATAAGCACAGTCCCGGGACAAATGTGCATGATCTGGCCACCACAGGTTCGTGAGGGAGCTCTGGAGGCAGGCCCCTGTCTTCAGTCTGAGAGTTTTTCTCTCTAACTCCTCTCCCTCCCCTGGGAAGGACATTGTCTTGCTGTGTTTTTTGTTTGTTGTTAATCCTCACTCAAGGAAATGTTTCCATTGATTTTGAGGGGTTGTTGGGGGGGGGGGGGAGGGATGAGAGAGAGAGAGAGAGAGAGAGAGAGAGAGAGATAGAGAGATCAAGAGATCTCAACTGGTTGTTTTCTTCAAGAGCCCTAACTGGGGATCAAACCTGCCACGTGGTATGTGCCATGGCCAGGAATGGAACCTGCCGCCTTTCGGTGTACTGGATGATGCTCTAACCAACTGAACCTTAACTGGCTTCTAAGGGGCCTTATGTGGGTAAAAGACCACCTTGCTATATAGGAGGTCCAGAATAATTGTGCTGTGTGTTGTGGTTTTTCCTCAGATCTTCATGGGAGCACAGATAGAATTATTCACATTTACCCTGAGATACACACAAACACACACAGAGATATGCATGTATGTGGACATATACCTCACCCCACACATACACACTCAAAAAGACCTATCCAAACCTAGAAACATTCAGAGTCACACATAGAAACGCTTATGCTCCCACAGACACGCTCACAGAAACACACATACCCAAAGACACAGGTCCTTATAACACAGACACATCACACAAATGTGTAAGGAGATCTAAAGTCTGAAAAGTGTACATACTCAACCAAACACACACAGCTAAACCTCTGACAGGCACACACTGAACCACCCACAGACTCCATGCAGCTCCATGACCTCATATCTGATACATGATCTCCATCCCTCCCAGTGGTCTAGTCCTGGCCTCCATGCACTCCAAGAGCACTTAGCAGAGAATATGGTAGAAGATTGTTCAAGAGAGACACTCAGAGAGGATGGAGACATCCTGACCGGAGCCAGAGGGCTAGCAATTTGGAGTCACCTTCCTTCCATGGCACAATCCTCAGACTCAGCACAGCCCTCGAGCCAGACCTCTGGACCTCCAGACCTCCAGACCACTCGGGGATGCAATTAAAGAATTAAAAAACATATTGCAGCCTATATTGGACATTCATTAACCTAAAAAGTTTTCAAAGAGTCCCAAATCCAATAAAAACAAGGCATAAATCCTATAGAGAATGATCTACAAGGAATGGAAAACATAGTGCTTCCAAAGTGAAACATATGGTTAATTGTGATGCATCCTGCATGAAAGAATTGTATTAGGTGTTTAGCTATGTGGAATAATACAAAAGCTATACTATAACTTGAGAAAATAAATTTGGATGAATTTTTTTCCCTGTGATTGCAACTATACAACTAACCAAGCATTGGATGCACTAATGAGAAATGCACAGGAAAGAAAATGCTAGAGGTAAGAGGAGAAAGTGACATTGTGGGAAATTCTCTTTTCTAATACTTCTGTAAAATGGGCAAATAAAAATTAAGTTACAACCATAGTGGTGTATTGCAATCTAAACCCACCTAGCCACAGAAAATAAATTGTCACTCAAGATTTAAAAAAAAAATATTTTTATTGATTTCAGAGAGGGAGGGAGAGATAGAAACACCAATGATGAGAATCATGGGTTGGCTGCCTCCTGCACACCCCACATTGGGGATCGAGCCCACAACCTGGGCATGTGCCCTGATTGGGAGTCAAACCGGGACTTCCGAAGTTCATAGGTCAATGCTCAACCACTGAGCCACACCAGCCAGGCTCCACTTGAGCTTTTAACATCTTTGTAGAAGCTGAACAAAAATTTTTTAGAAGCAGAACGAATCAGATTTACTGAGTTCGACCCTAAGAACCCACTTGCTAATTTGTCATTTCAGAAAGATTCAACATTAAAAACTATGTTTCACACCAACCAGAAAGGCTATATGCACCCCTATGTTTATAGCAGCATAATTTACAGTAGCTAAGATTTGGAAACAGCCTTAGTGCCCATCAGCAGATGAGTGGATTAAAAAACTGTGGTACATCTACACAATGGAATATTATGCTGCTGTAAAAAGAAAGAATTCTTACCATTCAGAACAGATGGATGGTCGTGGAGAGTATTATGCTAACTGAAATAAGCCAGTCAGGGAAAGCTAAATGTCACATGATCTCACTCATTTGTGGAATATAATGAACAACATAAACTGATGAACAAAAATAGATCCAGAGACATAGAATCATTAAACAGAGCATCAAACCTCAGAGGGAAGGCAGGGAAGGATGAAGGGAGGTGGGATGGATAAGAGATCAACCAAAGGACTTGCATGCATGCATGTAAGCATAACCAATGACACAGACAGTAGGGGGTGAGGGCATGTGCTGGGGGGGGGGGGTGGGAGTGGCCAGGGAGAGGTCAATGGAGGGAAAAGGAAACATGTAATACCTAAACAATAAAGAATTTAAATAAAAAACACAAAACAGTCGAAACCGGTTTGGCTCAGTGGTAGAGCGTCGGTCTGCGGACTGAAAGGTCGCGGGTTCGATTCCGGTCAAGGGCATGTACATTGGTTGCGGGCACGTCCCGGGTGGGGGGTGTGCAGGAGGCAGCTGGTCGATATTTCTCTCTCATCGACGTTTTTAGCTCTCTATCTCTCTCCTTTCCTCTCTGTAAAATATCAATAAAATATATATTTTTTAAAAAGTAAAAAAACAAAAACAAAAAAAACATAAAACAAAAAAATCCCCCAAAACCTTGTTTCAGTTCACTAATAAAAAATCATTTACTGAGGACATGCCATGTGCATAGCTTTTGGGATGCAAAGATGAGTAAGACATTCTTTATATTTCTTGGAGGAGATGCTGCCTGGACAGAGGATGGAGGAGGAAATGCTGATTCCAGGAGTGATTAGGAGGAAACCTAATGGGCCAGGAATCAAATGAATTAGGTAAGAGGAAGAATGATGTGCAGTCAAGAACAACTGCATTGTTCCTGAAAGTGGGGCTAGATGGAACATAGGAGATATCACATGGGTGGGCCTTCAGGATTGGGCTGTAGAATGTAGTTTCATTTTGGACCCGAGTGTTTGTAGACCTAAAGAAGATTCCTCGTCCATGGAGATATAGGGCGGGGAGATATCAGTGGAAGGACAGTGGAGGAAGCTTGTGGATTTGCAGGAAACAATGCATAGTGTGAGAAAATAACCACTTTAAAAAGGTTGTTAGGCCGAAACCGGGTTGGCTCAGTGGTAGAGCATCGGTCTGAGGACTGAAAGGTCCCGGGTTCGATTCCGGTCAAGGGCATGTACATTGGTTGTGGGCACATCCCCAGTAGGGGGTGTGCAAGAGGCAGCTGGTCGATATTTCTCTCTCATTGACATTTCTAGCCTTCTCTCTCTCTCTTCCTTCCTCTCTGTAAAATATCAATAAAATATATTTAAAAAAAAGGTTGTTAGAAAGACTGGAGCCATGAATATGGCTGGGAGCTGTCAGAGGCAGAACTACAAGTCATAAAAGCCAAAGGAAGATCATGCCGATGTGTGAGGGTGCATTTAGGATGATCCAGTGGCCAGGACTGAGTCTCAGAAAGGGACATCAAGAACATCTTGTGGACAGCAATGATGCCCATAGAGTTTCTACCTGTAAGAGTGAAGCAGGGGACCAGGAGCCCATCAAAGTGGTGGATTTCAGCTCATGGAATCTAAGCATCTGGGTGATCCCCACAGGTGAATTTCTTATTAGAAATTGTTGGACTCTTATTGAGTTATTACTCAAGGTATCATGGGCTTATTAAAGTTTTGTTGGAGGTTAATGGGCAAGTAATCAATATTTATTTCTTTTACACTTCTATGAAAAGAATTAGAAGTTGTGACTCTTTTGGTCTAAACCGAGCTAGCTCTCCTTTGCCAAGAAGTGTTTCCCTATTCTTCCTTTTGTCTTCCTAATCTTCTAAATTTATTAATCAATGTTAAAGCATGTGCCAGAAAATTAAATACAAATTTAATAATATTTTAAATCGATTTCCTTGAATGAGATAACCCTGATTTTAGGTTGGGCCTTATGACTTAACATTAAGTAAAGATACAGTATATGATAATTAGCAACTACCTGGTGTGTGGATTCTGGGTAAAAATGTCAGCCATTGAAAAAAGTCTTGTCCTGAGTCATTCCAAAAAAATCACATGGCAAAGGCCAAATCTAGGAGATGGTTAATGCTAATTTCTCAAAATCTGTAAACTATGCAGCACAGATGCTGTTGAAATCATGAAGTAGAATAGAGAAAATGTACCAGGGCGAGCAAGATGCTTAATCTGTTGATATTTGATCAGTCATTTTCATATTGATGGTTGGGTGGTCATGTAAAATCTCAGACAAGGCCCTTCTGAATGGTCACTTGAGGAAGTGAAGTTGTCAGGACAGGCTTCATACAGAATTGATTTTCTTTACAAAATACCACTTACAAAATATTTATTATAAGATAAATAGGAAGAATAATCAAGTTATCTTTCTGTAACCAGATGACCCCAAACTGGTTGAGCCAGCCCTCCCTGCATTTTGGCCTGTGTTTTTGTGAAATGGCTTTAACATATTTTCTATCGCTGTAAGAAATATTTGCTGGCGTTTCAGTTGAGGGACAGATGAGGGGAGGTTGACTGGTGCTGGGACACTGGAGTGAGGAGCAGATAAGTGAAGATTGCCGGTTGTCTTAATTCTACCAGCTCTGGAAAATACGAATCTCTCGGGGACCCCAAACAGCAGGCAGAGGCCAGGGCTCCGAGGGGGCTCTAGGCCCTCGAACTAGCCCTCTCCCTCGGAGGCCCTGGGCAGTCAGAAGCTCTCCATGAGGTTCCAGGACCTTGCCTCCTGTTCATTTCCCTCGGGAAATTGAAAGATGCCCTTCTGGGTGGGAAGAAATAAAGCCTCTGAGTCCCACCGTGTGCTCTTGGGAACCTGACTCCCGCTGCGTCTCCTCCAGGTCTCAGTCAGCAGCTTCCAGGGTCGTAGGAGGGCCTGGCCTTTCTGAGGAGCTGCCTAAACGCTGCCCCAGGTAGCACCTGGGAAAGAAAATAGGCCATGTTATGGATCCCACCTCCCCACCCAGGGGTCAAATTGCATCTTCTAAAAGGGCAAGCTGGCAAGATGGAGAGGAGAGTGATGGGACTAGCCAACCATGAACCTGAACCACAGGCTACCTCCCCAAGTCTCACCATTGCCCTGCCCCTTGGGGTCTGGTTTGAGCCTCAGAGAATCCAGTCTTACCTTTGCCCCAGGCAAAGGGCAGGGGAGCTCCAGGGAAAAAGGACTGCTGTCCCGTGGCCCCATGGAACTGGGTCATTGGTTTCCTTCCTTGGGTGGGCATTGCACAACTCTGTCCTTAGTCAGTCTTGTCTGAGATGTTGGTACCTGGGAAACCATAGGTTATGAAGAGGTCAGGCTCCCCTTGGGGTAGGACCTTACACACCCCCCTCCCCCAAAAGCAGAGAAAGGGATGGAGAATGGGAACTAAGTGCTGAGGAAGGATCTTGTGGTGAGGTTCCTTAAAGTCTGTTAGGCTCTCCACCTGTTCTTGACATTAGAAATCAGAGCTCAAGCCAGGCTGGTGTAACTCAGTGGTTGAGTGTTGACTTATGAACCAGGAGGTCATAGTTCAATTCCTAGTCAGGCCACATCCCCAGGTTTTGGGCTCAATCCCCAGTGTGGGGTGTTGCAGGTGGCAGTTGACCAATGATTCTCTTTCATCATTGATCTCTCTCTCTCTCTCTCTCTCTCTCTCTCTCTCTCTCCCCTTTCCACTCTGAAATAATTAATAAAAATATATTAAAAAAAGAAATCAGAGCAAGGTTGGGGTGTCTGACAGACTGCATTCACTTCACAATCATTGGCAAACTCGAGGCCATCAGCAGGAGGGATTGGTCTCCCCTGGTCTGCCAATGTTGTGCAGCCTGGAGAAGGGATGCCAGTAGTGCGAGTCACAGATGTATCTTCAGAGCATAACTTCACCCACAGGAAGGCAGTTATCAAGACTAAGATGTTTGCAGGGGCCAAAAGAAAGTACAATCCTGGACCCTGAGCATCCCAGGCTGTGGTCAGGAAGACCACCCCTGGAGGGGGCAGGCACCCAGGTGGTATGTAAGTTTTCAGGGGTCTCCCTCCCCACACTCAGTCAGCACCCCCAAGACTCACCTTTCTGAGGGGAAGAAGGGGATGTGCTGCTGATTTTCGGTGGTCCAATCTGGAGCTGTCTGGGCCAGGTGGGCAGACAGAAGAGTTTAAATGTGGTTTCCCCCATTTCCGGCCAGTCTGGCTGTGTCTTGCTTGTGTCACAGGTGGGAAGCGGGAGTATCCCTGGCTGCCCTGGGGCCTGCAGGGAAGGGTGTGAAAGAGTGTGTAGAGGTCCCCCCCCAGACAGCCCTCATCTCCAGATGCAACCTTCTCTCGCACCCCCAGAATCGTAAGGCTGGCCCCAGGAGGCTCCGGAAACACAGTCCAGTCTGAGCTAAGCTGATGACTAGCAATTGCCCAGGACCACAGTGAACAGGGCACTTTGCCTCAGAGGGGTCCCAGGCTTCTCTCAGCAGGAATTCACATCTCCTCCCACTGCCACTGTGCCCCACCCAGGCAGTCTTTGCTTCGCCAGAGGGCCCCTAGTCATGGTCTCTTGGGAAGGCTGGTTGGGGGGTGGGGATATACCAGGCACAGGACACAGTTGCCCCTTCTGAATGAAGGGACTATGCTTGGCCACGTGGAGGGGAAGGGCCTGCAGGGGAAAAATGCCCTGAGCCCAAGCCCTGCCACCCCCCTTCCAATGGCAGCTCTGAGAGCCTGGTGGGGCCCATGTGTGGACACCCAGGAGCTTGCTACATTTTCTTTGGCCTGTGGACCAACCCACAGGTTGGACATCTGCCCGAAGACTCAGGCCAGATGCCCAGACGGCAGAGAACTCTGCACTGCAGAGATGGCTCTTTCTGGAGTGCTGGAGGGCCCACCAGGATTACCTGTAGCTGCTGCCCACCATGTCCTGCTCCCTGTGCCCAGCAGGTGCCTGACTCCTGAAGCATTGAGAGGTCTGGGTTCCCATTGGCAGGAACTCCTGGCCCAGGGGACAGTTTGCAGCATGTCTTAACAGAGGGGAGATAGTGGGAGGAGGTGACTGGGAAAGAGGAGGGGATAGGCAGGTGAACTGTCTGCCCAGGTGTCTGCAGGCCAGTGAAGGTCCAGAAGGGGGTTGTGGGGCAAAGGAAAAGTGAAGAGCAGAAAGAGAGGCCAAGTGGGCAGGGTGGAGGGGAGGAGAAGGGGGACTGGCTGGGCGGTAGGAGCGGGGGACCCCAGGGGACCTGTGGAAGCTGCAAGCCTTTTGGGCCACCAAGTGAGGAGGGTGCCCATTGGTGAGAGATGGCAACTTGGTTTGGCGAGGTGGGGGCACAGGGGTAGGGTCAGGCCGAGGGCCCTGAGTGGAGGTCTGCCAAAGGCAGTGTGGGAAACCCGGGGAGGAGGAAGAGGCAGGGGAAGTGGGAGGGGGCGAGGGAGGACTGGGGACAGTAGGAAAACAGAAGGGCTTTTTCCTCATCGCTGCCAATGCGCAGAGTGAGAGCTGGATTCAACCGCGGGATTCTGGAATCTGCCTGTCCTTGTGACCTCAGGAGCAGAGAATTCTAGAGAGAGATCTGAAGGCCCTGCCTGAAGCACAATTGTGTGCTCTGTAGAGATGAGCAAACCAAGGTCTTTCTTTTTCAATGCAGTTTACTTTCATTATTATTGTGTTATTTTCAGGTGTACAGCATGGTGGTCAGACAATCTAGTAATTTACAAAATGACCCTCCAGATATTTTCAATACCCACCTGGAAATATATATATATAGTATATATATTATATACTCTAGTATTATAATAACTATATATATATGGGATATATATATATATAGTATATATATATATATAAACTATATATATAGTTTATATATATATACTATATATATATATATATTATATATATATATATATATATATATATATATATATATATATATCCCATATATATATAGTTATTATAATACTAGAGGCCTGGCGCATGAAACTCGTGCTCTGGGGTAGGGGGGTGATCCCTCAGCCTGACCTGTGCCCTCTAGCAGTCTGGGACCCCTTGGGGAAATGTCCACCTAAGCCAACAGGCAGACATCCTTCTTGGAGTTTGGGACCCTTCGCTCCTTACTCCCTGCGTGCTCGCTGCTCCTTAGCAATGCCGTGGAGGTGGGAGAGTCTCCTGCCACTTCCACTGCCCTTGCCAGCTGTGAGCCCAGCTTCTGGCTGAGTAGCGATCCCTCTGTGGGAGCACACTGACCACCAGGGGCCAGCTACTGCATTGAGCATCTGCCCCCTGGTGATCAGTGTGCACCATAGGCACCTGTTCTGGTTGTTCTACTGTAAAGGTCACTTAGGCTTTTATTATATAGACTAGAGGCCTGATGCATGAAATTCATGCAAGAGTAGGTCTTCCTTCCTCCGGCTGCTGGCTTCCCTCTGGCACCTGGAACCCGGGTTTCCCTTGCAGCCCTGGTCTAATCAGTATATTGCACTTTTATTATTATAGATTATTGACTTTATTTACTATGATATACTTTACATCCCCATGACTATTTTGTAAATACCAGTGTGTCTTTCTCAATCCCATCACCTTTCGCCCCCAGTCCCCTTAACTCTCTTCTGTCTGGCAACCATCATTGTGTTCTCTGTATCAAGGAATCTGATTCTGTTTCATTTGTTTGTTTATATTGTTCTTTAAATTCAACATATGGTATTTGTTATTTTTTAATCTAAATTTTATTTTATTATTTTAAAATATGTTTTATTGATTTTTTACAGAGAGGAAGGGAGAGGGATAGGGAATTAGAAACACTGATGAGAGAGAAACATCGATCAGCTGCCTCCTGCACACCTTCTACTGGGGATGTGCCCACAACCAAGGTAAATGTACTTGACCAGAATCGAATCTGATACATTTCAGTCTGCATGCCGATGCTCTATCCACTGAGCCAAACAAGTTAGGGATATTATTATTTTAAAATATAGTTTTAGCCGAAACCAGTTTGGCTCAGTGGTAGAGCATCGGTCTGTGGACCGAAAGGTCCCGGGTTCAATTCCGGTCAAGGGCATGTACATTGGTTGCAGGCACATCCCCGGTGGGGTGTGTGCAGGAGGCAGCTGGTCGATGTATCTCTCTCATCAATGTTTCTAGCTCTCTATCTCTCTCCCTTCCTCTCTGTGAAATATCAATAAAATATATATATTAAAAATATTTTTATTGATTTCATAGAGGAAGGGAGAGAGGTAGAAACATCAATGATGAGAGAGAATCATTGATGGGCTGCCTCCTAAATGCCCCCTACTGGGGATAGAGCCCGAAACCTTGAGCATTTTCCCCTTGACTGGAATTGAACCCAGGACCCTTCAGTTCGCAGGCTGACATTCTATCCATTGAACCAAACCAGTTAGGGCTTAAATTTTATTTTATGGTTGACATTATTATAGATATCTCCCATCACCCCTCCCCCCTTACCTTCGTCCTCATGGCCCCTGCTTATGGTCCCAGTTGTAACTACCCTAATTGTTCATGTCCATGGACTATACATATCTCTCTATATAAAAGGCTACGTTCAGGAGCTGTCGAGCGACAACTACTTTGTAGAGTACCCTCTCGCACTCTGGGACCCCTCAGGGGGTATTGGACTGCCGGTTTTGGACTGATCCCTGCAAGGGACCCCACCTGTCAGAGGAACTTCACTCACTCCACAGATGCCCTTTGAGCTCTGGTGCTGCCCCAGGGGTGGCCAGCTGGGGAGGGGCTTTGGAAGGTTGGCTTTATGCTGTGTGTCCTAACTGGGATTCATACTATGACCTCCTGATTCGTAGGCCAATGTTCAACCATTGGCTGCCTCCCACATGCTCCCTACTGGGGATCAAATCTGCAACCTGAGCATTTGTGCTTGACTGGAATTGAACCTGGGACCCTTCAGTTTGCAGGTAGATGCTCTATCCACTGAGCCAAACCAACTAGGGCTCAATGTCCTATAATTTTCCAAGTATAGGTCTTTTACCTCATTGGTTAAATTTATTCATAGGTATCATTTTTTGATGTTGTTGAAATGGTAAATTGGATTGTTTTTAGTTTATATTTCTGAGAGTTTATTATTACTATATAAAATTGCCATCAAGCCCTAGCCAATTTGGCTCAGTGGATAGAGTTTTGGTCTAAAGACTAAAGTGTCTCAGTTATGATTCCTTTATTCCCACTTTGCTGATAATATTAATCAAAAAAGAATTCTGGATTTTGTTGAATGCCTTTTCTGTGTCTATTGATGTGATCATGTGATTTTTATCTTTCATTTTGTTTATGTGATGTATCACATTTATTGACTTGTGAATATTGTACCAGCTTTGCATATCTAGAATAACACCCACTTGATCATGGTGTATGATTTTTTAAAATATATTGCTGGATTTGATTTGTTAATATTTTGTTGTTAGCATCTGTGTTCATCAGATATTGGCCTGTAATTTTCTTTCTTTGTTTGTTTTTATCTGTTTTTGGAATTAGAATATTGCTGGTTTTGTAAAAAGAGCTTGGAAGTGCTCTAAACTTTTGAATTTTTTGGAATAGTTTGAGGAGGATAGGTGTTCTTTGAATGTTTGCTAAAATTATCCTGTAAATCCATCAGTCCAGGACTTTGGTTTGCTGGGAATTTTTAAATTACTGTTTTATCAGTAATTTATTGTAACAATAATCAGTTGTTATTAGTCTAGTCAAGTTTTTTTATTCTTCCTGATTGAGTTTTGGAAGATTGTCCATTTCTCCAAGGTTGTCCAGTTTGTTGGCATATAGTTCAAAGTAGCTTATAGAGAGAAAAACAAAGATGGTGGCATTAGGTAAACGCCTAACTGCAGCCTCACTCAACAATTTCAAAAAATACAACTAAAATATAAAGTGGACATTATCCAGAACTACAGGAAAGTTGACTGACTGGAAATTCTACAACCAGAAGGAAAGAGAAAACCAGAAGGAAAATCAGAGGAGCTGTAAAAGCCTAAGGTTCGGAGATACACAGTGTATGTGAGAGGAGAGGACGAAGCCGGAGAGGAGGGGGCTGCTGAGTGCCTGGCTGGCGTTCCCTAGTGGGAAGGAGACATAAGCTCTGAACTGCTCTTAACCTCACTTCCAATTGCACTGAACCCCACTTGTGGGCTCCTTGGGGGAGAGACTAGACTGTCTGGTAGTGGGCGAAACTCTAGGGCGCCTTTCCCTCAGAGGTGCTTGCAGCGAATACCAAAGGACACTGAGGTACATTGAGACTCAGGAACCTCAGAGGGTGGGGCTAACCGAAAGCCAAGGCTGTAGGCTCCACCCTGAAACTCCGCCCCATCCAAGCTGAACACAGAGGCTTTTGCAGGTTTCCAAGTCTAGTTGAATAAGGCTGTCTCCTGGCATAGACACAGCTGATCCTCCCAACCTACCAACTCAGGGAAGCAGCAAAAATGCCGAGACAAGGAAACAGGTCACAAACGAAAGAAATGGAGGACAAAAAGCGACTGGATATAGAATTTAAAACCTCAGTGTCCTTTGGTACTCGCTGCAAGCACCTCTGAGAGAAAGGCACCCTAGAGCTTCGCCCGCTACCAGACAGTGTAGTCTCTCCCCCAACAAGCCCACAACTGGGGTTCAGAGCAGTTGGAAGTGGGGTTAAGAACAGTCCCGAACTTACATTTCCTTTCTGCTAGGGCAATCTCTCGGCCCAAACAACAGCCTGTCCTCTGTGCGCGCAATGTGCGCGACTCAGGGGCTCTGCTTTTCGCCGCTCTGCTGAGCTTCCGCCTTACAGCCCAGTTTCCCTCTGTTATGAGCCTGGACCCCAGGGTCTAGCCCAGAACTGGGGTTCAGTGCAGTCAGAGTTGGGGTTCAGCACAGTCCGGAGCTTTTATCTCCTTCCCGCTAGGGAACGCCAGCCAGGCTCTCAGCCGCCCTTCCTCTCCGGCTCCATCCTCTCCCCGCACGCGCACCGTGTCTCCGTACCTTAGGCTTTTACAGCTCCTCTGGTTTTCCTTCTGGTTTTCTCTTTCCTTCTAGTTGTAGAATTTCCAGTCAGTCAACTTTCCTGTAGTTCTGGATAGTGTCCACTCTATATTTTAGTTGTATTTTTTGAAATTGTTGAGTGCGGCTGCAGTTAGGCTTTTACCTGCTGCCATCTTGTTGTGTCTCTGTCAGCTGATTTCTCAACAGAAACCATGCAGGCCAGACGGGAATGGCAAGAAATATTCAAGGTGATGAATAACAAGAACCTACAGCCAAAAATACTCTACCCAGCAAAGCTGTCACTCAGAATCGAAGACCAGATAAAGAGCTTCACAAATAAATTTAAGCTAAAGGAGTTCATCACTGCCAAGTCAGAATTATATTAATTGCTGAAAGGGGTTCTTTAGGAAGAGGAAGAAAATAAAGATAAAAATTATGAACAACAAATACGTAACTATCAACAAGTGAATCTAAAAACCAAGGGAAGTAAAAAACATGATGAACAATATTAACTGGTGAATATAATAGAATCAGAGGTATGGAAGGGGAGTGGACTGATGATTCTCGGGGAAAAGGGGGGTGGGGGTTGCGGGAAGAGACTGAACATAAACTGTGCACCTATGGATGAGGACAATGGGGGATGGGGAAAGGACAGAGGGTGGGATGGGAACTTGGTGGTGGGGAGCAATGGAGGGGGGAAAATGAGGAACATTTGTAATAATATGAACAATAAAGATTAAAAAACAACAACAAAGTATTTGCTTATAATTCTTTGTATTTCAGTGGTGTCCATTGTTATATTGACTTGTTCATTTCTAATTTTATATATTTGGGTCCTCTTTGTTTGTTTCTTTAAAAAATATATTTTATTAATATTTCACAGAGAGGAATGGAGAGAGATAGAGAGCCAGAAACATCGATGAGAGAGAAACATCGACCAGCTGCCTCTTGCACACCCCCTACCGGGGATGTGCCCGAAACCAATGTACATGCCCTTGACCGGAATCGAACCCGGGACTTTTCAGTCTGCCGACCGATGCTCTACCGCTGAGCCAAACCGGTTTTGGCCTTTGTTTGTTTCTTGATGAATTTGGCTAAGGCTTCATCAATTTTATTTATCTTATCTAAGAACCAGCTCTTGGATTCATTGATTCATGTGGTTTTTTAAGTTTCTGTTCTTAATTTCTGCTCTGTTTTATTTTTATTATTTCCTTCCTTCTACTTCCTTGTTATTTTTTGCTGTTCTCTTTCCGATTAGTTTAGTTGTATGGTTAGTTTATTAGTGTTTTTTTTTTTTTTTTTTTTTTTTTTTTTTTTTTTTTTTTTTTTTTTGAGGTAGGCCTGTAATGCTCTGGACTTCCCTTTCAGGACTGCTTTCACTGTGTTCCATAAGTTTTGGTTGGTTTTATGTTAATTTTCATCTGTGTCTAGAAATTTTTAATTTTTTGCTTCATCTCATTGATAATCCACTCACTATTTAATAACATACTACTTAGACTGCATGTATTTAAGTATTTTAGAGTTTTTAAAAAATTATAATTTGATTTCTAAATTCATGCCATTGTGATAGAAGAAGATGCTTGGTATGATATCAATCTTCTGGAGTTTGTATAGACTTATTTTGTGTTTGAATATGTGGGCTGTCTTTGAGAATGTTTCATGTATGCTTGAGAAGAATGTATATTATGCTCTTTGGGGGTGAAATGTTCTGTAAATAACAGTTAGCTCCATCTGATCTAGTGTGTCATTTAAGGCCTCTGTTTTCTAGTTGATTTTTTTTTGTCTGAAGGATCTATCCAGTCATGTCAGTAGGGTGTTAAAGTGTTCTACTATGACTGTATTATTGTCAATCCCTCCCTTAAAGCCTATCAAGGGTTTTTTTTTCTTTTAAAAATATATTTGGGTGTTCCTGTATTGGGTGCACATATGTTTACAAGGGTTATATTTTCTTGTTGAATCATTTCCTTTAGTATTATGTAGTGGTCTTCTTTGTTTCTTGTTATGGCCTCTGTTTTGAGGTCTATTTTGTCTGATATGGTATTGCTAACCCAGCTCTTTTTTTTTTCCATTTGCCCGGAATATTTTTTTCAATTAATGTGTATCTTTTGTTCTAAGGTGGGTCTCTTATAGATAGCTTATTTTCTTACCCATTCAGTCACATTATGTCTTTTTATTGAACATTTAATCCATTTACATTTAAGGTTATTATTGATAGGTATTTATTTACTGCCATTTTAATTTTCTCTAGGCCTATGATCCTCTCTGAAGATTTTGATTTCCACCTGGACAAAGGAAGGGGTAGATGTGAGAAGGGTGGACTGTGCTGGACACTCTGTTTCCTTTTTTAGACTCACTCTCTCCCATTCTTCCCCTGTTCTGTGCCGTTGGGGGCAGATCTATGGGGACTGTGTCAGTGGGATCTCCTGCTTTACAGCTGGGTGCAGTCAATGGGGAGCCCTGACAAGAGGCCAGAGGGTGAACACTGAGTGAGGCTGGGCTTCCAATTCCCCAGCTCCTTTCTTGCAATGTTGCTGTTGGCTGGACAGATTACTGTCTGAGATCTGAGCTCTTGCCAGGCAGCTGTCTCTAAACCTCCCGCGCCCTCTCTCAGGATTATAGTAATGGTATAACTTCTCCTCAGTTTTTCAGGCCTAGAATGGTAGCAGACCATGTGAAGCCAGTCTCAGGAAACTGTGCACAATCTCTTGTTTCTCTACTTCCCACAAAATAGTATGTAAAGTGATTTGAGTGGGATGAAGTGTCTGCTTGTGCAGAGAACCTGACTCCTAAGTAGATGCTTCATTGATCAAAGTGTACCTTCACCTCCCAGGTCACAGAGATGCCCAAAGACCCTGAAGGCTCTGCCACTGCCCAACCTGGAACAGAGATGTTCACCAGACGGAGAAGCACAGGCCTGGGATGGTGAATCACTCACAGGATTCCTCTCCTCCCCCATGCCAGATCGCTGGGTGTGCTGCCCTTCCCTCCCATAAGAAACCCCAGCACTGGGAAAAAAGATTATTCTTTATTTATCAGATACACGTGGCTGTAAGAACAGTGCAGCTGCTCCCAGGCTCTTCCATATCTTGCTATCAGATCACAAAGTGTGCGAGTGTGGATGAGAATTCACAGAGGAGATGGGAAAACAACTCAGTGTTTGGTTATGAGGTCAGAGGGAGGGCTGTATTTAGGGGGTCAGCAGGGGAGAAAAATCATGGGTAAATGGAGTCAGAGGGGAGATTATCCCACACCAAAGGGTTAGGGATAGCCCCAGCCCCATTACCCAAGACAGGCAGCGAACAGGAACAGCCCCATTCTCAGGACCCTCACTTACAATGAACTGCCCAATAGTTTTGGTGTGGTTCAACAAGGAGCTGGAAGGTCGGGCCACGCAGCCCTGAATGCTAAATGCAGCGGACACCCCACCTGGAGAGTGAAGATTGACTCAGCGGGGTCTCAAAGTAATACACACTTAAATTCCTATGATCCAGAATCTCAGACCCTCCCACTGGACCCTCAGACCAGGAGGTCAGGCTCTTAGGCTTCTCCACCCTCAGATCTAGAAAATTGAGTCTCCAGCCCCCTCCACACTCAAGATTATGAGCCAGGGCCTCAGGCACCTTTCCACCACAGCACCAGTGAATCCAAACCCCTAACCCTTTCATCCTGGGACCTGGCCTTCAGCACTCACCTCCTTTGAGATTAAGGTCATCGTTATAACAATGGGTGGTACCACGAGGGCACGTGACATTTACAGAGTTTGCACAGGATCCTCTGAATTGCACACAGGCAGGACACTGCAGGTCTCCTGGGGCAGGGGCAGCTGGGGAGCAAAGGGAAAGTTAGGGTGCACAGCTCTGCTCCCAGCTGCAGTCACCCTCCTTGAGCCCAGAGTCTCTGTATCTCTGGGGCCCCATCTCTTCATGCCTCCCCCAATCCCCCTTAGGCTCCCATACCTGGACGAGGGAGGGAGTTCAGCAGGACACTGCTACTTCTGGCTCTGTTGCACCAGTTGGAGGAACAGAAACGGGTATAGGAGGCGACCAGCACTCCAGGGGGCGCCGAGTGGATGGAAATAGTAGTGGACTTCTGTGTCTCAGTCTTGCTGCAGCCTTTGCTCCCCACCATGAGTGATTGAGGTCCTGAGGGGGAAGGGAGTGACAGCTGGGCTGAGGGAGGTGAGTTTCCAAGGGAGATAGGAGCTAGTGTTTTCTGGATGCTTAGCAGGCAGAGGGTGAAATTAGGTTCCCCGATCAGAGGTTGTTGAAGGTGGGGTGAAGACTGGAGCCTGAGCCTGAACCTCAGTTCTTTCACCAGCTCTGTCACTTCTCAGTTCTTGCTCAACTGTCACTCTCTCAGTGGAGCCTCCCATTTTTCAAATTGCACCCGTCATCTCACTCTCTCTTATCTCCTTTCTCTGCCGGATTTTCTGCTTCCTCACTGTTGTAAAAAGAGCAAGGGGACACCAATGGCATCTGTAGAACCTGGCACACAACAGGTGCTCATAAGGTTCAGACAAAGTCACCGATGTCACTGTACACCAGCTCTGTTCTCAGATCTTTGCAAGGGCCCTCAAATATATCCTCATGCCTACTCAGCACAATAAGTACTATTACTGCCAGCAGCTAGCCCCATTTTTCAGAAGGGGAAACCAAGGTGCAGAAAGAGGAAGACTGAGGTGTAAAACTCCAGGCATGGTGGGAATCAGGCAGCAAGTTTAGGGGACATAATCCAGGGCAGGAGACCCAGGACGCCATGCGGCCATCCCACCCTATTGAACAGCCCACGCACCTACATCTATGAGCAGCAGTGTCTCCTGACACACCGCATTCAAATCACATGTCACGTTCGAAAATGTATCCCAAGGCAGGGGGTTCTGAGCCAGGTCTTCTTTCATCTGAAGTATGACCCCCTTTTCACAGATCAGACGAGCTGGGGAGAAGAAATCAGGGTCTGGGTAAGTCCGGGAATATGTCTGTCCCTCCAGGTCCCGTGCTTGGGGAGGTGGTTACGTTCTTGAGTCACATTCCAGGTAGCCTGGACACGATTCCTTGATCTGAGGTTTAGAAGGGATCTTTGAAATCTGAGACCCACTCCTATTCTTTATAGCACCACTTCTGCTCCACATCTGCAGGGACCTTTCTCAAACACCCCTTTAAGGCTGCTTCTTGCTTGGGATGTGAGAGAGAAGGATGGATCTGAGTCCTCTAGCATCTCCATTAGACACATTGGAATCCTGCACAAACTCACTTCACATGCTGAGCCAGCCTTTGTGTTGCCTTAGTCTAGAAACCTTGGTATAAATGACAACCAGGCCCTGTCCTCATGGCTCCCAATTTAGGATAATGAGGAGTGTAGACTGACACCTTCTATTCTTTTAACTGAGAAACTTCATATTCCAAACAGAATTATTCCAGTGCCTAGTGTGTACTGAGTATTTACTGTGTGCCCGGCTGTTGTGATTGCTTTCTATGGATTAGCCCATTTAAATTTCCCAAGGAGCTCCCTCATCTGGGTTACCTCATTTTCTCACAATGACCCCCAAAGTAGGTGGTGCTATACTCCCCTTCTCCCATTTTCAAGATGAAAAACAGAAGCAGAATTGTGAAGCAGCTTTCCCAGTGCCCAACTCTAGCAATTAGCAGAGCTGGGTTCCTTGAGTTGAGTGACAGGAAGACCGAGATTGATGACTATCCTCAGCTACCTTGGCCTCTGGGGCCCTCAGGAGTCCACTCTGAAAACCAGGAGCTTTCACTAAGGCCGTCACATCACATCTGAAAACCAGGAGAATTCATTAAGGCCATCACATCACCAGAGGGATGTGTCCCATAATTCAGAAACTCCTGGGCTGATGAGATAGCATCTATCTATATGGGCAACCTGCAAAACAGCCCCAGAAAAGGACTGCTCACTTCTCCACTTCACAGACGACAGTACCATGGCTCCTGCTGCCCTCCCTCCAGCCTGGCCCTACTCTCCCTGCCACCACCTTTTGTGTCTTGGTCAATAGCAGCTCCTGTCTTATAATTGCTCAAGTGGAGAACATTGCTGTCATTTTTTACAATTCTCTCTGTCTTGCACCCATCAGGATATCCTGTTGGCTTAAGCTGCACAATACTGCCAAATCCAACCATTTTTCATCACTTCTGCTGCTTCCACTAGAGTCCAAGACCCCATTGGATGTAACCTGCTTCCTTCTGAGTCTCTCTGGAGGTCCTCTCCTCCACTGCCACCTTCCCCTTACTCTAGTTTCCACCCAGCGTCTAGAAGGATCCTCATAAAAGGTAAGTCAATTCATGTCACTCCCCAGAAGATTTAATAGGTTGCCACCCCACTCAGAATAAAAATTTAAGTCCTTAAAAGGACCCCAAAGGCCCTGCCTCTCCATCCACATGTCCTTCTCTGATCTCTTTTGAACACACTGCTTGGAGTCACACAGGCTGCTGGGCTCTTCCTTGAACAAGTGGCAGGTACCCTCCCACTCCAGGGCCTTTTCATATACTTCTTTGCTCCTGACTGTCTGTAATCACCTTCTTCTCCTTGAAATTGGTGAAAAAGGCTCAAGAGGTAGTGATCCTCCAAGCTCATTCAGTGTCAGGCCCAGACAGGAGCCTACATCTCTGGGATTCAGATGCTAACTAGACTGTTAACTGTTGTGCTCTCCCTGCCTGTGTGGACTCATAGCCCTCACTGGTACTACTGCCCAGTTCCTTGGTGGGGCAGTCAAGGCCATTCACATTCCAGCTCTTTGTTCTACGTCAATGGGTGCCTGCCATGACCTGTTTGGGCAATCTGTTCCCGTGCACTGAGCTGTCTTTCAGCCCCAGGTCTTCACAGGAGCTGTCTGTCACTGTGCAATGACCTTTTCCCACGACATCTTGTACCCCACTTTTGACACTTGATCTTACCATTGCTCAACAAATACTTGTTAAACTACTGAATGAACTGAACCAGTAAAAGCAAATGCAAACCCCAAGATCTGACTCCAATGTTGAAAACTAACAGAATAAGTTTATGTATTAGGATAATTCATTTGTGGTGTAGTAGCTGTGTTCCATGTGGCATTTGTGGGGTTTGTGTAGAGTGTGTGCATGGTATATGGGTGTAAGTGTATGTGTGTGGGTGTATGATATGTTTGTATGGTGTGTATAGTATGAGTGGTATGTGATGTGAGGTATGAATGTATGAAGTATGTATTTTGTGTTTATTGTGAAGGCATAGCATGGTATGAATTCTGTGTGTCTGTATTTTGTTAATGTGTGATGTATGTGGCATGTGCTGGGTTGTGTGTAGTGTGTGGTGTATGAGGTTAGTGGTGTATGTCAGGTGTAAAGAAGCATGTGGTGTGTGTTGTGCATTTGGCACGGTGAGTGTGGTTATGTCTGTTGTGTGTACTGTGTGCTGTGTGGTCTGGGTTACTTATGATTTGTTTCAGAAATGCCTTCTGGAAAATGAGTGCTACTAGTCCCAGAGATGAGGGTGGACAGTTTAAACAGAACTAATCAAAAGGAGAGACCCAGACTGTTCTTCCCTGTGCCTCAGGAGAAAGATTAACCCCTCAGTCTGGCTTTGTGGCTGCTTGACCCACCATTAGACCCCCAACTTCCCTCTTCACTCACCCACCAATATCCATTCCAAAGACACGCCAGTTCATTTTCTGCCTCCTTGGCCTTGCATCACTGCTCCTTCTTCTAGGAATATTGGAGGTCACCCACATCTACCTTGTCTACCTGAAAAACTGGCAATCATCCCCCCTCCCCTGCTCCGCAAGTTCCATTCACAACCCATCCTGTTGATGTTACCATCTCAGGTAGAGCCAAGGAGCCCTTCTTGAAATTAGCAGGTTTGTTCCCACTGCTGGGCCATTACACAGGCTGTTTCCTCTGCCTATTAATGTCCTTTCCCGCTTCTACTCATAGATTGTAGCTAATCTTTAAGGTCACCTCCTCTGTGAAGCCCTCCTTGACACCCCACTGCAGGGCTTTAGTATCTTCCTCCTCAGAGCTTCCCCACACCCCTTTTGGTGCAACCCTGTGACCATCTGCATCACTAATGTCTCCCCTCCTCATCCTGGAGGCCCGTTAGGGCAGGGTTAGTGTCTCAGACCTCTGCAGTCTCCGCTGGAGACCTTGGAATCCTGTATAAACTCACTTTGCATCCTGAGCCAGCCCTTGTGTTGCCTCAGGCTAGAAACCTTGGTTTCAGTGACATCCAGGCCCTGTGTTCAAGGCTCCCAATCTAGTCAGAGAGATCCAAGCACACAGAGGAATGTTTACTGAATAACTGAACGTTCACCTTGAGGCTATAAGGACTGGGCACTGCGGGTAGATGAGGAAATTGAGTCTCAGACAGCAAAGGCCCTTTTCCTGCTCCCCTTCCCGCCATTGGTGTTTCTCATTGAGATACTCTAGGCCAATCTCAGTCTACTGGGCATACTGGTAAGGTCTGAGCTCCCAGAGTCCCTGCTGAACCTATAAGGTCTTGCTGACCCTATCACTCCTGAAGCACCCTTGGTTTTCTCTCTGACACTCTTTTCCTATGCAGCATGTTGCTAGGGTGCTCTAGTACCATGGGTGGGGGATGGGTGAGGGTTGTGGAAGGGGAGAAAACTAGGGCTACCCAAGGTCAAGTATGTGGAGAAGTAGAATTGAAGGCAATGATTCGCTCCCAGCATGAGAAGCATGCTCTGTGCACTCACTTCCACACCCAGTGGATAAAGTGGAATGCAAAAGAGCCAGCCTACCCACCCTGTCCTATATCTGTACCCTGATCCTCTTTCTCCCCTTCAGCTGGACACCTCTTACTGGCATGCTCACCCCAAAACGCCTTACCAGGACAACCCCTCACTTTGTGCATGCCCAAATGAGTGATAAAGTACTAAATATATTTGTGGGTGTTGGTGTTGGTGGGATGTGTTTGCATGTCTGACATTCGCAAGGGTCATCGTACCCCAAGGCTGCAGGGTGGGTACAGCCTCGCCTTCCAGACATGGGACTCACCAACAGAATCACACTTTTCATTCACAGACAAGGCCCCGATTTTCCGAGTATCATTAAACAGGTTGCAGGCTGCTTGGGACATGCATCCCTGGACTTTCAGATCAGTGGAGATGCCAGCTGTGAAAAGGGGCCAGGCAGAGTGGGAGAGAGTGAGATGCCATCACTGGGACCAACCCCAAGGAGCCAGGCTCATCCTTCTCTGAGCCCCAGCCCTCAGGTACCCTCAGGGCTGGCAGAGACCTTGATGTCCCAGCTTACCTCCCCTGAGCTGCAGGTTCCCACTGTAGCAGTGCGTGTGCCCAACGGGGCAGGTCACCTCTGGTGCAGATTTACAACCTTCCTCACCAAAGCAGACTGGGCACTGCATAGACCCTGGGACTGGGAGGGGAGAGGGAAGAAGGGAGGACTGAGTGGGCTTTGCATTTGGATCTGGTGCCTTCTATTCTCTTTGCTTTTGTGGCCCCATAATCAACCTCCTCAGTCTCATGTAGACTTGGCAGGGCCAGAAATTGCAGTGGAGAGAGCAAGGGAGGGGGTGGGGGCATGAGATCTGGGAGAGGTGAATGAGACAGGAGGGGTGCCCTTGAAGGAACCAAGGTAGATTTCCCCCACAAACACTACACAGTCCAAGCAGACAAGATGGCCCAAAGAGCAGAGAAACACAAAGCAACCCCCCCCAACAGATTATGATATAGATAAGGACAGTGGAGAGCTACAGGCCAATTTCATTTTAAGAGGATATACCCAAACCCTAGAACATGAGTGAGCCAAGCTCAACAGTATAGAGACGATCTTGGTCCAGGTTCAGGCCATCACGAGAGTTTGAGGTGGGTTTGAACTCAGAAAAGCAGCCCAGTTTGCTGGCCCAGGACTGTTAGAACAAGCTGTGCCAGTGGAGGCAGTCCTGGGGAGTGTGGCCAGGCTGGTGGGAGGGAGGGGTTCTAAATGAACATCCCCTCTGTCTCCTCCTCCCCTATCTCCTCTCCTCTCCTCCTCCTCCCCTCCTTGTTCACACCTGCAGAGGTGGGCAGTGTCCAGACAGGGACGGAGCTGGAGAGAGCATTGCAGAGGTTCTGGTGGCGACAGACATGGGTGTAGGAGATGACGGAGAGACCAGGGCCTTTCCTGTGCTGGGTGACACGGGCCTCATGATCCTCCTCCTGGGTACAGCCCTTGGTGACAATTAGGAGCTCTTGGGGTCCTAGATGAAGAGGGAAGCAGACAGGGTGAGGATCAGGACTCTGGGGTGCTAGGGAGAGTCTCGTTGTGGCTGGGGGAGAGGCTGGAGAGGAGGCAACTGGGTACCTGAGGGCTTGCTCCTGCTGGGAGGGGACAGCTCCTGGCAGGAGGGGAGGGAATCTTTAGAGTCTGCTGGTCAGGAGGAGGGATGTCCCTGTGCAGGTGAAGGTGGGGGTCAGGCTCGGAGCCTTTGGGGCCTTTCTCACCATTCTCAATGAGCATCAGCGAATCTTGGCAACCCCAGCCATCCGTGCAGAATTCCTGGCCTGCTGTCCACGACAAGGGCTGTTCTGATGTATCCCTCACAGCTTCATATGTTCCCGACTGACAGATCAGGGCCTGCCCTCCTGATGATGGGAACAGCAAATCCATGTTAGCCCACCTTCCAGGGAAATCCTCTCCCAAGTTGGGGGTTTTCACACTCACGGGGCAGCATGAGGGTGAGGCCCAGAAAGGCTGGCAGGATGGAGTTCATGGTCAGGTCAGCTAGAATTCTCTTGCTCCTGCTCCTCCCCCAGGAAATGGAGCCCTTTTATGTATCTCTTTACCCAGGGCAGCCAGGAAAGGGTGGAGAGTGCAGGGCCTTGCTAAAGAAGGCCTGGGCAGACGCTCTGAGTCTCACCAACTTTAAAGGCCCAGAAACCCGAGTCCTTCCTCAACCCCCTGACAGAAGAGTCAAGGCCCCTCTCCTCCCTCTGTCCCAGCTGTCCAGGCTCCCAGACCCCTCTACACTTAGAAACCGAGGCATCCCGACCCCAGCCTCCGTTCGTCTGGATCCTCACCCCCACACTGTTTCAGGGTAGTTTCCTCATTTCTCCTGGCAACCTGGCCGCCTTGTGGCCCCAGGTGGGGAAGTGGCTCAACTGCCTGTGAGGACATTGTGTGATGGGTCTTGGCTGGTCTCTATGGGTTTTCTATCCTAACCTCTGCCCCACCACAGCTTCCTACTTCTCTTTCCTCCCAATATTGCTTTCCACAGATTCCTACTTCTCCTTTATTTCTCTTTCCTCCCAATATTGCCTTAAAAAAATACTCAATTTCATGACCTTCCCTCTTGCTTTCTCTTTTTCTTCTTAGAGTCTCTAGTTCCTGCCGCCTAGGCGGGAACTGCAGTAGGTATGTCAGGGGGAAATTGAATAGCTATGGAAGAACCAGAATATTCTTTGACAAAGCAAAGTTTTTCTGCTAGAAACAGATGGGGACGGTGGTGTGCTATAAAACCAGCTTTTTGGAAAAAACAGCACCAACAAATGCCGTTTCATAATGTTGGCCCATTACTGTGGTGCAAATGCTCCCACCACATCTGGTTTTGAAGCCACGCATATTTGACAACCAGCTTACCAATGCCTAAATATTTATTAATCGGCTTTGCAGGTATCTACAAATCAGCACTAGCCCACTGGGTTGGAGGGAGAGGGGAACGGAATAGGGCATCTGTTAGTGACTACAGAGGCTGCAGAGGTTGGAAAGAAAGGCTGAGAATAACAGTAGCGGAGGAAGAGAAATGAATGTGTAATCTGCAGTGGTATGCTTCTCTTTGACATTTTTATACATTCTATTTTTCTTTTGTTTGCAAGTTTCAAATTTGCCACACAGGCACAGAGGTTTCTCTTCTCTCCCGTGTCTGCACCGCTAACTGCATATCGTGGGTATTCAGTAGATGTTTTCCATTGAGTGAATGAATGAATGGAGTGGAGGGAAAGATAGCAACAGAGCCATCACTACATTTATATAGGCTGTGCACTTTTGAAACACTGCCTCCTCCCTAACAATTCACATTGTTGCTATGTGAATGGCACCCTCTGAAGTTATGCGTGTGCTCGAGCAGGGTCCCTGGAGGAAGAGGGGAAAGAAGGTGGGCAAAGAGGCACATAGGGTCACAGGTCATCCATTAAAGATCTTGTTTTAGTCAAAAAATATTTACTGCGGCTGAACTTTGTGCCAGAACTTTGTCCTGGTTGCTTGGGATACAGAAAGAATACCATATTTTTTCCGTGTATAAGACACTAGTTTTTTGAAGGGCATCTAAATACACCGAAGTCAGCAGAGGAGGGAGCCACACAGGTGCACAGGTGTGTAGCTGCCCATACCTTATCAAACAGGCTTCCTCCAATCACGAGCTTTATCGTTACTGACATCAGCGGATGCCATAATTGGAGGTGGAGGTGGAGAGTGTTCAGATGCAACTGGGACCAGAGCGTTCTGAGCCCATAAAGATGTTAAGAAATAAAAAGGTAAATACCAGTAAGCGATTGTCTTACTGTGCAAAATTCAAACCGAATGTAATCAGCTATGCAAAAAAGCATGGAAACAGAGCTTCAGAGAGACAATTTGGTTCTCCTCCCACTCAGTGTATGATCAGACAATGGAACTACTTCTTAAGATGCCAAAAAAGAAGGCCTTAAGAGGAAAACCAGTAAAATGTTTAAAATATTGATTTCTTAATTTTGGGTTAGAAAAGTGGGGAGCGTCTTATAGATGGGAGTATCTTACACATGAAAAAATATGGCAATGAGAATTAGGACCTTGCTTTTGTTGAGCTTGCAGCCTAATGAGAGAGACAGACACTGAGAACATACATGAGCACATACAAAAATCTTAGACAGGGCTGAGCGTCAGGTCTGTGATGCGAAAGTAAGTGACTGAATTGGAATCAGGGAGGGCCTCCCTGAGGAGGTGACCTTTGAGCTGAGAACAGAGTGAAAAGAAAGAGCCTGCCATGGAAAGACAGGTGGGAAGAGTATTCCAGACAGAGGGGAGAGCAGGTGGAAGGGCCCTGAGGCGGGGCCAGGCTTGGCTCATGTGAGCATTAGAAAGAAAGCAGGGCTAGACTGCAGTGGCTAAGAGGGAGAGTGATAAAGGTAGGAGTGGAAAGGCTGTTAGGGGCCCAGCCAGGGAGACTAACTCAGGAGATTAAGGCAACCTACCTGGGAGCCCAGCATCTTTCAAATGGAAGATGCAACGATTGGGTGCGGGGCTGTTTAGCAAAAAGCCCGACAGTCCTTGATGTAGAACTATGTTGGCTACCTTGCCCGATTCTGTTGCTTCCTAATTGTAGAACCTCAGGTCAACCACTTCCCCTCTGTGAACTTCACCCTTCTCTGTAACGCAGGTGTAATGATTACCTGCATATCATGGATGGTGGTGAGGACTATACATAACTCAAAGTGGATTCTCAACAAATAATACAAATAGTTAATGCTATAAGCCCTTATTCTGTCCAAGCCTTAGTCCAAGAACTTTGTATGTTTCAACTCATTGATTCATGACCACAACTACCAGGGGGATCCTTTTAATTGCCCAGTTTTATAGGTAGAGAAACTGAGTCTCAGAAAATTAAAATAACTTGCTCAAGGTCACACAGTGTGGCAGAAATAACTGCCCACCAAAGATCCATGATTCTTTCAGGGTGTAGAGCTCTTACGGTACTAAGTGGTGACTGCCCAGGTAGGGACTACAATTCCCAGCCACCCTGGCCTATAGGTGGACCATGTCACTAGTTCCATCAGTGGAATGTAGGCAGAAATGAATGGAGTCACTTCTGAGCCTGGATGATTAAGAAGCAAGAGTGCCTTTCCCCTGCATCTCAATGGCCATCAAGGGTGACTTGGAGCCACACGTAGAAGATGGCACAGCCTCCATTGGCCTCAGTGCCTGAAAGTGTGAGTAAAGCAGAGCACACCTCTCTCCCGCAAATACTCCACCAAGTTGAGCGGCTGCAAGTGAGAAATACCTATTATTCTAAACCACAGAAGTTTAACTTGGCGATGCATTTGCTGTAGTGATTAGAATGTCTAATACATCACACATAGCTAGAAAGTGCTTTCCTTGGGAGGGAGGTCCTGGAAGCAGAACCTGAGACAGGACTTTTCAAGCACTTTACTGAAAGAGCATTCTCAAGAGAAGGGGGGTGAGGGAAGCAGGTAGGGGAGAGCAGGGAGTCTAAAGAAGGAGGGGTGTAGGCTGGAATCACACTTCTGATCAATCCCACACATTGCACAGGGTTGGACCCGCCATGAAAGGGCGCCACCCTTTTGCACCTCCAAACCAGTCAGCCATTGGCCAAGGTCCGCCCCTGAATGGAGGG
Source organism: Vespertilio murinus (assembly GCA_963924515.1). Taxonomy (NCBI): domain Eukaryota; kingdom Metazoa; phylum Chordata; class Mammalia; order Chiroptera; family Vespertilionidae; genus Vespertilio; species Vespertilio murinus. Next base: position 39,846,167 of record OZ004716.1, on the reverse strand, counting down.
AGTGGAAGGTGTGTAGTTAATGGCTCCCACTGGCTGAGGGCAATTCTCCAGAGAAGGGGCAGCTTTGAGGTGTTGTTAGCCTATGCCAGTTGGTCAAGGGCATTGGGGCAGGACATAGCTCACCCACTCCAAAGCTGGGGACAGATGTAACTTCAGGAGCCAGCACCTAACTACTATCTCTGCATGGGGTTCCTCTGTGAATTTATAGGAATACCAACTTCATAATAAGAACAGAAATAGTACCAATGATAAACACTACTGTACATTATCAATGCTACAGGGTGTCATAGTTAAGAGCTCTGAGGCATTTGCCCAACATTGCCAGGACTGTTCTGTTTCTTTCTGTTCTTTTCTCATTTCTTTTCATTGAGTGCGACAAAGGCAACAATTCCTGGTTCTTCTCTGGAAGAGGATCCAGACGCCGACAGAAGGAAAGAAGCTTTCTAAGGCCTCTAAGTTAGGCTGTGGCTGAGGGAGAGTCAGTTCTGAGCACCTCAGCCCACAGATTGGCAGACTCATTCTGCTTTTTCTCCTTGACTGGCCACTGGGATCACCAGGTACAAGAAGCCTGTGTCATGCCAGAATCTGCTCTCAAGATTTACCTTTTGTCCTAACTGGTTTGGCTCAGTGGATAGAGCATCAGCCTGCGGACTGAAAGGTCCCAGGTTTGATTTCGATGAAGGGCATGTACCTTGGTTGTGGGCACATACCCAGTAGGGAGTGTGCAGGAGGCAGCTTATCAATGTTTCTCTCTCATCAATGTTTCTAACTCTCTATCCCTCTCCCTTCCTCTCTGTAAAATATCAATAAAATATATAAAAAAGATTTCCCTTTAGCATTTCCGTGGGGCTGCCTTCATGGTTATCTTCAGTCAACACACTTCCCCACCCTCTTCTGACACTTCCTTAATGACTCAAGGAACAAGTACTTCCCCTTGGGATTTCCTCAGGTACAACCCATATTGCTGTCACTGCCATAATCTTTCTGGGAAGTGACTGTCCCCACCTGTCTTCTCATCTCTCCTTCCTGAGTGAGGCCCCACACAGGGCCCAGTCCACAGAGGAGAGATATAGAGGGGCAAGAAGGCCCAAATCTACCCGTCTTCAAAGGATTATTATTATTTTTTGTTCCCCAATGTTTTTATTTTGAAAGTTTTCAACCTACCAAAACCCTGCAAGGACACAAACATATTCTGACTCACCAATTGTTAATACTTTGTTGTATTTTTTCACACACAATTTTAAAATATTTTTAAATTTTAAAAATAAGTTGTAGACGTTGTGACGCTCACTGCTAAGAGCTTCAGCAAGTGCCCCCTTAAGAATAAAAACCTTGTGCTATGACATAACCACAAGACCAGTATCATACCCCAGTAATTTACATTGGTATAATACTGCTGAATAACTGGCCCCTTTTCAATTTTCCTCCACTGTTCCAAAAACATCCTTTACATGAACTTCGCTGACTTGGCCTGTCTCTGAGGACTTCTTCAATCTAGAAATGTCCCCAGCCTTTTGATCCCTGTGAAATGTTCCACAACCTGGATTTGTCTCTTTCTACATGATGAGAATCATTTAAATTGTTTTTGACAATATTCTACATGGGTGACGTTGTGTTTTTCCCATGCATCAAATTGGGATTTGTAATGCCACAATGTTGCATTTTGGACTAATGGTTAAGTAATTTGTGGGGTGAACCTTTGAGGCCAGGTGACTGTCATATCCCCCACCAATGAGGAGGACCCTACCATTTCCTTGCACATACTGTCCTAGCTCTATTTTTAAAGAATTTACCTTTATCAACACTGTCTACACAACCTCAGATCACTAGCTGACTGCCTTCGGGGCCTTAGGAGAGAGAGAGAGAGTCCAGAGAGAGGTCAGTGTTCCCAGGAGAAACAGAGGAGAAAAGAAGCTCCTAGCAGCTCCTCATCCACCAGGGTTCAGCTCAGGGGTTCCTTCTGGGAGTTTTTCAATAAGAGATGCCTCCTATTTGAGCAGCTTCCCTCTCCCAAGGTTTAGTCAGATACCGTGAATATTTTACAGTGAACACACCGACAACCTGCAGCCAAGTAGTCATCGTATTTCATTGAGGGGAAACCAAGGCACAGGGAGATTCAGGCACTAAAGCGGAGTCCCATAGACCACCAACAACTGATCAGAGTCCCCTGAAGTTTGTCTGCAGCCAGATCCCTGTCCTCTCCTCCACCCCAGGGCCTTGTTAGGTGCCTGTGGGTCCCTAGACCAACCAGTAGGCTCCCTCAGCTCACAGGTATATATTCTGGTCTGGGGAATGATAGCAAATGAAGAACTAATTAGATTTTCAAAATTGCAGCAGAATAGGTGGATTTTTTCACACCTCCTCCCAGTACCCAACCGGAATAAAACTAAATTGGGGGCGCTTCTGGTCAAGATGATAACGTAGGTAAACATGGTAATTGCCTTCTCCCTCAACCACATTAATATTTCAGCTAAATTACAGAACACGAGTGCAGGACCCATGTATGGCTTGTACTCTGTAGAGTTCCCAGGATTTCCCCCCTCCCCCAGGTCCTGGGAACTCCACAGATGCTCAGTAAACACTCATTAAATGGATGAGGGAAACCACACAACAGAATCCTGTTACCCTGTGTGATACTGTTGGTTGGAGCATGTTCCTTATAGACATGAAGGCATTGGTGTTAGCCTGGGAGGAGGTCACCAAGTGCCCAGGGATGCCCCAGGATCAGTTCTTTACCCAACTTACAGCCAGGAGGGAGGGCAGGAACCTGACTATAAGGGGTCAGCCCCACTTCATTCCCGGAAAATCATAGTCCTCCCCATTTCCACCTGTGAGTGACATTTCATATTCCTGGGGCCTGAGCAGCAGTGTTCTCTGTTTTCTCACAGAGCCTTGACCTGGCAGACACTCTGGATCCTCCACCCCAGGTAGAGTTACCAGCTGGGGGAAAAGGAGACCACCAGACCTCAGGATACCAGAAGATGAGTCCCATCCCAAAGGTCCCTGATACAGCTGACTGTGGTCCCTGAAGACATCTCACCAGCCCATGGTGTTTTGGGGAAGAAACAGCATTTCCTGTGCAGGACGGGACAGGAGAACCCAGGATCCATGGTTGCTTTCATTTCAGAGGGGCTGAGGGTCTTACAGGGGCCCCCCTTCCCTCAACAGAGGAACTCACAAGATGCCCTGGCTTAGTCTCTATGTGGAACTGCTCCAGATCCTGGGCCCCTTGAGGAGGCCTAGGGCAGATGACTGACAGGCACACAGATGACTTGGATGCATCGTCCCAAAGCTGTGATGGGAAACACACACAGCTTTCTGGGGACCAGCCCCCTAGGTCGGAACCCTCTCCCCAAAGCCTCAGGAGAACCCTCACCAGGACCTTTCTGTGAAACCTTGGGGGCAGAAAGCTCCCCCTGCCTCAGCACATTCCCCTGGGAGGACAGTTCTCCTCACATAATATTCAACTCATAATACTTTGGACAATGCCCATGTTTCACTGGCCTCACCCTGTCCTGGGATGGAGCCAGGAGACCTGGAACCCACAGTGATTGGGTCCTAACTGGTTTCTCAGCCTTCAGGTCAGAGCCCACCTCTGTCCAGGGCGCAGCTTCAGCTCTCACCCTCTAGTGCCTGGTCAGCATCATGGGTGCAGCACCCGACATTGGATGCAGATCTTCTTCCAACCTCCAGGGGGTGACATCAAGACACTCAGAAAACAGGAAATTCACACATGCACCTGGCTTTGGCTAAGGAGATGGAGCAGGAGACTTGATTTCTATCTCCTGGTCTAACAGGCCCTTCTGGGCTTCTCCCATGTCTGCTGTGTCCCACGTGGCCTTTCTAGGGATCGCTAACAAAAAAAGCTGTGCAGTAAACCTGAGAAGCTCAGGGGACCATGTTCTGGCCTAATAAGCTCATTGGCCAGGAGTAACCGCACCGAATGATCTGGTCACAAATGCCCAACTGGGCAGGTGATGGCAGGTAGTCATGTCCCAGGCCTACAGCTTCCTTAGCAAATGTCAGATTTTATCTCAACTGAGCCCCATTCCCTGTTTTAAAGCATCATGGGTAACATGCCTTTCACATGTCAGAGTTATTTTCTTTGCTAGACCAATTGAAGGCGGAGCCTCTGGCATCAGAGTAGGAGAACTCAGGGCACTCTTGTTCCAGGTTCCCTGCATTCCCTCTCTACATGCAATAATGTTAATTGTCCTGATTCACTCACGTAAAAAAGAGTGTTTCTCCATTTTGTCTTTTATCCAACCCTAGAGATTTCCTTGCTATACTTTCTCTCACCTCCTAATGGATTTCAAGACACTTTTTCCCCATCTTCTCCTTTGATTATAACTTGTACTAATCAAAGGGTAATATGCTAATTAGACCAGGAGACCTTCCAACATCCTTCCAGACAAAGCCACGGTGGCAGGGCAGAGGCAGAGGCAGTTAGGGGCGATCAGGCCAGGAGGGGAGGGCAGTTGGGGGTGATCAGGCTGGGTGGGGGGCAGTTAGGGATGAACAGGATGGCAGTGGGAGGCAGTTGGAGGTGATCAGGCTGGGTGGGGGGCAGTTGGGGGTGATCAGGCCAGCAGGGGAGGGCAGTTGAGGGAGAACAGGCCGGCAGGGTGGGGATAGGGTGCAAGCAGGCTGGCGGGGGGGTTGGGAGTTGGGGGTGAGAAGGGCAGTGGGGGGCAGTTGGGGGTGAGCAGGCTGGCATGCAGAGTGGTTAGGGACGATCAGAAAGGCAGGCACGTTAGCGGTTAGGAGCCAGCGGTCCTGGATTGTGAGAGGGATGTCCGACTGCTGGAAGTCGGATATCCCCTAAGGGTCCCAGATTGAAGAGGCTGCAGGCTGGGCTGAGGACCCCCCCCAACAAATTTTATGTGCCAGGCCACTAGTGTATAAAATAAACTTCAAAAAATGCTGTTCGCTGCAGGATTTGAGATATTGTTTCCAGGCATATATTTTTAGTTTGGCTCAGATAAACTCATAAAAATTTTCCATAACATTGGTCATTTCTTACCTTGACAGGGTCTAGGATAGGAGTCCACAGCCACCTGACCTCCCGCCACAGTCCTCTTTTCCCACAAGCCATATGAGACCCATGAAATAATTTGGTCTGGCCCTGCCAAGGCATTAGGGGTGAGTTAATTAAAGGCTTGACCAAATACAGCAGGTTAATTTTTAAGTTGATAACTCTGTATGGCCTGTGAATAATGTTATAAATACCCAAATGATCCCTGGCAGATAATCCCCACTCCTGGTCTAGGAGCACCTGTTGTCTTAGGGGTTTTGTGATGCTCACCACCCCATGCCTGGCACTACCCATGGGCAAAGCAGGGTGAACCCAGGAACGCCCCCCAGGCAGAGGACAGAGGCTGTGCTAATAGCCAGGGGACGCATGGACAGGCCCTGATAATAGACATGGAGAGGGAAGGTCTCCCAGAAGCCATTCCCCGAGGACCAGGGAGCCCACAGCCACCTGACCTCCCGCCACAGTCCTCTTTTCCCAGACACACAAGACATCTTTCTCTTCACACCTGGGAACTTCAGGTCTTGGGTTTCTGCCCTTGGAAGCAAAAGTCAGGCTAGTGACAGCCTGAGATAGAGAGAGAGTCCCTCTGCAGTCACCACTCAGCTTGACCCCTTCTCACCCCACCGAGCCACTTTTGTGGCCTCCCTGCTGGGAGGAAATCCAACCTTCCCAGCACATTTGAGAACACGGGGAGACCGGGTGTCCAGCTGCGATTCTTTGTCACAACCAGAAATAATCTTCAGGATTGGGGCCCGTGGGGCTGTGTGGTGCTGACAGACCCAAGGCCAGGACACAGCACAGGCCTTGCAAGTGGGCTCCACACGCCAGTAAGTCCGATCTCCCATGTTAGATTCAGGGTAGATACGGGCATCCTACCCCATATCATGGGTTCTCATTCTGGTTGGTCATCCACCTTAGCTGAGCTGCATTTCTAAAATGTCACCTGGGCATTGCAATCTTTACAAAGTTTCCCAGGTGAGTTGATGTACAGTGGAGGTGACATCCCTGCAACAGGTTTTTCTGAGGTGGCTCCAGAATTCTCACTCTGAAGGGAAAAGTCAAATGTGAAAGAGAGAGGGCTGTGAGGGAGGCTACTGTGCACCTGACAGGGAGCCGTGGGGAATGACCAGGAACTGGACGCCCAGACTGGTGCTTTTCCAAACGTGTGTGTGTGTGTGTGTGTGTGTGTGTGTGTGTGTGTGTGTGTGAGAAATTTAAAGAGACAATAAACTGGGAGATGGGGTGTTGGGTCTGAGCCCCTCTGCCAGGGACTAGACCTTTATGGACGCCGGGTATCAGATGGAGAAGACGGTATGAGCAGTCATGGCATATAAGAGAGTCTTTATTGCAGTCTAAGTAGCCATTGCGAACAAGGCAGCCCAAAAAGCAGCCTTTGATAATACAATTGCAAACACAGGAGCCATTGCTAACAAAACAGCCTGACCGCACACCGGCTGGTCAGAAATACACCTTCCCGATAATGCAGCCCCTGACATAGGAGCTATACAGGAGCCATCCTGAGAGCTACAGCCTTACTAAGTAGCTGTCCCATACTTGCTGGTGAGTAACATACTTTTATACAGGCTCAAACAGGCTCAGATAAAAGAGCCTTTTTGCCAAATAGTGGCCTTAGTGCTTGGGTTATATAGAAGGGCACGCTTGCCCAGTGCATACAGTGAAACTGCTGTGCCCTTGCACCTTCTATGGCAATTTGGCCTTGAACATCCTGATTAGGATTTCCACACTCAGAGTGGCCTTGAACATCCGGCACACTCTAGACAGGGCCCCCACAAGGAGACAGGGTTGGCAGAAATGAGGGGCGGGAGAGAGAGGGACCCTGCCCCTGCCCATGTGACCAGGGAAGCGATCTTGCCCCTGAGGAGGCTAAGCACATGGGGAGGAGGAACAGCAGATCCCACCTGTCATGACAGAGGTGACTGGGAGCCTTACTGGATCTTGAGCTCTTCTCACAAAGGGACAGAACAAGGACAGGCACATGGAGTCCCCCTCAGCCCCTGCCTGTAGAGGACTTGTCCCCTGGCAGGAGCTCCTGTTGGAGGGTAAGGAGGGGACAATCCCGAGGGTGGAAGAGAGCACGGGAGCCAGAGACTGACTAAGAAATTCTGGGGGGCGGGGCATGCTCTGACAGTGAAAGGAGGGCTTCTGTGTAGACCTGAGGGGAGAAGACAGAGGAAGCTGAGTAGGATGGGGGAGGAGGCTCAGCTACAAAAATGTCTCATGATCTGCAAGTGGAAGAGGGAAAGTAAAACCTTAATTGCTGTTCATTCCCCAGTTTAATCATCACTAAGTATTGAATTTTGAACACAGATGATAATAAAACAATTGATGTCAAGTGACAACAGAAAAACATAACCAGGGGTGCTAGCCATTGTCCTTGCCACCAGCCTCAGGAATGGGTGCTTACACCTCAGGAGGTGCAGGACCCTGGCACCACACGGTAATTCACTCTCAGGCATCGGCAGTCTGCTGCAGGCACTGGGGGTACAAGAAGGTCAGACAAGCTCCTGTCCTCATGGAGCTCTTGTTCTATGGGGAGGAGACAGACAAGGGAAGATCGAGATGTGATGTCAGGTCCCCACAAGTGCTATGCAGGGAACAGAGCAGGGACAGGTCAGAAAGTGAAGATGGGGAGTCCAGAGAGAAGGGGATCAGGGAAGAATGCCCTTGAATGTCAGCAGGGGACTGAGGACAATGAGGGGTGAGTCAGGGTAAAAGTATTTGAAGCAGAAAGAAAACAGGTTCGGGGTGCTGAAGTCATGGTGGCCATGCTGTTCACACACACACACACACACACACACACACATACACACACACACACACACTCACACTCTCACTCTCACACCATACCACACACTCACACACAGACAAGGCTGAGAGATGAAGATATCTGCTCAGCATCCAGGGCCTCATCTTTGCATCGCATACATAGATCCAAATATAGATCCATTTCTCCAGGTTTTCCTAGCCTCACTTTTAATTTTCTGGAGCTTGTCCTCCACTGAACAACTCACTGTCGTGTCAATCAGTGGTCCTGAAGGGAAGGATGTGTTTCTCCCTGTCCTCAGTAAGTCTCAGATAGTGTAGCCTTTACATGGTACAGAGAGAAAGGGGAGAACCAGCTGTATGATTCTGAACTCCTTGTTAACAGAACTCTCACCATAGACCCCATTAGAGGGAGGATTCTGGGAAGTCTTTGCTCTTTCAGTTTCAGCAAAAGTGACTTCTCAGCTGGATATGAAATCTGAGTGACTCTCCATCCCCCCTCTATGTTAACATCATAGGCACGCTTCTTTGGGGACTTATTTTATGTTGATACTAGAGGCCTGGTGCACAAAATTCGTGCACGGGATGGGGGAGTGTCCCTCAGTCCCCCCTGCACCCTCTCCAATTTGGGACACCCTCAAGGGATGTTCAACTGCCTGCTAAATGGGCAGTCGGACATCCCTGTCACAATCCAGGACTGCTGGCTCCCAACTGCTCACCTGCCTGCCTTCCTGATTGCCCCTAACCAATTCTGCCTGCCAGACTGATCACCCCCTAACAACTCCCATGCCAGTCTGATTGACGTCTAACTGCTCTCCTGCCAGCCTGTTTACCCCCAACTTCCATCCTCTGCTGGCCTTGTCACCCCTAACTGCCTTCCCCTGCAGGGTTGATTGCCTCCAACTGCCCTCACTTGCAGACCTGGTCCCTCTCAACTGCCCTCCCTTGCAGGCCTGGTGCCTCCCAACTGCCCTCCCCTGCTGGCCATCTTGTGGTGTTGGAGTGATGGTCAATCTGCATATTACTCTTTTATTAGGATAATTGGAAGCACGGCCTTCTGGGAGATCGGATCCTGGCTCTGTACAGGATCTCTTGGCTATTTGCACCTGTTTAAAATGGCTTGTAACTTGCACCCCTTTATAAATTTTAAGAACTGTTGGAGATCGAACTGGTCTTGACTGAAAGATATTTAGTTGTATTTCCCTCCACTGTGCAGAGAGCAGTTTTTATGACCTGGGGCCTTAATGTTCCCTCAGAGTCACTCACCTTTGCACAGGTTCCTCCTGACTACAGGCCTCTGACCTCCATTTTCTTAGAGCATTTTCTTCAGAAATGTAATTACAATTTGTGATTCAGATTCTTTCTCAGCCCTTTTGAAATATACATGTTTCCAGAAAAGTTTCTTGCCAGTGCTATGACTCAGAGAATAACTGTCTCAAGGGCCTGGCCCCATCTCTTTGAAATTTAATTCTCCTGGTGCCCCTGTATCCCAGTCTCTAAGGGATGATAGGAGACTAACTTGGGTGGGGGTCCTTTACATCTAGAGGTAACCTCATGTTAGGGTTTTATAAGAGGTTTTACTTTACTTTTGTGTCAATCCAATTAGCAAATACAGGTGCCTATGCTTCCTTCTGCTGCTTTTAAGATCTCTCTAGGGTCTTGTTTGAGATCAGTCTCACTGCCCTATTGCATGGTTTTGAATAAAGTCTTTCTTGCCTCTTTAAGTTTGTCTGACTTCTGATCCTGTCATCTTGCTCACATTGTCAATCCTTACCATATTTTCCACTGCCCCCTCCCCTCCCCCCCGTATTTGGCTACAATCCTTCAAATAAACATTTCCAACTTTCCTCCCTTATTTCTGATGTGGCAGCCACAGCAAATGATCTGACTGCCCCTCTGGGTCTGAGTGTTATCTGGGAGCAGACTTTAAAAGGTGAACTTCAGCGTTGACCTAATCATCAACGGTGTTCTTGTTCTATATTCATTTTCACTTCACCTTCAAGGAACAAAATCACAGAGGTTTTAAAAGCCATTATTTCATGAAATTCAACAATTCCAGTAAACAGGCAGGTTTTGCTCATGCCCTCCACCCGCAGGCCTGCACAGGTCGGCCCTGTCTACCTGCAGCTCAGGGCAGATAACAGTGTCTTCATTTTTGGTTCTCTTCATTTTTTTTTACAGACTCCACGTTGTCTGTCTTTAGAGAGTTCACAACCAGAACCTGGGAAATGGAAACAAATCTCTCTTCTGGTTCTGTTTCCTTTCTTGCTCCCTGTGGCCTCTGGGGTATTTGGCTAAAATTCTTTAAGACCATGGCAGAGATGGATTGTATACAAGCAGAGGGGATCCTAGAGGGGATCCGTGGAAGAGTAGCAGCTTCTCAGAATCAGAGCCCCAGTGGGTGTGAGTGATCTATGTTTAGTGAAGGGATCCAAAATTTAGCCTTTCTGAAGTTCCTATTTTGGGATATTAATAAAACTCAGAAAGAACTTTTGACCCTCTTTACATTCCTGAGAAGATATTTAGATAGAAAAATTTGCTTAAATTTTTTTTCTTCTTGATTTCAGAGAGGAAGGGAGAGAGAGAGAGAGAGAGAGAGAGAGAGAGAGAGAGAGAGAGAGAGAGAGAGAGAGAGAGAGAGAGAAACATCAGTGATGAGAGAAAATCATTGATAGGCTGCCTCTCGCATGCCACCTACTAGGGAGGGGATTAAACCTGTAACTCTGGCATGTGCCCTTGATCAGAATTGAACCCTGGACCCTTCAGTCTGCAGGCCAACATTCTATTCACTGAGCAAAACTGGCTAGAGCAGAAAAAAATGCTTTAAGAACGGAATCAGAATATTCAACTTAGCCTAATTTCATAGGAGGGCTTCAGGCAGACACCTTTGGATGGATACCCGTTGTGTCCCACTGTTTCTCAGTTGCTTAGAAAGAATTTTCCTAAAAAAACCCCCAAGATCACAGCATAGGTAATCACCTATACTTGTTGCCTCCAACAACTACATTAAAACCACAACTAAACGTCAGAACAACTACTACCTAAAACTGCGGGAAAGCTGGCTGAGTGGAAGTTCCACAACTAGAGAGGTGAAGAAAGCACATTGAGACCAGAAAGAGTTGTGAAAGTGTGGATGTAGGGTCCCAAGACCCCCGGTGAGTCCGATGGAGGGGGCGACGACCCCATGTCAAACGCCGAGACCGAAACTTGATGCAAAAAGCATGAGGTTTTATTAGTACAAGCGCAGTGCAGGGGCTTCTCAGGCAGCCAGCATCAGTGCTGGCTGGCTGAGAGCCCCGAATAATTACAGGACCTGAGTTTATAAAGGCTAAAACCACATGCAGGTGGTCTGTAAATCAGGGAACTATGTTAACAGTTAATATTTGGCTCATAATAGTTGACAGTTGACTCATTTCCCGAGGAGGCTGGATGGTCCGTTTTAGCAGGCCAATTCCAGAAACAGATAAAGTACCTATAGCCCTGCGGTTAAGGAGGCTGGATGGTCTCTCCCTGACAGGTGCATTCCGAGGTGGAGAGCTCAGTTCCCAGGGGGAGAATTCCACAGCGGTCAATCTCCCTCGGGACCTAGCCCTGCTTTAATTGTTTTGTCATAAAATATTGCATTCTGGCTTTTTGCATTTCAGGGTAGGGAGTTTCTGGGGACTGGCTTCATTCTTGCCTAATCTTCAACCTTAAAGAACTGACTTCATTCCTATCTAATCTTTAACCGTAAAGGTCACATCCTGGAACAGGCAGTGGGGGAGGCCAATTCCTCAATCTTGGGGTCCTTACATGGAAAATTCTGGCACCAGGATGTGCTGCTCTTTTAACCAGGAGGGAGAATCAAGCTCCCACTTGCTCTGAACTCCAGTTCCAGTGAGACTCGGGGGGGGGGGGGGCGGGGGGGGGGAAGGTTCCAGGCACATATGGGGTGAAACTGAACTGTTTGACATAGGGACAGGAACTCGAGGGTGGCTTACTCTTAGAGGTGCTCACAGCGATCATTGTTCCTAGGATGAGGAGAACCTGGGACTTCTTTGGTTCAGGGCAGCCCTTGCTGTTTGCTCCGCCCTGGTAATACTCAGATACCCCAGATACCTCCTCCCTCCCAATTTACAACCCAATCCAAGCTGTGTGCATCAACTTTTGCATATGAATGGCCTGTCCTTTCACCTAAAACCTGTCAAACTGCTCAGTCTCCTCACCCTCATGCTGATCCTATACAATGGAAAGATGATAGACTTGTATGGGTAGATCAGTGGCCATTAACTAAGGAGAAATTAAGTTATATTCATGAATTAATATAAGAACAAATAGAAGCTGGTCACATAGAGCCTTCCAATAGTCCTTGGAATATGCCTATATTTACAATCCCTAAGAAGGTGACAGGAAACTGGTGATTGTTACATGATCTTAGAGCAATTAATGCTACTATGCATACCATGGGAGCTTTACAACCTGGACTTCCAGCACCTTCACAAATCCCTTTAAATTAGTCTCTTATAGTAGTAGATCTTAAAGATTGCTTTTTTCACCATTCCCTTGGCACTTCAAGATAAACAGAGATTTGCATCATCAGTTCCATCTATGAATAATATAGAACCCATGAAAATATATCAATGGAAGGTTTTACCTCAAGGAATAGCCAATAGTCCTACTTTGTGTCAAAAATATGTGGCTCAAGCTGTTCAGTCTTTGAGACAAATACTCCCAATGTTACATTATGATTACACGGATAACTTGCTCTTAGCAAGCCCATGGGAAGAGCAGACCTTGGCCATGTTTTCCCAGTTAGAAGAGGAGCTCCCTAAATGGGGCTTAAGAATTTCTCCAGAAAAGGTACAGAAAGAAACATTTCTAATATTTGGGAACCATAATTGAAAAATCAATGCATTAGGCCTCAGAAGGTGGAGATAAGAGAATATTGTCTTAAAACTTTAAATACCTTACAGAAATTATTAGGGGACATTAACTGGTTAAGGCCTTATCTGAAGATCTCTACAAGAGAAATGACAAATTTATTTAGTTTATTTAGAGGTGACTCTAACCTTTCCTCTCCCCAGACATTAACAAATGAAGCTAGGATGAGTTGCTGAGAGTTGAGCAGGCAATTTCCTCAGCCCAAGTAGCACGTGTATAGTCAGAATTACCTTTATTGGGACAAATTAACCCCACTGCAAATAGTCCCACTGGAGTCATCTTTCAAAATAAAAATTCTCCTGCCATTATTGAATGGGTCCATCTAGGGCATCAATCCTCTAAAACTGCAGTTACATATGTAGAACTATTGGCCCAATTAATATTTCAAATTAGAAAATTTTGTAAACAGCTTAGAGGGGAAGAGCCCCAGTGTATCTGCCTCTCCCTTACTAGGAAGCAATTAGAAATGCTATTTCAGACTGATATAAATTGGCAAATTGGGTTAAGTGGATATTCAGGGGAACTTAGCTGTCACCTATTAAAAATAATTACTATAATTTTTATATAATACCTCCATCATTATACCAAAAAATACTAGGCAGGAACCTATTCCTGGAGCTTTAACTGTTTTTACTGGTTGATCATCTAATGGGAAAGCTGCCTGTAATACAATAAATTCAGACCAAGTAATACTGACCAGTTGTACTTCTGTATAAAGAATTGATCTAGAAGCTATTAAGGCTGCATTGCAGGATTTCCAAGAGCCTCTTAATATCATGTCTGATTCTGTTTATGCTGCAAACTTAGTGAATAGAATTGAAACTGCCCAGCTGAAATGGCTTAGTGACCAAAGTTTATTTTTACTATTTAAACAAGTTCAGCAGATCATACAACAGAGACAATATCCTTTTTATATCACTCACATCAGGGCTCATAGTGTCTTTCCTGGTCCTTTAACAAAAGAAAATACACACGCTGATAAACTGGTTGCTTTATTAAAAGAAGCCTTAGAATCTCATCAGCTTTTACATCAGCCTGCCAAAATGCTGTCTAAACAATTCTCAATCACTTGACAACAGGCAAAGCAGGCAAAGCAGATTACTAAGGAATGTCCCACTTGCATGTTACATCTCCCTCAAGGACCTAACATAGGAGTTAACCCTAGAGGTTTGCTAAGAGACCATATCTGGCAAATTGATATAATGCATTATACTTCCTTTGGATGCCTTGGGGCATTACATGTCTCTATAGACACCTTTTCAAAAGTAATATGGGCTACTGAATCTACAGGAGAAACAGCAAAACAGGTTATTAATCATTGCCTAGCTGCTTTTGCCATCATGAGAGTTGCAAAAATTATTAAAACTGATAAAGGGCCTGCTTACACAAGCTGTCAATTCCAGGAATTTTGTAAAAGATGGAAAATTCAGCACATTACAGGAATACTGTATAATTCCCAAGGACAGGCCATTATTGAACGACAGCATCAGTGGCTAAAATCCCAACTTGAAAAACAAAAAGGGGAGATGATGGAGAAATCACTTGCTTGTAGACTGCACCAAGCCTTAATTAGTTTAAATTTTTTCATTTTTGATGCTTATGGAAAGACACCTATGGAGCTACATTGGTGTCAGAATAAAACAAAAGAAAATGGTCTAGCTAAATGGAAAGATCCTGAATTTGGTTCATGGAAGGACTCGATTCATTATTAACCTTTAGCAGAGGATATGCTTGTATATTTCCAGAGATTTTTTCCAAACTCGTGTGGATTCCTGCTAGAAATATTAAACTGCAACAGGGATCTAAGAGAGAAACTAGCCAGACTAATGAGGATCTTGTGCCTGGAGCTATACCATGCAACTGCAGACAATCAAGTCCCTCAGTCTCAGCAACTCCAAGCAATTCACTGAAGATGAGGAGCAGGAGGATGACGAGCTGGAGACTAACTGGGACATAGTAAAGAAGATGGTACAGACACCTGAGAACGTCTTTCTTGCCATACTAGCAGTAATCAGCTATACAGGTACTATTACTAGGGCAAATGGGAAAGTATTTTGGACTTATGTTCCTGGCCCTTCATGGGTAAGAACCCTTATGTGGGCTGATCCCCACCTTATGTAATCACCAATAATACCAAACACCTTGGTTATCCAGGAGGAACATGGGTTGGGGCAAGGAATTATAATTACACAGGTGTCGCCACCCAGCTTCCCTTTTGTATGACACAAAATCAAACCACTGCTCCTTTGTGTGTAAAATTAAAGAGAGGCTTCTGGCTTGTGTGGACACAAAAGGAGGGGAGGCAAAAGCAAAAATATGTCTATTATCACTACTTGCTCCTGAGAGAGGTGCAAAAAATGTAACTAAGACCTTGTCTATACAAAAAGAAATTGCCAGCCAGTTTGAAATTGAATTGCCATGGCCTAGAACAAAGAATATCCTTACATGATATTATTCTACAATGTCATTATAATTTTTGATATTTTTACAACAGCATATTATACAATTATCCCAAACAAACTTACAAAGATTCTTTGAATGTTTGGCAGCAATTTTAAAAGGGACATGTAAGGAATTAAGGCACTGGGAAGGCACTTGACCATTCTGTATTGGCCTCTCTTGTCCTCTTGCCTAGAGCTGTGTTCGGTAAACTGGCTCACGAGCCACATGCAGCTATTTGGCCCCTTGAGTGTGGCTCTTCCACAAAATACCATGGCCTGGGTGAGTCTATTTTGAAGAAGTGGTGTTGGAAGAAGTTTAAGTTTAAAAAATTTGGCTCTCAAAAGAAATTTCAATCATTGTACTGTTGATATTTGGCTCCGTTGACTAATGAGTTTGCTGACCACTGGCCTAGAGGGACTCTCTTCTCACAATCCAATTGCCCACAGCTGTTGCCTGAGCTTTCTGTTCATGCTGAGGTTGAAGCCTCGTGGTGGCTGGTACCATGGGTGTGTTTCTTGCCCAAAGGTGTGAGCTGGGCCCTCCCTGGAGAAGAAACATGGGTTCCCCAAGATATGTGATCAGTGACAGGGCCCTGCCAGCAGGCGAGGGGATCCCAAGGCAGGTGCAGAGCTTGGAGGCCACAAGGGCATAGGCTACCAAGGAGACAGAATTGAATCTCACATCACCCAGCTGGGCCCCAGAGGATGGCAGGTTAGCCAGAGACAGGTAAGATTCCTCAGGGAAGGAACAACCTAAAATAGGCACAGTCACAGAGGGGCCATCAAGAGAGAACTGGGGGTTCAACAGAGGTGGGGCACAGACCCTCACCCCAACCAATGTTGCAGGGGCTTGAACCCTCACCCTTTCTCAGGGAGATCTCCTGCCCCATGGCTGCTTTGCTTCCTACACCCCGCTCAGATCAGGACCCTGGCAACAGAGACTTGGCCGACAGCAGCTGCCCTATATCTAAATCCAGCCTAGCACCAGGAATACTCAGAGCCTACTCAAGAATGCAAATAATCATTTCCACTAATATTTACAGGGTAAACTAAGATTGTTGTTAGAGTATTAAATTTTACAGTAAAATAGTAGTTAAGTTTTCAGATTAATTTAAATTGGCTAAATGAAATAAGTGAATATTCAAGAAAATTTAATTCTACTGGACAAAAAGCTGTTCTTAAAGTATTAACTAAAATTTCTATTGGTAGTTCATTTCATGGTAAAATTGCTTAACATGCAAAGAACCTAAAGCAGTCATAGTTTTGTGCAAAAAATTAAAATGTAAAGTTTCCAAGACTACATTATAAAATTTCCAAAAGCCTCAATTAATAAAAAAAAGGGGGGGGGAATAGTGGGGAAATATTATGTAAGGAAAAATATCCTATAAGTTAATTACATTTAGAAAAATTTTCTTACTTTGAAAATTAATTTTCATTTGTAATGCTAACAGTAAGACACCCATGAAAAATACACATGATATTAAAATAAGCCAAAGGAAAATCGTTTGGGCAAAAATAAAAAGGATTACAAGTCAAATTTATAGAAAAAATTCCTTATTAACTTTTGATCGAAAATACATTTGTATATTTTCAGAAAACAATTCCAAGACCATGTAGATTCCTGCAACAAGAGAAATTGACAGGAGTTCTCCAGCCATGAAGAGAAGAGGAGATACAGACCAGAGATGGAAGATGCTTATGATGCTCCTCCATACTAGCAGTCAGCAGCTGTGTGTTGCTGCAGGTTGCCCAGACCAAACCAGAGAGGGTCCAACCTGCATTACCACCATTTGTCCACCATCCAGATAACATTGCTGAGATGTACACATAAGGAACTGTTTGACATTGAAACTGGCACTCAAAAATCTGTTGGACATTGAAATTGGGACTCAAAAAACTGTTGGCCCAGAAAGAGACTCACTACAGACTGATTCATTTGCCTCTCAGCATAACCATTATGGCTTGTCTCATTTTTTTGTTCTTATATGTTTATTTCTAGTCTGCAGATGCAAGATTTTTAAAGGAAAGAAATGGGGGAATTGCTGGAAACGGATCATTGTCTCACTAATAGAAAGATGTGGTAGACAGGAAACCCGGAAGGCTGATCAACAACCTTAATTGCTCTAATCACTCACTGTTAGCTGAAGCAGCCTCCACCTCTGTTTGTCTTCTGTAAATTCCTCTCATTGGAGTTTCCTGCCTAAGAGCTATGGGATGTATCCCATGGTCTCAATAAAAGGGATAGCAAGGCCAGAGTGGTGTATAGTTCTCCTACTGGAGGTAGCTCTTGCCTGGCCCCCAATATTCACAAATTGACAGTTTTCTAGTCTTTTTTTCCTAGTGCAGCCTTCTCCAGAACCTCAACCCTGAACCACAACCCTGAACCATACGGGATGTGAAAGGGGTTCCTACACCCATCCCCAAGGTCCCTGGTCTGAATACAGCTGCCTGTGGCCCCTAAAGACATTTCACCAGCCCACTGTGTCCTGGGGAACAAGGGGCACTTCTTCAGCAGGAAGGGAAAGGAGAAACCAGGATCTGGAGTTGCTCCCATCACAGAGGTGCTGAGGGTCCCAAGGGAACCTCCCCTTCCCTAATAGAGGAACTCACAGCGTCCCCTAGATGACATTTCATATGGAGCTGCTCCGGAACCTGGGCCCTGTGGGAAAGCCTAGAGATGACCCAGTCAGGGACACAGGTTACTGGAGGCAACATCCCAATGCTGTGATGGGAAACACAGAGGGCATTTTGGGGATCAACCACCCAGGCCAGCACCCTCTCCAAAAGAGCCCTCACCATGTCCTGGCTTTGAAAACCTGGAGAGCACATCTTCCTGACACAGATATCCACCAGAGGGGGCAGCTCTCTGGACGCTGGACTGATAATACTCTGGACAAAGCCAGTCCTCTCACTGGGCCAATCCTGCCCTAGGATGCAGTCAGGAGGTATGAGACACACCGGGCCCGGCCCTGGATGGCTGGCTCTTAGGCAAGAGGTCAGAGCTCACCTCTGTCCAGGGCTCACAGTGAGCCCCCACCTTCTGGAGCCTAGTCAGCATTCTTAGTGCAGCAATTTCCAGGGATCCTAGACCTGACATTGCCTGCAGGTCTCCTTTTGATTTCCAGGGGGAGATATTGAGAAGCACCTATGAAACACAGGAAATCCACACTTGAACTGGGCTTTGGCTGAGGAGGTGCAGAAGGAGACCGATTTCCATTCCCTGACTAATAGATTTCTCTGGGCCTCTCTGTCCTGCCTGCTCTGTCATTTCCAGAAATTGAGAATGAAAAAGGGGTTGTGCAAAAAACCTGATAATCCCAGGGCCCCCTGGCAGGCCTGACAAGCTCAGTGATGCAAAGTGTGGTCTCATCACAAATGCCTAAGTGGGCAGGTGATGGCGGGTAGTCATGTCACAGGCCCACAGCTTCCTTAGCAAAGGTCAGACTTTACGTTAAGTGAGCCCTTTCCCTGTTCTTATGCATCACGGATAACATACCTTTGAGATCACATACCTCTAGCCAATTTTCTTTGCCAGACCCATTGAAGGCAGAGCCTGTGGAGCCAGAATACAAGACCACCGAGCGCTCATGGTGCCTGGTTCCCTGCAAGCCTCTGTAGCTGCTGTAAATGTTAACTGTCCTGGACCCTCCAATGTAAAAATAATACATGTTTCTCCATTTTTTAGTTATGTTTAGAATTCTCCCTGCTATTTTTTCACTTTCCAATATTTCATGCAACTTTTTCATTTCTCCTTTGGTAATAGTGCATAAAATTGGCTACAAAACTTGTATTCTTCTTAGGATTTGAGATCCGGCTTTCAGTCAGATGACATCAATTCAGCTAAAATACTCATAACAATCCTCCACAGGTTTGAACATTTCTTACCTTTAGAGGGTGTAGGCTCAGTTGCTTTTTCAGGGATCTCTATGGTGCTGCCCAACTCATAACTGGAATCACACATGGGCAAGGCGAGGTGAACTCAAAAAAGTCCCCCAGGCAGAGGACAGAGGCTGCCCCAAATAGTCAGGGAGGACATGGACAGGGTCAAGCAACAAAGTGAGGGAGGGACTCCTTGAAAATATTCCTCAAGAACCTTGGGGCCCAAGCCACCAGAGCCCCCACCACAGTCTTCTCTTCCCGGGGCACACAGGACACCTTACCCTTCACACCTGGAAACTGCATGTCCATCTGAGCCCCAAGGTGATGGGGTCTCTTTCTCTGGAAGCAGTGGTCAGGTTGGTGACAGCCTGAGATAGAAATAGGGTCCCCTCTGCAGTCATCATCAAGCTTGAGCCCTTTTCACCGCCAGTCGCCTCTGTGGCCAACCTGCTGGGAGGAAATCCAACCTTCCCAGCACATTTGAGAACACAGGGAAGACCTTATGCCCAGCTCGGTTTCTGTGTCACAACTAGAAAGAATACCCAGTTTTGGGTCTGTGGGTCTGTCTGTGTGGTGCTGGCAGACACACGACCAAGGTGAAGCAGGGGCCAATGCTTGTGAGAGGGGGTCACTCACTCAGTAGGACACATGCCCTCAACAGCCTTGCTTGCAAGTGGGCTCCACTGGCCAGTCAGTTCCACCTCCCCTGAGAGCTTCTCAGATGCAGTGTCTCTGGTCCACCAAATACTTGCTGAGTCAAAGTCTGGATTTTAAGAGGACCGGGGTCCCCCATCTTCACACCATAGGGTCTCATTCTGGCATTCATGCAAGCTGAGCAACCGCAGAAGCAGCCTTTCTAAAATATCACATGGGCATCCGAATTCTTACAAAGTTTCACAGGAGATCCAATGTAGAGCCGGGGCATCCCTGTGACAATTTTCCTGAGGGGGGTTGGGGCACAAGTCTTGCTCTGAAGGGAAGAGTCAAATGTGCACTTACAGGGAGCTGTGGAGAATGACCATGAACTGGACGTCCAAGGCAAGTGCTTTTCTGGGCCAGGGTCTGTGCATGTGTGTGCTTGTGTTTGTATGTGTGTGTGTTATCAAAGGCTTCAGCATTTTTCAGGGAACCAAAATACAGAAAAAAGGGAAATGAAGGGGCAACAGGGTTGGTAAATGAGAGGAGAGAGAGGGAAGGTCCTGAGCCCTGACCCCGCCCTGGCCCACATGACCAGGGAGGTTATCTTTCCCCAGGAGGAGGCTCAGCACACAGGAAGGAGAGAGGGCACATCCCACCAGTCTGGACAGAGGTGCTGGGAACCTTTCTGGACCTAAAGCTCTTCTCTCAGAGGGAAGGACAGAGCAGGCAACAGTCACCATGGAGTTCCCTGCAGCCTCGGCCCACAGAGGACTTGTCCCCTGGCTGGGGCTCCTGCTGGCTGGTAAGGAGGGGACAATCCGTGGGAACGGAAGGGAGGTAGGCAGTTTGTGAGTGGCCATGATCTCCTAGGGAGGATGGCCCTCTGGGAGGGGAGGAAGGACTTCTCTTTGGACCCGAGTGAAAGGACAGGGGCCCAGAGTAGGATGAGAGAGGGGGTTCAGCATCAGGAAAATCTCATGATGTGGAAGTGGAGAGGGGCAGGAAAACCTCAGTTGCCGTTCATTTGCTAAAGTTATTCATCAATGAGTAGTGAATTTTGACAACTGACCACAGTAATAACAATTTATTTCAGGTGATAGCAGAAACATTTTAACCAGGGGTGCTAAACATTGTCTCCACCACCAACTAAAAATATGAAAATCCAACATGGGATGTGCTGCAGCCTGGGAGCACCCACAGGTGTTTGAAGCCTATTGCAGGCATCGGGGTATAAGATCAGAAAATTCCCTGCTCATTTGCAGCTTATACTATAAGGAAGGAAATAGACAAGAAGAGATCTACTTATGACATCAGGTACACACAAGTGCCCTGAAGGGCACAGAATGGGTACAGGTAATTGATTGAAGATAGAGGGTCTTTGGATGACGTCGTAAGGGAAGGTCTTCCAAGAAGGTCAATGAGAGTCAACAGGGTTCTGAGGGCAGTAAGGAAGACAGCCACACAGACAGCTAAGAAAGAGAATTCAAAACACAAAGCTTAGGTTCTGAGGTGCTGAAGCAATGGTGGCCATGTTGCTGACCTTGACCAAGGAGATACACACACGAACTCACACACAGACCAAGGCTGAGAGTTGAAGACAAATGCCTCATCTCTCCATCCCAATACAGAGATCAAAATACTGATGAATTTCTCTCTTCCCTTCTAGTCTTCCCTTGTAATCTTGCCATCTGGATCCCGCCCACCGTTCCGCAAATTTCTATTGTCTCGACCTTTGCTGCTGAAGGGCAGGATGTGACTCTACGTACCCGCAACAGTCCTCCTGGTGTTGTACTCTTTATGTGGTACAGGGGAATGGAGATGAAGTACTCTAAATTAATTGGGTTTATTCCACGGCATTTAAATAAATATATAAGAGGGCCCCAATACAGTGGTCGAGAGACCGCAAACCTTGACGGAACCCTGATCATAAGAAATGTCACTCCACGTGATCAAGGACTCTACATAGTAATAGCTCTCCTTCAAAATTCACAAGGAGCAGTAGGATATGGATGGCTCAGTGTATACCGTGAGTGATTTCTCTCTGTACCTCTGGGTGTTGGGTGGGGTGAACTCTACTTTACACACAGGACTGCCAGCCCTGGACTCTCCTCCATCCCCCTCTGCAGTATGTCCCAAGCTGGGTTTGGGCAATTAGTGCAGGACTCACACAGTGGAGACAAACTTCCTAAGGCCAGAGTTTCCTTCCCAGATTCCAGCCCCACAGACATTCACCACAGGGAGAAAGACCAATTTGATGGGAGTTAGTCAGCAGAGGGAGACCAGTCTCAGTCCAGGTCCCTGGGCCCATTTGCCTGATCATGTTTCAGAGATAGCCCAGGCAGGGCACTGTAAGGACCTGGCCTGAGTGTCCCTCTGGGTTATTCACAGAGAAGCTCAGCTGGGGCAGCCCCTCTCAAGTCCTCTGTCACAATGTCCTGACTCCAGAGGCCCTCAGGAGCCTGTGTCAGTTTGCGTTTTGCCTCCTGGGAAGGGCAGAGTGAGAGGAACAGTTTCCCTTGTTCCAGAGTCACAATGCTCTTGAGCTTGTCACCAGCTTGGGTTCAACCCTAAGAGCAATGTCTGGGCAGGGATGGTGCCTGATCCTTCACCTGAGACTGTATGTGGAGAACACAACTGGACAAGCTCCACAGATTATTAGCTTACTGTTCTGGGGGACTTAGGGGAGTCCACCAGGGATCATCCCAGGGGATTCTCTCATGAAGTTCATCAATAATGAATTCCTCTTATTTGAGCAGTTTTCCTTCTTAATGTTTGTGTTAGATACTGAGAGTATTTTATGATTAGTCAATTGTCAGCCTGGCAGTCAAATATTGATTTTGCATCATTTAGGGGAAAGTGAGGCACAGGCGATACAGTCCCTAAGCAGAATCACGAAGACCATGAGGAATTGATCTGAGTCATTGAAGTCTAGCTGCAGCCATAGCCCTATCTTTTCCTCCAATTCCAGCGGCCTTATTAGATGCCTTTGGATACCTAGATCCATCTATGGTTCATATCCTTTCTTCTTAGTAATCTCCAGCTCAGAGGGGTAGATTTGGCCCAGTGAGTGATGGCAAATGTAGAATTAATTAATTTTTGCTGTGTAACCAAATTACCCTGATAACAATCAGAGTCAGGGCTGAGATCTTTGAGGCAAGAGCATGGCCCCAGGTCTCAAGCCCACACTCAATTATTCTCACCCTCTCCTTCTTCACAGGGCCAGTGAGTGTGCCCACAATCCTAGCCAGCAGGACCACAGTCACTGAGAACGAGGATGCGGTGGTCATGACTTGCTACACAGATGCGAACTCCACCAGCTGGTTATTCAATGCTCAGAGATTGCACCTCAGGAAAAGGATGAAGCTGTCCCCAGACCAGAAAACCCTCACCATAGACCCTGTCAGGAGAGGGGATGCTGGGAACTACCAGTGTCAAGTCTCCAACCCCATCAGCTGTATTGAAAGTGCGCCTATAGAGTTAGATGTCAAGTACCAGTGATCTGCCTCCTTTTTCCTATGTTCTTGAACTAAGAAAAAAAAGGAAAAAAAAGTACCTATTAGATTTCTTGTGGTGGTGGAAATTGCTTAGAACTTGCTTTGAATCAATAAATACTAAAAAACAGGAGCTGGCATTGTCATTATTATTGATGTAAGGTAACATACCACATTGGATCCCATCTCTGGTTGGTTCCATTTGTACCATCTCCAAAATGGAGGTGACACCATGTGCTTCACAGGAATCTGAGTTTTCTCCCATTTCCAGGGAGACATGTGGAGGGTGTCTGGACACTTGAGATGATGGGAATGGTGAAGAGAACCCCTATCTGAGAAGCAACAGTGACCTTTTTCTTTTTCTTTTTAAAAATATTTTTTATTAAATTATTATTTGTGTACATATATTACCTTTGGTTCCCCTTCATACATGCTCTCCTTCCCCAGAATTTTGTGTCTATTGGTTGTACTTATATGCATGTATACAATCCTTTGGTTGATCTCTTGTCTCCCCCAGATCTCCCTATCCTCCCTGCTGTAATTTGACAGTCTGTTTGATGCTTTACTGTCACTATGTCTATCTTTTGATTCATCAATTTATAATGTTCTTCATTATACATCAATGTGTGAGGTCATGTGGTGTTTCTCTTTCATTGACTGGCTTATTTCACTGAGCCTGATGTTCTCCAATTCCATCCAGGTTGCTGCAATTTATAAGAATTCCTTCTTTTTTATGGCAGCATAGTATTCCATTGTGTAGATGTACAATAGTTTTTTGATCCAATCATCTGCTGAAGGCCACCTAGGCTATTTACAAATCTTAGCTACTGTAAATTGTGCTGCTATGAACATAGGGGTGCATATATCCTTTCTGATTGGTGTTTCTAGTTTCTTGGGATATATTCCTAGGAGTGGGATTACTGGGTCAAATGGGAGTTCCATTTTCAGTTTTTTGAGGAATTTTCATACTGTTCTCCACAGTGGTTCTGTGAATCAATCTGCGTTCCCACCAGCGGTGTATGCAGGTTCCTTTTTCTCAAAAGCCTCGCCAACACTTGGCATTTGTTGCTTTTGGCCATTCTGAAAGGTGTGAGATGGTACTGCATTGTTGTTTTGATTTGCATCTCTTGGATAATTAGTAACTTGGAGCATGTTTTCATGTGCCTCTTGGCCTTCCTTCTGTCTTCTTTGAGAGGATTGTATTTAGGTCCATTGCCCATTTTTTTAATTGGCTCATTCATTTTCCTTTTATTGAGTTGTATAAGCTGTCTGTAGATGTTGGAGATTAAACCTTTATCAGTGATATCGTTTGCAAATATGTTCTCCTATACAGTGGGTTTTCTTGTTGTTTTGTTGATGGTTTCTTTTGATGTAAAAAAGCTTTTTATTTTGATGTAGTCCCATTTGTTTATTTTCTCTTTAGCTTCCATTGCCCTAGGGTTAGTATCAGTGAAGAAGTTCTTTAGGCATATGTCTGAGATTTTGCTGCCTGTGGATGCCTCTAGTATTTTTATGGTTTCCCGTCTTATGTTTAAGTCCTGTATCCATTTTGAGTTTATTCTTGTGTATGGTGTAAGTTGGTGATCTAGTTTCATTCTTTTGCATGTATCTGTCCAATTTTCCCTGCACCATTTATTGAAGTGACTGTCTTGACTCCATTGTATATTCATGCCTCCTTTGTCAAATATTAATTGATCATAGAGATTTGGTTTGATATCTGGGTTCTCTATTCTATTCCATTGATATATATGTCTGTTGTTGTGCC
This sequence comes from Vespertilio murinus, assembly GCA_963924515.1. Classification (NCBI taxonomy): domain Eukaryota; kingdom Metazoa; phylum Chordata; class Mammalia; order Chiroptera; family Vespertilionidae; genus Vespertilio; species Vespertilio murinus. The sequence continues at coordinate 39,821,213 of OZ004716.1, read as the reverse complement.
AGTACCAGGCTGTTTTGAGAACAGTGACTTTGTAATATAGCTTGAAATCTGGTATTGAGATCCGTCCTACTTTACTCTTCTTTCTCAGGATTGCTGTTGTTATTTGGGGTCTTTTATTGTTCCAAATGAATTTTTGGAGAGTTCTTTCTAGGTCTGTGGTATTTTAATGGGGAGTGCATTGAACCTATAAATTGCTTTGGGAAGTATGGACATTTTGACGATGTTGATTTTATCAATCCATGAACATGGTATATTCTTCCATGTGTTTACATCTTCCTCTATTTCTTTTTTCAGTATTGTATAGTTTTCTGTGTATAGATCTTTTACCTCCTTAGTTAAGTTTATTCCTAGGTATCTTAATTTTTTTGATGTGATGGTAAATGGGATTGCTTTTTTAGTCTCTGTTTCTGTAAATTCACTTTTGGTGTACAGAAATGCTAAAGATTTCTTGACTTTGATTTTGTATCCTGTTACATTGCCAAATTCATTTATTAAATCTATTAGTTTTTTGATGGAGTCTTTTGGTTATTTTATGTACCATATCAAGTCATCTGCAAATAAGGATATGTTTACTTCTTATTTTCCGATTTGGATGCCTTTTATTTCCTCTTCTTGTCTAATTGCAATGGCGAGTATTTCCAGTACTATGTCAAACAGGAGTGGTGAGAGTGATCATCCCTGTCTTGTTCCTGTTCTAAGAGGGAATGGCTTTAGTTTTTGCCCATTGAGTATGATGTTGGCTGTGTGTTTATCATATATAGCTTTTATTATGTTGAGGTATGATCCTTGTACTCCCACCTTGTTGAGAGTTTTTATCAGGAAAGGGTGTTGGATTTTATCAAATGCTTTTTCTGTGTCAACTGATATGACTGTATGATTTTTATCTTTCAATTTTTTTACGTGATGTATCACGTTTATTGATTTGCGGATATTGTATCATCCTTGCATTCCCAAAATAAATCCTACTTGGTCATGGTACATGATTTTTCTGATGTGCTGCTGGAGCTGATTTGCTAGAACTTTGTTGAGGATTTTGGCATCTATGTTCATGAAGGATATTGGCCTGTAATTTTCTTTCATTGAGTTGTCTTTATCTGGTTTTGGTATTAGGGTGATGCTGGTTTCATAGAAGAAGTTTGGAAGTGTTCCTTTCTCTTAAATATTTTGGAATAGTCTGAGTAGGATAGGTTTTAGTTCTTCCTTGAATGTTTGGTAAAACTCTCCTGTGAAGCCATCTGGCCCTGGGCTTTTGTTTGCTAGAAGCTTTTTGATGACTGTTTCAATTTCTTCCCAAGTCACTGGTCTATTGAGATTTTTAGATTCTTCCTGATTGAGTTTTGGAAGGTTGTATTTTTCTAGGAATATGTCCATTTCCTCCAGGTTGTCCAGTTTGTTGGAACAGAGTTGCTCATAGTATTTTGTAACAATCCTTTGTATTTCGGCGAGGTTTGTTGTTATTTCACCTTCTTAGTTTCTAATTTTGCTTATTTCGTTCCTCTCTCTTTGTTTCTTGGTTAGCCTGGCTAGAGGTTAATCAATCTTGTTCATCCTTTTTAAGAACCAGCTCTTGGTTTTGTTGATCTTATATATTGTTTCTTTGGTATCTATGTCATATATCTCTGCTCTGATGTTTATTATTTCTTTTCTTTTGCTTACACTGGGCTTTTCTTGTTGCTCTTTTTCTAACTCTTTGAGTTTTAGAGTTAGTTAATTTGTTACCATTTTTTCATGGTTTTGTTTGTTTGTTTGTTTTTTTTTTTTTTTTGCAATAGGCTTGTGGAGATATGAACTTCCCTTTTAAGACTGCTTTTGCTGTGTCCCATAGATTTAGGATTGTTGTGTTGTCATTGTCATTTGTTGCCAAGATGTTTTTAATTTCTTCCTAGATTTCTCTGGTAACCTAGTCCTTTTTTAATAGCATGCTTTTTAGTCTCCATGTGTTTGATTTCTTTGGACTACTTTTATTCTAGTTAATTTCCAGTTTTCTGCCACTATGATAAGACAAGATGCTTGATGTAATTTTTATCTTCTTGAATTTGAAAAGACTTTGAAATTCATGTACCTACATGTGGTCTATCTTTGAAAATGACCCATGTGCACTTGAGAAGAATTTATATTCTGTGGCTTTGGGGTGGAATGTTCTGAAGATGTTGATTAATTCCATCTGGTCTAGTGAGTTATTTAGGATAGATATTTCTTTTTTTTAAATTATTTTTTTATTAAGGTATTATCTGTGTACATAGCTTATCATTGCCCCCCCCCCAGAGATGCCCTCCCTCCCCAGAGTTTTGTGTCCATTGGTTATTCTTATATGCAAGCATACCAGTCCTTTGGTTGATCTCTTATCTCCCCCAGATCTCCTTACCCTCCCCTCCCCCCGCTGTCATTTGACAGTCTGCCTGTTGTTTTACTGCCACTATATCTATCTTTCTGTTCATTCGTTTATAATGTTCTTTAATATCCATAAATGAGTGAGGTCATGTAGTGTTTCTCTTTCATTGACTGGCTTATTTCACTCAGCATGATGCTCTCCAATTCCATCCAGGTTACTGCAAATGATGAGAATTCCTTCCTTTTATGGCAGCATAGTATTCCATGGTGTAGATGTACCATAGTTTTCTGATCCATTCATCTGCTGACGGGCACCTAGGCTGTTTCCAAATCCTAGCTATTGTAAATTGTGCTGCTATGAACATAGGGGTGCATATATCCTTTCTGATTGGTCGATTGGTGTTTCTAGTTTCTTGGGGTATATTCCTAGTAGTGGGATTACTGGGTCAAATGGGAGTTCCATTTTCAGTTTTTTGAGGAAGCTCCATACTGTTCTCCACAGTGGTTGCACCACCCTGCAATCCCACCAGCAGTGCAGGAGGGTTCCTTTTTCTCCGCAACCTCGCCAACATTTGTTGTTTGTTGTTTTGTTGATGTTGGCCATTCTGACAGGTGTGAGATGGTACCGCATTGTTGTTTTGACCTGCATCTCTCGGATAGTTAGTGACTTGGAGCATGTTTACATGTGCCTCTTGGCCTTCCTTCTGTCTTCTTTTGGGAGGATTCTATTTAGGTCCATTGCCCATTTTTTAATTGGCTCATTCATTTTCCTTTTATTGAGTTGTATAAGCTGTCTGTAGATGTTGGAGATTAAACCTTTATCAGTGATATCGTTTGCAAATATGGTCTCCCATACAGTGGGTTTTCTTGTTGTTTTGTTGATGGTTTCTTTTGATGTAAAAAAGCTTTTTATTTTGATGTAGTCCCATTTGTTTATTTTCTCTTTAGCTTCCATTGCCCTAGGGTTAGTATCAGTGAAGAAGTTCTTTAGGCATATGTCTGAGATTTTGCTGCCTGTGGATGCCTCTAGTATTTTTATGGTTTCCCGTCTTATGTTTAAGTCCTGTATCCATTTTGAGTTTATTCTTGTGTATGGTGTAAGTTGGTGATCTAGTTTCATTCTTTTGCATGTCTCTGTCCAATTTTCCCAACACCATTTATTGAAAAGACTGTCTTGGCTCCATTGTATGTTCGTGCCTCCTTTGTCAAATATTAATTGAGCATATTGATTTGGGTTGATGTCTGGATTCTCTAATCTATTCCATTGATCAATATGTCTGTTGTTGTGCCAGTACCAGGCTGTTTTGAGAACAGTTGCTTTGTAATACAGCTTGAAATCTGGTATTGAGATTCCTCCTACTTTACTCTTATTTCTCAAGATTGCTGAGGCTATTCGGGGTCTTTTATTGTTCCAAATGAATTTTTGGAGAGTTCTTTCTAGGTCTGTGAAGTATGTCCATGGTATTTTCATGGGGAGTGCATTGAACTTATATATTGCTTTGGGAAGTATGGACATTTTGATGATGTTGATTCTACCAATCCATGAACATGGTATGTTCTTCCATCTGTTTACATCTTTCTCTATTTCTTTTTTCAGTGTTTTGTAGTTTTCTGCATATAGGTCTTTTACTTCCTTGGTTAAGTTTATTCCTAGGTATCTTAATTTTTTTGGTGCGATGGTAAACGGGATTGCTTTTTTAGTCTTTGTTTCTGTAAGTTCACTATTGGTGTAGAGAAATGCCATTGATTTCTTGGCATTGATTTTGTATCCTGCTACATTGCCACATTCATTTATTAAGTCTATTAGCTTTTTGATGGGGTCTCTTGGGTTTTTTATGTACAATATCATGTCATCTGCAAATAGTGACAGCTTTACTTCTTCTTTTCCAATTTTGATGCCTTTTATTTCCTCTTCTTGTCTAATTGCGGTGGCGAGTACTTCCAGTACTATGTCAAAGAGGAGTGGTGAGAGTGGGCATCCCTGTCTTGTTCCTGTTCTTAGAGGGAATGGTTTTAGGTTTTGCCCATTGAGCATGATGTTGGCTGTGGATTTATCATATATAGCTTTTATTATGTTGAGGTATGATCCTTGTACTCCGACCTTTATTGAGAGTTTTTATCAGGAAAGGGTGTTGGATTTTATCAAATGCCTTTTCTGCATCGATAGATATGATCGTATGATTTTTATCTCTCAATTTGTTTATGTGATGTATCACGTTTATTGATTTGCGCATATTGTACCATCCTTGCATTCCTGGAATAAAACCTACTTGGTCATGGTGTATGATCTTCCTGATGTACTGCTGGAGCCGATTTGCTAGAATTTTGTTGAGGATTTTGGCATCTATGTTCATGAGGGATATTGGCCTGTAATTCTCTTTCATTGAGTTGTCTTTATCTGGTTTTGGTATTAGGGTGATGCTGGCTTCATAAAAGGAGTTTGGCAGTGTTCCTTCATCTTGAATTTTCTGGAAAAGTCTGAGGAGGATAGGTTTTAGTTCTTCCTTGAATGTTTGGTAGAACTCTCCTGTGAAGCCATCTGGCCCTGGGCTTTTGTTTGCTGGAAGCTTTTTGATGACTGCTTCAATTTCTTCCCAAGTTACTGGTCTATTGAGATTTTTAGATTCTTCCTGATTGAGTTTTGGAAGGTTGTATTTCTCTAGGAATATGTCCATTTCCTCCAGGTTGTCCAGTTTGTTGGAATAGAGTTGTTCATAGTATTTTATAACAATCCTTTGTATTTCGGCGGGGTCTGTTGTTATTTCACCTCTTTCATTTCTAATTTTGTTTATTTGGGTCCTCTCTCTTTGTTTCTTGGTTAGCCTGGCTAGAGGCTCATCAATCTTGTTAATCCTTTCAAAGAACCAGTTCTTGGTTTTGTTGATCTTATGTATTGTGTCTTTGGTCTCTATGTCGTTAATCTCCGCTCTGATTTTTATTATTTCCTTCCTTCTGCTTACAGTGGGCCTTTCTTGCTGTTCTTTTTCTAACTGTTTGAGTTGTAGGGTTAGATAATTTGTTACCATTCTTTCTTGTTTTTTGCAATAGGCTTGTAGGGATATGAACTTCCCTCTCAAAACAGCTTTTACTGTGTCCCATAGATTTTGGATTGTTGTGTTTTCATTGTCATTAGTTGCCATGATGTTTTTGATTTCTTCCTTGATTTCTCTGGTAACCCAGTCTTTGTTCAATAGCATGCTATTTAGTCTCCATGTGTTTAATTTCTTTGGCTTATTATTATTATAGTTGATTTCCAATTTTATGGCACTGTGATCTGAGAAAATGCTTGATAAGATTTCTATCTTCTTGAATTTGAAGAGACTTTGCCTATGTCCCAATATGTGGTCTATCTTTGAGAATGACCCGTGTGCACTTGAGAAGAATGTATATTCTGTGGCTTTGGGATGAAATGTTCTGAAGATGTCAATTAATTCCATCTGGTCTAATACGTCATTTAGAATTGACGTTTCTTTACTGATTTTTTGTTTAGATGATTTGTCCAGAGGTGACAATGGAGTATTAAAATCTCCTACTATGATTGCATTGCTATTAATCTCTCCCTTAATGTCCTCCAGCAGTTTCTTTATGTATTTAGGTGCTCCCGAATTGGGTGCATATATGTTTACCAGGGTTATTTCTTCTTGTTGGATTACACCCTTTAGTATTATGAAGTGGCCTTCCTTATCTCTTGTTATGTCCTTCACTTTGAGATCTAGTTTGTCAGATATAAGTATTGTTACCCCAGCTTTTTTTTTTTTCTTTTCCGTTTGCCTGGAAAATCTTTTTCCATCCTTTCACCTTCAGTCTGTGGGCATATGTTTTTCTGAGGTGGGTTTCTTGTAGACAGCAGATGAATGGGTTTTGCTTTCTTATCCAATCTGTTACCCTATGTCTTTTAATTGGAGCATTTAAACCATTTACATTTAAAGTAATTATTGATAGGTAGGTATTTGATGCCATTTTTATTCTATCCCCCTGTCTTCCTTCTTCGCTTCCTATTTCTTTATTATTACAGTAGACCCTTTAGCATTTCTTGCATTGCTGGTTTGTTGGAGATAAATTCCTTTAGTCTGTTTTTGTTGGTGAATCTCCTGATTACACCTTCAATTTTGATTGACAGCCTTGCGGGGTACAGTATTCTTGGGTTCAGACCCTTCCTTTGCATGACTTTGTATATGTCATCCCATTCCCTTCTGGCCTGATGAGTTTCTGTGGAGAAATCAGTTGCTAGTCTGATGGGGTTTCCTTTATATGTAACTTTCTTTCTCTCTCTGGCTGCTTTTAAGATTCTGGTTTTGTCAATGTTTTTTGCCAGTTTAATTATGATGTGTCTGGGTGTTGATCTTTGGGGGTTCATTTTGTTGGGGACTCTTCGAGCATCTTGGATTAGTGTTGGTTTTTTCTTCTCTATCTCAGGAAAGTTTTCTGTCATTATTTCTTGAAATACTTTTTCCATATCTTGCTCAGTTTCCTTTCCTTCTGGAACCCCTATTATTCTAATATTGTTTTGTTTTGTATTGTCCCAAAGCTCCCTTAGGCTCTCCTCCTGTTTTTTAATTTTTTTTTCTAGCAACTGCTGTAATTGGGTATTTTTTTCCATTTTGTCTTCTAGCTCACTGATGCGGTCTTCTGCTTCTTCTAGTCTACTCTTGATGCTTTCTATTGAGTTCTTCATAGTAGCAATGTCATTTTTCATTTCTTCTTGGGTCACCTTCATTTCCTCTTGGGTCTTCTTCATTTCCTCTTGGGTCTTATTCATATTGTCAAATTTGTCTTCCATTCTTTTTAGCCAACTTATGATCATTACTCTGAATTCTTGCTCTGGTAGGTTGCTTGCCTCTAACTCGTTTACTTCCTTTTCTGGTGATGGTTGATTTTCTTTCACAGGCGGGTTGTTTCTTAGTCTCCCCATGATCTCTCTTTATAGGGTGCCTGGTTACGTAGTTCTCTCCCTCCTGCTTTGATTTAAAGGCACAAAATACAACACAACCAGGTACAACACACAAGGCACTGGATAGAAATGTGTTTGCAATATTAATATCCTCCAATAAAGGTGTCTAGAACCCAGATAACAAGAACATACAATCCAATAAAAAGAATAAGCAAATCAATCTTACAACAACAAAAAAAGCATAAACCTTTGATATAGTTAGCATTCAGCATACAACAACAAAGGGGTAGAGAGAAGGCTTTTTTTTTGGTGGGGGGGCAGTGACAAGGTAGGTGTGAATGGGATTGGAGCAGGGGGTTGGGAATTATATATACACAGGTCAGGTGAAAATTTTGGAGAGGTTGAACAGAAAGAGTAATGAAAATCTAGAGCAGTAAAAGGTTAAGATAAGCAGGACACCAAACGTAAAGGGTTAGGAATAGAGAGATGTCATAAAGGTAGATTTGAGATAGAATAGAGCGTTGGAGAAGGCAAGGTACGAATAGTTTTTAGAATAGTAATCCCGGAGGGTGAAATAGAGGAAAAAGGAAAAAAAAAAGAAAGCAAAAAAAAGGATTATAATATGACACTTAAAAAGTAGTAATAAAAATAAACAAAAGAAAATAAGATAATAAAGATTAAAAAGGTAAAATAGTAGTAGTAATAATGTTGATTACCTATAAAAATGAATTAATTAAACAGGTAAAATCTAGTGATGGCAGATGAAAAAAATTTCTTGAGTAAACTTTGCAATTAAAGTAGGTAAAAAACAAAAATTCAACAGTTAAAAAATAAAAATTTAAAATTTAAAAATTAAACAAAATTTGCAGTAATGTAGGTCATTCACTTTCTGTGTTGCTATGTCTCGCACGCCTGTTCCCAGTCTGGGCGGTAGTTGCAGTTCACTTTGTTCCTCCGTGTTGATTACAAGACCTGATTTTTAAGCCAATCTAGAGACCATATGTGCTTTAGCCTCTGGGTGGCAGTGTTTCTGGATGACTTCCAGGACTCTAAAGCCTTTCTATCTTTTTCCCCTTCTCTGTGTCTCTGATGGCTGTGGGTGGGGAGGTCTGGAGCTGGCTGCACTCCCCTGTAATTCTGCGGATACTTCTTGGACTCAGATCCCGATGTGCTGCTCCTTAGATATCCCTAGTCTTAGGAGCCCTGTCCACAGACAGGCGTGCCTCCGGCTGAAAAGCCTGGGGCTTCCTGTAAATCCAGGGCCAGTCCCTCAGCCTCTGTGCGCCGCGTGAGCTGGTGCGCGGGGGGTTGCTGCGCCGAGTGGAACTCAGTCAGAGCTACCGGGCCGAGGGGAACTCACCCACCGGATCGCTGCGAAATCTGAGCTCCTCTGAGATCAAGGGTTCGTGCTGACTATGTTCAGTTGGTGTTCCTTAGGGCTGGGGACAATCAGGCCTCCGACTCGAACCTCCTCCCTTCCAAGATGGCGAGATTTCCCGTCCGCGCCGGCAAGTATCTCCGGTAAGGGACCCAGCCGTGGGTGGTCAACTGTTGGGGGCTCCCTGATCAGCAGACCCCAAATTTCCTCTGGTGTTTGCCAGTCTCCTGGCTTGTTGACGAGCACTCCTAGCACGATCCTCAGCTGCTCTCTCTTTTCCTCGGGACAAGACTCAGAAA